>JARHVA010002707.1:857500-1110000 GCA_037957365.1 Torreya grandis | reverse complement strand
GTTTCTCCTTTACAGTTATTGTTGCACACCCTTATTTAAGAGATTAAAACTTGGAATAAGAAGGTATATGGGTAGATATAACACACACTTATATTATTATATCCAAAATAAAATACTCTTACATGTCTCAGAATGTTAACACAATTATAACTAACTATCTATATCATGGAATATTGCTAACTTTCAATAGATTTTTCACATATAAAATTAACATATGTCAATGATAATAATCAGAATTATTCATAGCTTTTGTACACTTATATTTTTTGAGTTAACAAAACCAAGAAAACAAAAATTGAATAACATAAATATCGAAGAAAATATCACCAACACAATTGCATGACAATCAAAACTAATTTCTTCTTCTATTGATAAGAAAAACTTCCAACCCTTTGGAATGAAAGTTCTACATGTATAAATAGACTTGGAGAGGGGTTACCTCATCATCCAAGTTCTTGAAAAATCATAATTACATTGTAAAATTGAACCTCAATTCTAATTTTAGTCTCAAAACTACATGTATGAATGTTCATAGTTAACTACTACTATGTCTAAGAATAAGTTAGCCTATATAATGTGATGCAATGTTTATATGCTCATAGATAGTCCAAGTAAATTTTACATTCAAGTGTTAAATATAAGTAAACTCTAAATTCAAAAAAAAAAATTAAAGTCTAAAACTATGTTGCTCTTACAAATGTTTTATTTCCTAATGAATGATCACATTAGTTGATCCAAAATGGTCAATGTTAAAAATTGAACACACTTTATATTAGAAGAAATTTTTTAATAATTTATGGAATATGGAAAAATTAAATATTTTATAAGTAAACTATAAGTATAGTAATTAATATTTTTTTCATGCATAAATACAAAATTTTGCTGCAACTCAAGGCTAACTAGTTGTTCTCATGGCACTTTTGACTGTTGGAGGTGTTGAAGTGGATGTTAGGATTGAACTAGAAGTTGAAGCGCCATATTTTTAATTTTCTTCCAAAATTTTAAAATGCTTGTTCTTGATGTTATACTAGTGATAGATTGTGTGTGTGTGTGTGTGTGTGTGTGTGTGTGTGTGCGCGCGCGTGCGTGTATGTATATATATATATATATATATATATATATATATATATATATATATATATATATATATATATATATATATATATATATATATATATATATATATATATATACATGTGTGTGTGTGTGTGTGTGCGCGCGCGCGCGCTGCGCGCGCGCGTGTGTGTGTGTGTGTGTGCGCACGCGCGCGTGTGTGTGTGTGTGTGTATTCAATCATGGATATTTATGCACCCTGTTCACTTGTTATGGTAACCTTATATGATTAGTTTTTGTATTTATAAATTTTATTATAAAAATATCAAACTACATCACCTTTTTCCTTGAAAATTTTATCTCAAACTAAATCTCTTACAATGAAATTCCCTAAATACTTTGATTGAAGTTGGCTGAAATCTACTAAAGAAGTTTATCAAAATTGAATCTACTTATGAGCCTACCCTCTAATTTTTTTTCTTGTGAGAAATTTAATTCTTATAGGATATACAAAATGAAAGTTTCATGTTATGCATACATAGGCATTATTATCTCAGCTATTATGATCCATTCCCTAACCTCTTAAGTCTTGATGACCACGTAGTTGAGAGCATTTGAATCCTCTAATGGTAAAATCAGATCAAGGTGGTTGAATGCCTTATTAGTTGTATAAAGAATAAGGAATTTCAATTTATTCTCATCTTGTTTCAAATAATTAAATAATTTTTGCATCTCAAACAAATGAGGGGTCAACTCTACCCTCATTGCAACAATGGCCAAAAGAATATTGTACAACATAGATGTAGCTTTATGGACCTTAGTCTCAATTTCTAGAGGAACATGAATTATTCACTATTATTATTTTATTCACTCTAATTCCTTCTTAGAATATTGCCTTGCCATTGTTTTTCCTACATGTAGTTCTAAAAAGGCATCCATCTATGTCTCAAAATAGGACTTGTATTCAACTATGTGTGATGAATAGCCCAATTTCCCATTCCTTCTCTTGGATAAGGTAAAAACATCTTGCATCTCTTCCAAAATGATCCATATTTAAATATCATATTATAAATTTCTCTTCCTTTCCCTTTAGACAGTCCTTATATACTTATCAAATATATAACATACTATGGGTAGCTATGTGATTGTGAGATTGGGCTTCTAATAAGCCTTTAACCCTAGATCAATTGCCCACTATGGGATGACCAATTGGATTAGGTTCATTAATTGAGTGTCCTAATTTGTAGTCTTAACAAATGTCTCTTTTGATGATTATTTTAAATCCTCTTCAAGTAATGGGTTAGGAAGGAAAGACCATATGGCATTAGACCAATCCACACCCCCATATTGAGGTAGTGGGTGGACTATGTATACTAGTTTCTTCTTTTCAACTTTCTCTAAAGATGTCATAGTGGTGTACTGAGAAGAGATGGAGGAAGGCATTGGTACGTCTATCTAATTTTATGACACATGAAGTTGAAAACTTGCCAATGCTCTCATAACTTTTTTGGAAGGCCATTATTTTGGTTTTAGGGGTGTTGAGGTAGGAAGTAACTATATAATTATTGGAGGAAATTAAGGATATGAATATAATTGGTGGAGTGGAAATAGTTGGGAAAGTGTAGAAAATAGTGATAGAGGAAACATTTTATACCTTAGGAGTAACTATGGATGGTTGGGAAATAAAATAAAGAAGAACTAAATCAAATGGTCCAACTGTAGAAAGGGAAACAAAAAAGAAGACTTGAGTAGAGGAGACAAAATAAGTTGCCTCCTAACCTAATTGATTTCCACCCACAGGTGTCTTTATTTTATTATCCTAGAGGTTAAAGGTTTTTACTCTCTATAAATCCTCTTCTTCATCCATAGACTTCTCTTTTGTACCCTGCTCTTGAGCTGAAGGTGTTCCTCAATAGTTAGGTTTTTTGGAGGGGGATAAGACCTTGGCTTCTTTTTGTAACAAATTGTAACTTTTTTAACTATAAGGGAGGCCTCTTGAGTTGGCATAGATGAAACCTCCACACTTGTAGGTTCTTGCATGGGTAGATTATTTAGATGGTTTGGGCCCTCTAAATTTGAGGAGTCAAGGTAAATTATATCTCCCTAAAGTCCTTCAAGTTTAGCTTCAATTGTATTGTGCTCCTTATTGATGGATTTAAATTTTTAGGGAGCTTCTTGAGAAGGCTCTCCTTATTTTGTTGATGGTTTTAGAGTCTTGCTAATCCAAAAATATGAAGTATCTCATCTAATTAGGGGTATGATCCTAAGTTGTACACCTATAATTGAGATTGAAGGCTCTCCTTAAATGATTTTTAGTTGTTCTTCCCTCAATCCTATAATTTGTGCCCTTTCCAAGACCTAGGCATCATACTTAGCATTTAAGAACAAAAATTCATGATCATAGGGATTATGTTAGTATGGAATAATGAATCCCTTTATATGATTTTGAGTTCTACCGTGAGGATCTGAATCCCTATGAGGCAAGGTGGGAAATGAATAGTCCCCCCCATTTTTCCCACTTCTCCAAAGTGCATATAGATTGTTAGCACATTCAACCTATCATCACATGAGAGCCATATAATGTATTCTTATTCTTTTTAGTTAAATTGTCATCTACACTCCACCATAGATTAAATGTTATTTATTATTATTCTATCCTATATGGCATGCACTTGGGAAGATGTAAGGGGTTGACCTTATTACCATAACCATAATTACTATGTATTCAGGATATAACCAATAGTTACCCCATGGTGCCAATGTGTCTATAATGGTTTTGGGTACCCAAGGCAATGGGGCTTCATGAATGGCCTACCATACATGGGGTTACACATCCTCTATAATTTGAGTGATGTTATTGGAAAGTGTGTGTGTGTGTGTGTGTATATATATATATACATATATATGTACATACATACATGAATGAATAATAATCACTAATCTAATTTTTCATGTAGTATGGATTTAGGATCTACAGTGACCCATAATGCATGTATATTATTCCCATCACAATGTCTAATAGGTATAACATTATATAAATGTGACTAGTAGTAGAATACTTATGCTTGTGCAAAAAATGTTCTTGTAACCTGATGTTAATTATCTCCCCTAGATAAAAAGTTAAGTCTAAGGTCATTATCATGTCTAAAAGTGGAACCCATTCTAGTCGAATAAAATAGATGCTTGGAAAATCATAAAGCCTGCTTAGGAGGGCCATTCCAATGTGAACCCCCATCTTGAACTTGGTGATAGGTACAAGGTCCTATTTTTTGATGATAATCTCCCTAGGGATAAGCCACTTTCTTAGTGTTTTTTTGAACCACCCTATGTAAGTCATAAGTGGCATATGCAAATAACAAATATAAATACCTTTTAAATGCATCTCCTGAGATGTAGGCCATGATGGTATTATGGTTCAAATCATGTAATAAGGCACCCCCCATCACCTTGCCATCAAAGGAGATATCCTAAAAAATATCTATGCATGGCAGCACTTTAGGTTTTTCCATAATGAAGTGTTTCCCTCATCACTTGAAAGGAAGTAGGTTTGAAATAAATTGACTTCATGCTAGTGTTAAGATCCCCTAATAAGTGTGGTTACAAACTGCATCAATGGTGTCCCATAAAGTTGAAACAATTTCTTGAAGAGTAAACTCCTAAACACAAATCTCAAAGAAAAAAATTGAAGACCAAATAGTGACGTGTAAAATCCACTAATTAAGTGTTGAAGTACCATATTTTTTAGAAACTAGGAACTAGAAATAGAACCCATGAACAAAAAACTCTAAAGACTAAATACATAGACAACAACTTGCCAAATAACTGAATCTTGAACACTTTTATCAAGGATTAAATTGAAATAAATGAAAATCTTGAACAATTTCATCAAATAAAACCTCTAAAGACTTGGTTTGAATATAAAATAGTGAAGTCAAAAATGCAAGATTTTTGAATAGCCAAACCTATGAACAAAAGTTCTAAATACCAAATTCTAAAGACCAAATTGTGCATTTTCCAAAAAAAACTATTCAAATGAAAAACCTCAAAATGAAATTAATAAGTTATTATAAAATGAAAAACAAATTCATTTGTATTCTCCAAATGGACAAATTGATATGCGACATGTAATATCTCTTCAAATGAATACCTCTAAAAAGGCTTGGAATTTGACAAGGCATAGTGGGTCCATATTCTAAAAAACATAATGGGGGTATATTGAGTACAATAAATGGTGACTTACAATGAGAATATTCCTAATTATTTGAGATTCTAGATATTTCAATTAGAAATTTTAAATTAAACATGAACCATAAAATAAGAAAATACTTGAATCACAGATATAAAAGAGACTCCAATCTACACCATGCTACATAATTTCCTTACTCATACCCTATAACTATGTGTGATAAAGTGATTTTATTTTATATTTTTTATGAGGATTTTATTGAATATGTGGATCAACTATAGTTTTCATTATATTTTATTTGAATCACATTGAATTAGGGAAACTTGGGCATTGCTCTACTATCATTAAGGCATCCATAGACTCAATAGAGATACCTATAGTTCCTCCTCCCTTTTTTCCTCATATTTTGATGTGATGTGTGGTACATTGACCTTATTTCAACTTGTGGGCCTTTAATCCCCTTCAGATTATATTTGGGTTATAGATTGATCTTGTTAAAATGCATTAGTTCTTTTATCTCTCTCATTTTTGGAATACAAATTGAAGAAGGAGAGCATAAACCACTATGAGCTGGTTTAGTTGAAATTTTTGTTTTATTAGAACATCCCTACTATCTACATCTACATCTACATCAATGGTTACTACCTTAAATAAGTATTAGCATGATTGTGTTTGATCCAAGGGAGTGAAAAAACTTTCTAAATTTGTATGATGTACTAAAAGTAACTTTTACATACCTGGTAGAAGT
Source organism: Torreya grandis (assembly GCA_037957365.1). Classification (NCBI taxonomy): domain Eukaryota; kingdom Viridiplantae; phylum Streptophyta; class Pinopsida; order Cupressales; family Taxaceae; genus Torreya; species Torreya grandis. The sequence goes on along the minus strand of JARHVA010002707.1, from coordinate 1,104,013 downwards.
ATTTAATTGTGATATAACCATGAATGACTCCTCATTTCATACCTAAATCCTAGAGATCCTAGACACAAGGTTTTAAAACCTAAAAATAGACCCAAATTATGTACTCTTCTCTATTTTATTTCCAAATTTTATTTCTCTTTTAAACCCTCAAAAGTATAGCAGATTGGATGTTAACTTGGTGGTACCAAGAAAAATTAATCAAATGTCATAAAAAACCAAAAAATAGCTAATCTATAAATCAGGGAAACTAATCTATGAAAGTACTAAAACTAATCTACTCCTCCCTCTATTGAAACTCTACTATCATTATTGGACACCTCTAGATGGTACAACCATGAAGTAATTATTTAAAAACTTCCCATTGACTAGATATGCTAATTCAGTACCCTTAAGGTATCAAACAAAAAGCATCATTATCTAAGATCTCTAAAATTTGATAAGGTCCAATCTATAGTGGGGTAAAACTATCATGTTATCCTTTTTTTTCATGGTATATGTCATATATAATCACTAGGTTATATATTCTAAATATTTTAAATTTTGATCTTCTATCAAACCACCTTTTGACCACATCTTGATGTTTGATGTAAGTTTACAAGGCTTTAGTCTATGAATCTTCCATCTCTATTATATCAAGTAATTGAGATTACACTTTGTCATTTGGATCCATGTATTCATACATGAAATCATAAGTTATCAACTTGAGAATGATTAGGAATAATGTTTATCATCCATATACCAAAAGATAAGGTTATGCCTTAAGTGTATATTTTTATCTCATTTGGTTTGCCCCTAAGTCATACTTTAGTAGATTATGGTAGTCTCTAGGTTTATCTATAGTTTATTTAATTAAAGTGTTAATTAGGTTCTTATTTTTTGACTCAACTAACCAATTTCCCTAAGGGTAATGGTTATAAAATTACCAAATGGTGATTTGATTATCATGGGCCCATTCAGTGAATTTGTATGATTGGAATGCTAACCCATTGTCACAAACTAGAGAAATAGGAGTACCAAATATAGTTATATTGTGTTCCTCAAGGAAGATGATTACATATTATGCTCTATAATTTATGGTTTATACTACTTGAGTCTACCTAGTGCAATAATTTATGGTAGTGAGCACAAATTTATGTCATGCTGAAGAATTTGGGTTAATAACTAATTTAATAATTTTAGGAATATTGGTGTATTATTCCTAATTTAGTTAAAGGGTCTAAGTGGTAAAATCAATAAATAAATAGAAAATAATTAAGATAATAATTTTTTAAATTAATTTCAATTCAAACTTTTCTAAAAATAGTAATAAGGAGAAGAAAATAAAACTTAGCTGGAAACTGATTGATCCAACTGAGACAAAAGCTAGAAGTCACTATGCAATATTGAGACACTATCAGAAATTAAGATCTAAAATTCATTTTGTGATTAGATATTAGTTTCAAAAATAGATAGTAGTGGTACTAGTGTTATATTCCACCTCTATTGCTATTATCCTAAGGATCTAAGCTTTTTAAGTTTTGCTTGCTATGTCTATGTGACCCTAACTATGAAGTTTTGGTAGCTAGAAGTCTATATAGCTCCTTATAGAGAATATTATTTCTTTAAACCCTATCTTAAATTTTGATTTAACCAATTTTGAACAAGATGGGGGGGGGGGGGTTAGTGTGTGTAAGATGCACTAGATGTGCTTCATACATTGTGTGTGGGCACATTGCCTACATACCAATACTTTGAAGAGGGATCAAGCCATATGTAGTTATCCCACTTTATGTGTTTTGTGAAAATATTTATATGAAAGTGAATAATTCTAAACATGATGTGATTAAGGTTGTAAAGGACTAGTGTAAGGATTTGAATGATCCTGTAAGTGTGTTGGCTAGTTGTATGCAGAGAATAGGGAAGATTACTTGAGTATTCTTTCTTATATTCTTGCTTTCTTAGTGATAATTTCTAACAATTTATAAATGATCTTTGAATAGGATTTTATATGGATCTATTGGTCATGTGTTGATTGTACTCACATTAGGCTAACAAGGATAAGGATAGGAACCAAAAGAAATTAACTATTGGGGTCAGAAATGGACTTGGACAATAGTGCTAAAAGTGGATATGAATAGCATCGATGTTATATTGCAAGTGTGGTGCTACTATCTTGAGTAGATGAGACTTGGGGGATTGATTTGTCTTAGAAATAGTAGTTTGGGTGAGCTGAGAACAAGTCTGGAAGGCTACAAATGACTAGGAATCAATGAAAATAATACTAAGAGGGTCATGAAAGCAAGAAAGAGGGACCTAAGTGTTGGGTATCATTATCCATGCTCAAGTTATGAGTTTTTTCATGTTTTATGATTACATTTGACCACCCTTTATTCTAGTGATGAAAAAAGTGAAATATTAAGATAAAGGAAAAATAGAAAGCATACCTAAACTTACCTACAAGGGTGAAGCTCATGAATCTTTGTGATGTTGGGTGTGCATAGAGAGAACACACTATGATGTATGAATCTGCAAGAAAAACAAATAGTAGATCAATTCTTACTAGATATACTATATTTAAAATAATAATGTACAAAATTGAGTAAGAGAGAGAGGAAGAAAAAGGAACAAATACACCTCAATGGGTACACAAACCAATACAAAACCTATTATGATGTTGAGTGACACTAGATTATACTGAGGAATGCTAAAAGGTGTTGTACCAAGAGTAAAATCATGAACAAAGCTGAGTGCTTAATTCCTTAAGAGTGGCTCAAAAATGCAAAGGCTATCCCTTTGGCTCCATTATTTCCCACTAATTGAAGCTAGGTGGTCTTACATGTGTTGATCAATGTTTGGACTATGTGTCCAATACATCTAAATAGGTGGCTTAAGAATATAAAGGCTATTTAGTCTTTTGGCTCTATCATTGCCCCATGAAGTATCTATGAACTCATACCAGTATGAAATTTATGTCATATGAGATAGATCTTGAATCACATGAATGTACTATGATCTGACAATGTTGGCATGGATATCTAAATGTATGCTAGAAACTAGGCCACTCTTGGCCACTCTGAAAGATGGAGATTAAGCTTGTATGAAATCCACTCTGAACTACTGCACTAAGCTTGTATGAAAACCACTCAAGAAATTAGGAACTCAAGAAGTTAGGCTTGTATGAAATCCATTCCAAAATGATGTCAACCATCAACCATTTGTAGATGGAATTAGGCATGAAACTACTAAGAATGCCTAGGTAATATTAAACTTGGAAAAAAAATAAAACAAATGTGCCATACACATTACCCCTAATGATTGGTATCTAAAACATGGATTTGATCTAGAATTTATATCAATTGCCATATATAAAACTAAAGATGAGATCCATCATGATATGCATGATGCCCCCTATATCTGGATTCTCTAAGAAAAACTATACTAAAACTATTGAATATAGTCTAAACTATAGCTAAAAAATTATAACTAAACTTACCTTTCTATCTATTTCTAGAAAATATAGTTTTTTTGTTATTTAGATAGGACTGCTAAAAGTTGACATTAGTGGCACTAGTGTTGTTATCCAAGCTAGGCACTATTATTCAAGGATAAATCTAGTAACTATTTTAGATTCTTAACTATCTACCTATTCTATTCTAATTGGCTTGATGTTTGGTTATTGTTCTAGGAGTTTTAAAAACTACTATTTTGACCATTAGGAGCTCTAATCTCTATGACAAAACCCCTAGTTATTTCCCCCTCTTATGAGGGTAGGAATGAAGACCTTGTAATGAATACCCTCATAAGAAAGATCCCTATAAGTGTGTTATTCTACAAAGATACATGGTATAACAATGATAATCGATAAGATATCTCAAGATATAACATGATTTGTATTGAGATATTGTTAGAGTAAAATGGGTATGCCTAGATATCTATAATAATTTAATATCATGTGCAATGTACTAAACTAGAAATGAAAGTATGGTTAGTTGTTAGTTGGAAGGATGGAGATTGATGTCCATCATGGAATCTAAGAAATCAAGATAAATGCATGTTATGAATCATGGAATTTCAAATAATGAGAAGTAAACAAGAAACAAGCACACAAGGTAAAAAGCATATAAGGGTGTCCAAGGGGCCAAGAAAATAAGGGACATGGGCACATGTCACTAAAATTTGAAAGTAAGCATATATGGCATGTTAAAATGACATCTATACATATAATTTAAGTAATCAAAATTAGTGTGGAATCTATAATCATATAGAGGAGTATAGGCAAAGGACATTGGAAAATGCCCTAAGTCACACACATGAATAGAAGTCATGGACATTGGAAAATATCCTAAGGCACATACAACAGACAAATAAGAACAAGAAAATGTAATCACATCTAGCTATGAAAAGCATGAAAGGAAAGCATGTAATAACTACAAATACAATCACATCTAACTAATCAAAGTAAGAGGGAAATTATGTAAGACATGTTAATACAAGAATAGGTATATGATAAGAAATACATAAGTGTTATATACTAGTGAGTGTCAATAGAGTAATATATGTAATCTAGTAAATAATTTACACCAACATGATAACTAGAGAGTGTGGTGTAGGAATGACATAACCTAGATAGTGAATTCACGTAAAAGATGCCCCCAGTGGGTATGTATATCGATGTGTGTCTCGATGTATAAGTAAGATGCCCCCTTAATGGGTAGACTGAAGAAATAAAAGAGTTAGATGTCACTACACACACTCAAAGAAGATCAACTGAAGCATGGTAATGTAGATAAATTGACAAACTTTATCATATAACAACAAATTTAAGTCTAGCGTTGTAGTATAGAATGTAAATCATGGATAATGCATACAATTGAAATGTTTTTGGTGTTTTTGACATAATTGAATGTTTTTGTATTTTGAAATTTTGTATTGTTTTTGATTTTTTGAAAGTTTTTATCTATGTACAATCAAGAATAAGAAACTATGTATAGGTAAGCAGGGAAAGGATGGTACTAACTAATGAGTCTCATGGGAGACTCCTTATGAGAGTGTCCTATATCAAGGAGAGGAATCATGCATGATCATCAAGCATGATGGAAATGTTGAGATTGTGGCTTTGAAAGATGTATATGTTGTAAATGATCTAAAATATCTAAATTAAAAACCAACTATGGGGTCCCCTTGTAACTATGATAAGTGTATGTAATTGTAGAGCTCTTAAGGACCCATATAGTAGTAGGAGAAGTTCTTTGAACATGTGTTCTATGAGTAAATGCATGAGATCTTAATGATACTTCTTTGGGTGTGAACACTTTAGCTAGAAGCTATCTAAAATCTTGAAGCTATGGAGGTGTATAAAATCTCTATGTTGGTGATGGATGTCTCAACTATGTTTGAATTAGAACTAGAGGAGGAACTATAACTAGTGTGAAAACTAAAACTAGTGACTACAAAGTATAAGATGGATATAAAGTGGGGAGTAGTAATTCATATGGCACTCCACCAACTATAATAGCCTAATTAGTGTGAATTAAATTCATGCATTTGTGAACTATATAAGGTATTGATTAAATATTTTAGATCCATGGTCGACCAAGTAACATATCAAAAACTATTGCACTAGGAGAAGTAGTGAATAGTGTGGCCACATGTACTGGACCCACCTATAGAGGAAGTACAATCTCATGTAATGAAATTTTTATAAACCCACTAAATCAGCTAATAAATTTGTTTATTAGTGTAATATCCTACTTTGAATATCCAAAATGATATAATAATTTCATAGTGCACATGTTCATACTAGATCCATTGTCTATGAGAACTATATAAATAATATTATTATGAATGTGAGATTTAATAAAGAGTGCATGGTAATCTGTATCATCCTTACTAATTTCTTGCTCTAATAAGGAGATGGAAGGTCTAGCTATAACTCTAGAATTGTATACACCAATCATGTTTCTCAAAGGATGTAACTCAATTGATGGTGCCCTATATGCATTTGGTAGGGGATGTGCATGATATGCATGATAAAACCCTAATGTATCCCTTGTCTCCTATTTGTATTGCTATGGAAAAAGATATAAAAGATTTTAAATGCTTTATCCTATGTTGGCTTGGCCTGAGGAGGCTCAAATAAAGTGCCAAGATCAATATGATTTCCATCTATTAAATCTTGTATCTTGTGTCTCAAACTAATTCATCTATTTTTTTTATGGCCTTGTGCCCTATGAAACTCAAAAAATGCATACTGATCATATCCCTATGGAAGAGGCTTTGTTGAGTCAACTTACTTAATAAGAGAAAGAAATATGATGTTACATTTTAATAGCTGCTGTAAAACTTTATCTAGAGAAACTAGTAGATTGGTAAATGTACATCAAGGAAGTGCTAATAAAACCACTCATTAAGAGGGTTATAAATCCACATTAATTATAAGTTGATTATGACTCTTATTATCATTGTCATTTACTTTATATAGGACTTTACAATTACTCTTGTTTGTTGTGTTTAATATACTTGTGTACTTGAGTTTACCCATTGAAATCAACTTGACTTGTCTTTCCTTCACTGTGTGACACAATTTAGTGAAGGAAGAAAATCTTTTGAACATAATTGATTCATGCAAAGCTGGTAGAAGACTCTATTTGAAGAGATCCTATAATTTTTGATCAGCCATGGGGATAGTCATCTTAGCCAAGATAGTCTTATATCGAAGAACATAATCTATGAGATGTTCATTGGCCTTTTATTGATTTTGTGAAAATATGGTGTATAAAACTTTATCACCAATGTTAATGATGAAATGAGATATGAACATGTCAACTAAAGGATTTAATACATTAACTAAATAATTTGGTAGACTATATAACCATTGTAAAGCATAATCCTTTAGGTTTTGTGGAAATAGTCTGGTAAGTAGCCAGTCATTTGGTACATAATCTAAGCATGCTACATGAAAGGCTCTCAAATGTATCTCTAGATCACCCTTTCCATCATATAAAGTAAGTTTGGGTTGAATAAAACCTTAGGGTGAAGATTTATATGCTAATGGTGTATGCAATAGAGCAAAAGAATACAAATCCTACGTAGGTCTAGAGGCACCTTGCTCAAGATGTAGCACCTTGGATTGAAAAGATTTTATCTCTTGCATAAGAGCTGCCATATCAAGAGACAAAGATGTACTAGTTGTAGTTTGTGGCATATAGGTAGATTGGGCTGCTATAGGGGTTGTTGAGACATAATTGACCCCATAGTGTCATTTATAACTGGTTGTTCTAAAATAATGGAAGATTCAACTTGTTTAGCCTTTTAAATTTCTATCATAGATTGAAAGATAAGAGTATGATCTTGGGGTTGGTCCTGGAGTCTTTCTTGAAAACTTTGTAGGATCAAATATTTGTTGAGGAAAACTTCATTGTCAATAATTTGTGGAAGTGGATCATTAGTCCAATGTGGTGGAGCATGATCATTTGTGTGTACATCATCATTGTTATTTTCATACTATTCATTATTGCATTTATCTTTATTGAAATTAGTGTAATATGGATGTGTAGAATCTATAATAGGAACCTAAGTTGGTTGTTTATCCATGGTATATGGTTAAGTTATAGGAATCTAGGTTAATTTAGGAGGATTGACACTAAGTATTTCACTTCATCTCAAAGGAAGAGATGAAAGGAACTTAGGTGGCATAAGGAAAACAACTTGGATGATAGTAGAAAAGATTAAACGAATCTAATGTAAACAAGGAGCTAGAATATGCATAAAAAGGATACAAAGCTCATAAACATATAAGGTGAAACCTTAATAATCACATATGAACTAGTACACGAAACTAGGGTTTTGAAAATAGATTATTTGAGAAATTTACTATGAAAATTTTAAATTGAAAGTGAATTTTTGAGTTATATATGCAAGTAAAAACATAGAAATTTACCTGAAAAATTAGTGATTTAATAGGACCTAGTAAATGAAATTAGGGTTTTGAAAAATAATTATTTTTTGAGAATTACTAATGAATTTTGAATTTTGAATGGATTTCCTAATTTAAATAGGCTAGTAAAAAATCATAAAATGATTGGAAAATTACTAAAAAAATACTGGGACCTAGTATAGGTAACTAGGGTTTGAAAGAAAATTATTTTAAAATTACTAAGTAATTTTAAAATTTAATGCTAATTTATGATTTGATTATGTAGGTAAAAAATAAAAAAATATGAAAAATTAGAGGAAAATTTACCCTAGGGTTTCTAGGAGTTTTATGCACAAATGAAGTTGGGTTCATCAAATGATTTAATAATTTTGGTAATATTGATGTATTATTCCTAATTTACTTAAAGGGTTTGTGTAGACACTGAAATCGTGTCTACCCCCTAGGTCTTCTTTCACCCTTGGCCCCCCTTGGCCCATGTCCTAACCCTTGTCATATCCCCCTCCATTTATCAAACAAATACTTTAATTTATTTGGCCCTCTTCCACCTCACCCATGCCACCTTGGATCCCCCCACCTCTCTCCTAGCCTTTATTTCCCAAATCTCCCCTTTATCCTTTCTCCTGCATCCATTTATGCTTCCCTCGACCATTTTCCCATGGCCCCTTGACCTGACAGTGTGTAAGAACGGATAGAGGCTAACTTTAGCCTCTATCCCCATTCTTCGGTCACTGATGTCGGTCATTATTTGGCTGACATCAGTGATTCTGCCGGCATCTACAGCCTTCAAGACCATTCTCTGCAACCATTATGCTGCCTCTAGCAAACAGAACTCTCTTGACGCTCTTGCATTCATATTTTCTTCTACTCCCCCTCGTACAGCAACAAAAATAGCTACAGGAACCTTGCGGGAATAGCTCCAAGAAACAACTCCATTTGCAGGTCCTTCAACAGCTCTGACAATAGGTTTTCCCATTCTTCAATCAGCAAGCAAGAGGTAAGCACAGTGTTGTTTTCCATTTTATTTCTTGTTTAATCTATCTATTTAGCTAATCACTACCAAGACCTTCCCTGTCCTTCCCCTGAGAGGCTAAAAGGCCTTCTCAGACCCCTGCCTCTCATTCATTCCCCTTTGTGCTTCTTGTTCCCAACCAGCCACTTTCCTAGACAACATTTTCAGTCCCTCAGACCCAAAACAAGTCCCTTAGAACTCCAAGCAATCTCTCAGACCTCTAAATAGACCTCCCTGACCCTTAGACGAGACCACAGTCCATTCTGTAGACCAGAAACCAACTTGTAACCCGACAAGACTACTGCCCTGATCGACTTCATCCATTTCCCTTATTGACATCGGCAGCCTAACCGACGTCAGCAACCTTCCAACTGACGCTGGCAATACCACCGACGTCGGTGACTGTGCAAAAGTAGATTGCTTCTAAACAAGTATGCATTTGCCTTAAGTTATTTCTTTCTATTTTTCATCATTTATCACTTTATGTTTTTGATCAGCATTCTATTTTTAACAGTGGACATTCATCCTCCAAGGAGCCTTTGTGCTTCTAGGACCAAGCTCTTGCTTGGCAGTCCACCCTTTTGTCATCTAACATTTTTCGTGTTTAGTGTCTTTCTCTTTCAGGTGTCATCCTCTACAACCAAAGAGGAGTTCCTGCTATCATCTAAATTCTAGTGCACACGTCTACAATCTGGGTACATATAAACCCTCGTCCTTCTTAGTTTCTCATATTCTCTTTCTTGAATGTGAAAAGCAAATCTAGCGTAGAAACATTTTGGCACGCCCGGTGGGACCTTAGGGTCTCCCTTGGGTTCCTTTCCTTTCTGTTCATATAGGTGCATTAGGTTTCTCCTTTTTCACCTTTTTCTTCTCTTCTAAATGATATCATAAGCAGGATTAAAAGGAACCTTTCTTTATTTTCTTGCGTTTCAAGCTAGTCAAAAATCATATCCTTCAAACCCTTTCTCAACTTGTTTTTCATCTAAACTTAACATTTTGACTTGGGACTTAAAACACTTTGCATTGCATTTCTATTTGCTTGCATTTCTTAGTCCACAGCTAGTAATTAACAAATCGCATCATGAATTAATCGTAGTCAACTTGATGTTACACAATCGAACCACTTGCACTAAATCAAACATCAAACTAACCTGAGACAAGGCCCGACTAGGATTTCATCCTCCAGCGGATACCTTACCCATCCCGGTGATCTTACTTGGATTTAATCACCAAGGGGAAAGCCCACTCTATTCTCTGGCAGAGTCTAATCTCTAGGGAAAGTATATTTTGGCTAAGTGAGACCAGCTTACCACTGGACTCGTGAAGTGAGGGGATCTTGCTCCTTAGCACCAGGCCATGTACAGAACCTAACTCAAACTCTTGAGTGCCTAAACAAACCTAAAACCATCCATAGACTACCTCTTCTAGGACCCTTCTAACAGCTAACCTCCCCAAACATCACTTTAAGGCATAAGCCACACGAGCTTAATAATTTATTTCTAAGGATTTAATGCTTAGGCTCTGCTTGTGTTCTTCATCTTTTCTATTCTTATCTGCTTGTTTGAGATAGTGAGGATGTTCTTCTTCCTATTTTTCAAAAACTCTCAAATCTTTTGGGTTTCTGGAAAACACAGTCACCGGCATCGGTTTTACCACCGATGTCGGTAACCTTTTCTCGCTGGCATCGATTATCTGACTGACATCAGCCATCTTTCTCACCGACATCAGTTTTTCAACCGACATCGGTCTCTATCACAGTTCTTTCTTTTTTCAAAACAACAACCTTAAAACCCGTCCCTTTTTCTACCAAAACTCCATTCTGAGTTTCTAAAACTAGAAAAAAAAACACAGTTTCCAAAACCTGACCTTCCTTGCCTTGCATGGTTCTAACTCACAGTCAAGCCAAGTCTCTAGTCAACCACGCGAGGCATCAACCACTTCCATCTACCTCGTCCATAACTGGTCCTATAATGGAGTTCCACTCAGAGACTGAAAGAACTCCTACTCACCCAACCCCGCCCTAGACTCCTATTGTTCCAGAAGGGGACCAAGATTTTGCATGATTCTTGGACCTCAACATCAAAGCCTTACAGCACTATCTCATGCATAGCCGAATGCGAGACTCCTTAGGCAACCTAATCTATGGGATGCTAACTTCCTTAGTCGAGACAATGATCACATCAACAACATCTACAATTCAACCTATAGATAATCAAGCCAACACCTCGACTAATAACCCAACCGTGTCCTACCTTCAAAATTTAGCCTCTCCTTCTAGACCTACCTCCATGGGGGTTCCGGTCCCCCCTCAACCTCAAACTACTCAACCAAATCCTACACCTATCCAAAACCTAGTGGTCTCTATCCCCCCTACTCTTGCACCTATCAACACAAGAGTAACTATCTACCCTTCAACAAGTGTGGCCACTCCTCAACCATCTTTGACGACCCCTATCCAATTTGTGCCTACCAACCCCATAATACAAGTGCCCTTGGCTTCAACTTCCACCCCAATAACTAGCTACCTATATGTTGTGTCTACGCAACCAACCACGTCATATGCCCCTCTTAATATCTTTCAAGCGTCTTATAATTTAAGAGGCGCTCCACCCGCCAATCCATCAGCAGACATCATCAAAATGCTGATGGACAAAATGTCTAGCCTAGAGACCTCCATTTCTGGCTCATGCAATGCTCTCTCATATGATCAAATTTGTAATGAGCCCATTCACCCTTCTGTCCTGATCAGGCCATACCCCAATCAATGGGAGCTTCCTAAATTTTCTTGCTTTCAAAGCAAGGAAGACCCACAACAGCACTTACGGGCATTCAGACATGCCTGTCACCTTATTGTCCATGATGATGCATTGCTTTTACACACATTTCCTATGTCTCTCTCTGGTGCTATGCTTGACTGGTACAACTCTCTTGCCAGCCATTCCCTCTTCACATTCACATAGCTGGCCCAACTCTTTCTTAATCACTTCTCCATCAACATCACCAAGAAGGTCTCGATCACAGACCTCTATTCTATCCACCAATTCAAGGATGAATCCATAGCTGACTTCATTGCTCACTAGAGAGGCCTCATCAATCAACTCTCATTTTCCTTACCCCAACCCAAACTTATTGAACTTTTCTCCCAAGCCTGCGCCAAACATATTTCTTCCACCTTACGGGTTCAGACCTTTCGCACCTTCGACAAAGCCTTCACGATGGCCCAAAAACTTGAATTACGTGCCATTGAGGAGAATAAAGTCAAGTTGTAGAGAAAGAATCCCAAATCTAAGATCAATGACTCCTCTTCTTCTAAACCTTCATCATCCATTCCTAAGTCTAAAGCTTTAGCTAATGCTGTGGTTGTTAGACCTTCATCCTCTTCTCCTTCAACCAATCAGCCTGAGCCATCCACATCTTAGAGTGCCACCTACCAATTCCAGTAGAGATACATACAATGACAGTATACTCCTCTTAGAGAATCATATGCGTCTGTGCTAGAAAAACTTGTTAAACAGGGGGTTCTCAATCTCCCCCAGATCTGACCACCTCCACAATTTGATCCCTCACGTGCCACCCCTGTGTGGTATAGGGAAAATGATTTTTGTAACTAACACCATGTTAAAGGCCATGACATGAGAAATTACAAGACCCTTAAAAACATAATCCAAGACATGCTCAAAAAGGGTGACCTCATCCTAGACAATCCCAATGCCCCCCCTAATTAGGGGATCGACATCTTCAAACAACCATTCCCTGATCATCCACCGACCCAAAACAATGTCCAGACCTTGATTGACAACACTCATGAACACAACATTTGAATAGTCAATACGGTCTCACCCTTCATCCTTGACCAATCTCAAGAGGTTAGTCCATCTATCAGTCCATCACGTGTGGATGAACCTCTTTCCCTGGTTAGTTCTCCGTCAACCTCTCTCATCTTGGAGAATGCCTCAACCTTACCAGCACCACCGGTCTCACCATCCTCCTTCTTTCTGCCTATGGAGGACCTGACCCTTCCTGCTCATTGACCGCAAGTGGAGGGCACCATCATCCCTGCCCTTTACCCACTTGAGGAGCCTCATTCTCTAGTTTCTTCTCCACCAAGAGAAGAACCTGCCTCTCCTTCGTCTCCAACCAAGGATGAGTCTATCACGACTTCATCATGCCATGGGTCTAACACTACTACACCCATCTCATCTTCGGCCCCACAACCATCAACATCTTCTCAAGGACCCAAACCTCATCCAACATCTTCTTAACCATTTTCCCGACTAGTGCAGAAAATCAGACTTCTCCCTTCAAGGAAAGTGGAGCATTAGGGATTGTGGGAGCGTCTTAAATCTCTTCAACATGCCCATGCCCTCTCATCTCATGCTGTCAATCCTCCCAAGGTAGAATCTCCCAAGAGTCTCAATAAAGACCAGACTCCTATTTCTAAACCCGCATCTACCCCATCTAAACCTATCAAGTCACTTGGCATTTGCCCTGTCTCTACCCTCACTCACCCGCAATAAAGGTGGACTTAGACCAAACCTCGACCAATAGTAGTTTTCCAACCAAGTCGAAGAAGACTGCCAGACCATAGAAGTGAATGCCTCTTCCCCCATCACCATTACCTTCCATTTTGGGCCCCCATCCTTTGACCCTGACCAGAGTCCTTCCCACTCTGACCTCTAATCAAAACCAGTTACCTCCTTTGCTTTCTTTACCTGTCTCCAGCCTACCCTCTCTTAAAAAGGTGGTACCTCTCACGAAGAAAGTGCCATCTCTGCCTGTCACCGCAACATCAACCCAAAAGGTGGTACGGAAACCTCCTCCAACTCTGCCTAAGCAAAAGTCACCAGCATCGCACACATCAACTAGCACAGACCTTTTAGTGGGCTCATACTCATTGATATTGTATAGACTTTTGTATACTTCCAGCATAACCCTTCCACCCATCAGGCCTTTCCAACCTCTCAGGTCCAAGCCCTCTTGGTTTGATGACACGAAGATTTGCTTATACCAGCATACGCCAGGACACGATACCGAGAATTGCTATGCCCTCAAGGCCATCATTCACCGCTATATGGAGAAGGACACTCTTCTCCTTGAGGACACTCTTGACCGACCCTCAACACCTTCCCATCCAACCTCTTCAACCACATCAACATCTCACCAGTAGGCCATGACCCCTTCTTCACCTCCTATCTTTGAAATCAATGCTATCCACATAACCACTATGTCACAAAAGGACAAGGCAAAAGAAAAATCTGTCATTCCTTAGACGTACCCTTTCATCAAGCTACCTCAACCACCTAGGCCTAAAATTTCTATCCTTGGCACATCTCAGCCTTTTTCTTCCTCTTCTGGGCCGATTCATGACTCCATGTTGAAATAGCTTCACCAGACACCTGTGATGATGTCCCTTTATGACCTCATCCAAACCTCACCTCACCATCATTAAGCCCTCATCTAAGCCTTGTAGGTAGCGAAGGTCCAACACGAAGACCCCAACCACTCGCTGCCCTTGTCCACCCTTTATCTCCTATTGCCTCCATCACATTCAATGATTCTGAGATTCCCACATCCAACATAGAAGATCAGGATGCCACCCTCTTCATCACTACCTATGTTGATCAGACACGCATTAAACGTGTTATGATCGATGAAGGCACCACCATCAACATTATCTCCACTCATGCCTTTGATTAGTTGGCTCTTCCCAAGAATTACATCTCCAAGATAGATGCAATCTTGCACTCCTTCAATGACACCACTGCCACAACCATTGGCACAGTCATCCTTCACATTCACATTGGTCCACACACAGTCCCAAAGCTCTTCTATATCATCGAAGAAGAGTTTCAATACAACATGTTGCTGGGCTGACCCTGGATCAATGCCATGGCCTATGTCCCCTCCACTCTGCACTGTTGTGTGAAATTTGAGCACGAAAGGCAAGTCCACACCATTCCCACTGACCCTTCACCCTTCAAAACTTATAACACCACCTACCATCCAAATGACATCCTCATTCCTATCAAGCCATCAACCTCGACATCGCCTCCATCCACAGAAGCTTCAACTAGTTCGCAACCGGCGGTCACCCTCACCCCTCCTCTTCAAATGACTACCAAAGACCCCTTGAAAGACATCTTCTAGCAACTTTCACTTGGGGAATATCACTTGCTGACCTTAGACATGTTCCAAACTCTGCAAGAGTATGGACGCCTTCACCATAGCCCCAGTTATGACCATCGAATCAGGATGGTCATCCCTTATGGTCCTCCTCACCTCTGAACCAACCTCATCTATGGGGGGCTCAACAAGCTCCTCTTGATGGGAACCCTCTCTCTTCACCCCAACCATTCACATCATACTTCTCATTTCTTGGTAACCCCACCTTTGCACACACTTACCTTTATAGGTGTGCATGGAAGGGTTTTAGTTTCGGACGCTATGAGCAGGGCTCCCATCAGCCCATCGAGCCTCTCAACGATGACGATGCCAAGAAATATTATGGCCTGGGATATCACGACCCCACTCAAGCCTCCGTAGACCTTTGCCTTGAGCTAACCATTGACTAATCTCCAGGCTCACCCATTCCTCCTCCTTCACCTACGAAGTCAGTGGTTTCCATCCCTCCTAACTTTTTTAATGCTTAAACGTCATTCACTTGGGAACCCCTAACCTATCAACCAGGTGGGGTACCCAGGTCTCTCCCCCTCATCTTCTCTCCATCTCATTTGCACTGGGTGTTAGACATTCTTCCTACCACCAAATGGCTAGGGGGAGTTTGAATTTATACTACCTATCATGACCTCAACCAAACATCAATCACACATCAACCATGACCTCAATCAATCATCAAAATAGACCTCGACCAAGCAACCAAACCTTGACCAATCATTAAATTTAACCTCTTAATCATGACCAAACACCAATCTTGACCTGGCCCTTGACCAGTCTCGACAAATCAGCGACCACATCAACCAACTTCTTAATCATAACCATCATGTCACCAATATGGAGCAAAGTAAAAGAGGCTAGTTTGCCCCTAATTGGCTCAAACCTTTCATCATCATGCAGAAGTATGGGTCAGGGACTTATCATCTGTCTTCTCTCGATGGATGGTCAGAACCTGAGCCTCTTAATGCCTTGCATCTGCGACCATTCTACTGTTAGTCGAGTACTCATCCACTTGACATTTAACTTGAGCTCATCCCTTAAAAAATCTTCATCCTCCTAATCCTCATTCCTTTCAACCCTATTCCCCTAAACAAATCCTCTATAACCCTTTTATGACACATGGATGCTTTGTCCTAATAAAAGGGAACCCTTGAACTTCTGTAGTCTTGTCCATGACTCCAGATTCTGTCAAAAAAAAATCAAGATGTCAAAACATATCCAAGGTCACCCACTCAAATCAAAAGGTAGACTGCTCCCTCGAAGGATAGTTGTAATATCATTGCTGTAGCTAATAGACTACTCCCTCGAAGGATAGCTATTCAAACTTATATAAATCAAAAATATAGACCACTCCCTCGAAGGATGGCTATGATTAACTCTGGTTACAAATAACACTTTCTTAGAAGCTTCTCGCATCGATCAGCTTCACAAATGACCACAAAGCAAAATGACATCTCTATGTGGACTTCCTACATTGATCAGTCTGTTCTTTCAAAAAAAAAATGGGTCATGGACTTGGCTTGTAGTTGTCTTGGGGTCTCCTATAAAAAGGGGCAAGGTTATCCCTGCTCATAAAATGGGTTACCCTATCCTCCTCCTATTATAACACCTACTCAAGGGACTTCAAGCTTACTTTAATGTTAAAGTGATTTGATTACCATTCTAACACAACCATGGTCAATGATGCAATGCATGAAGGGGGCTCTTTGTTCTAACAACCCCTATCTATGCTATCATTCTGGTCCTTGTCAATGAAAGGGAGATTATGCCTTTCACTTTCTGCTTACACTTTGGTCACATTCAAACTTCATCACTTATCAAACCCAATCAACTCAAATCCAATCTCATTTCAAACCACTCACATAGCCTATTCACACTAGTTTCTATGGACACCAATACACATGGAAACTATCGACCATACACAATTTATGTTAAGCATAAACCAATACTTGCTGAATCATAAATAGACCTCAATTCATTTTTAGCATACATCCATCATGACTATGGATAATTCCTAGGGATGAAAGACCTCTCAACCAATGTTACAGAATACACCATTTGGAAAAGGCTGTAACATCTTTTTCTCCTCATCATTTTGACACATGACCAAACCAATCATCGACCAATCTTCTCAACTAGTCTGAACTACATTGGTCTGAGGCCCCTTTCAATTTGGGCTATGTAGGTAGCACTCAGATGACATGATGTCTTCTAGGGTTAGCTCGACCACCCTCATTTGTTCATCTCCTTGATGGACAAACCATTCTATCCTTTGACAATGACCTTGACCTCGACCAAGACCATCGACCTCTTTGACCCCTCTGTCTGAACTACATTGGTCTAAGGCCCCTTTCAATTTGGGCTATGTAGGTAGCACTCAGATGACATGATGTCATCTGGGGTTAGCTTGACCACCCTCATTTGTTCATCTCCTTGATGGACAAACCATTCTATCCTTTGACCATGACCTTGACCTCGACCAAGACCATCAACCTCTTTGACCCCTCTGTCTGAACTACATTGGTCTAAGGCCCTAAAACTGGGGCTATGTAGGCAACACTTAGATGACACGACTATCTTCTGGGGTTAGCTTGACCACCCTCATTTGTTCATCTCCTTGATGGATAAACCATTCTATCCTTTGACCATGACCTTGACCTCGACCAAGACCATCGACCTCTTTGACCCCTCTATCTAAACTACATTGGTCTGAGGCCCCTTTCAATCTGGGCTATGTAGGTAGCACTCAGATGACACGACGTCTTTTGGGGTTAGCTCGACCACCCTCTATTTTTTTGTCTCTCTGATGGAAAAACCTTCTCTTCTTTGACCATGACCTTAACCTTGACTAAGACCAACCAATCACTTTGACTCTTCCTCCCTCTTTGGGAGAACTACATTGGCCTGAGGCCCTAACCACAGGGCTATGTAGGTAGCACTCAGATCAACACTCAGTGTTCTGAGGTTAGCTCAGCCACTTTCTTTCATTCACCCATTCATTTGACCAACTATCTATCTCGACCCGCCTCAACCAATGACCATGGAGATCATGACTATCTCCTCCGACCCTGACCACTTCCAAGACAATGTTGCCTTGGTTGTTTTGCCATGTATGATACCCCACGACTGGTTATCAAAATTGTACGCATCCCATATTTTTGACCCTCACAAGTATAAGATCGTAAGCTAGTTGATTCCCACTACTTGTGACATTTTCGTGTTTCTAGGAGCACTACTTGAGCCTGAGATACCTGGAACATGATGACCATTGGAGCTTCAGCTTAGATTGAATAACTCGATCAGCTACGACCAAATGCTGAGGCCCAATTATTTCAATTTTAGCACTCCTCAACCTTAACCTATGACAATTTGACCTGACCATCCCGTGAAGTGGTATACACACAATCAAGACTATTGCAGTGTTCTAACTCACCCTCTCTCTATCCATCTCTCTGTCAAATCGACATTCGATCTTAGGTTCCCTTCCCTCGACTCTCACTTTGAGGGGGGAACACCTCATCCCATACCTGGGGCAACCAACTCCTATTTTTGTCTTGCAGTTTATCAAGAACAACCAACAAGACAAAAAGGGGCAAATGTAGACACTAAAATCATGTCTACCCCCTAGGTCTTCTTTCACCCTTGGCCCACCTTGGCCCATATCCTAACCCTTGTCCTAGCCCCCTCCATTTATCAAACAAATATTTTAATTTATTTGGCCCTCTTCCACCTCACCCATGCCACCTTGGATCCCCTCCTTGGATCCCCCCACCTCTTTCCTAGCCTTTATTGCCCAAATCTCCCCTTTATCCTTTCTCCCGTGTCCATTTATGCTTCCCTCAACCATTTTCCCATAGCCCCTTGACCTGAAAAAGTGCAAGAATGGACAGAGGCTAATTTTAGCCTCTATCCCCATTCTTCGGCTGCCGACGTCGGTCATTATTCAGCTGATGTCGGTGATTCTACCAGCGTCGATAGCCTTCAAGACCATTCTCTGCAACCATTCTCCCACCTCTAGCAAATAGAACTCTCTTTACGCTCTTGCATTCATATTTTATTCTCCTCCCCCTTATACAATAACACCAATAACTATAGGCACCTTGCAGGAACAGCTCCAGGCAACAGCTCCATTTGCAGGTCCTTCAACAATTCCGACAATAGGTTTTCCTATTCTTCAATCAGCAAGCAAGAGGTAAGCACAGTGTTGTTTTCCATTTTATTTCTTATTTAATCTATCTATTTAGCTAATCACTTCCAAGACCTTCCATGTCCTTCCCCTGAGAGGCTAAAAGGCCTTCTCAGACCCCTGCCTCTCATTCATTCCCCTTTGTGCTTCTAGTTCCCAACCAGCCACTTTTGCAGACAACATTTTTAGTCCATCAGACCCAAAACAAGTCCCTCAGAACTCTAGGCAATCTATCAGACCTATAAATAGACCTCCCTAACCCTCAGATGAGACCACAGTCCATTTTGCAGACTAGAAACCAACCTCTAACTTGACAAGACTACTACCCTAACCGACCTCGTCCATTTCCCCTACCGACGTCGGTAGCCTAATCGACGTCGGTGACCTTCCAACCAACACCGACAATACCACCGACATCGGTGACTGTGCAAAAGCAAATTGCTTCTAAACAGGTACACATTTGCCTTAAGTTATTTCTTTATATTTTCCATCATTTATCACTTTCTATTTCTAATCAGCATTCTATTTTTAATAGTGGACTGTCATCCTCCAAGGAGCCTTTGTGCTTCTAGGACCAAGCTCTTGCTTGGCAGTCCACCCTTTTGTCATCTAACATTTTTCATGTTTAGTGTCTTTCTCTTTCAGGTGTCATCCTCCACAACCAAATAGGAGTTCCTACTATCGTTTGAATTCTAGTGCGCACGTCTACAATCTGGGTACGTACAAACCCTTGTCCTTCTTCTTAGTTTCTCATTTTCTCTTTCTTGAATGTGAAAAGCAAATCTAGCGTAGAAATAGTTTGACCAGTAAAATTAGTAAATAAATAAATAATAATTAAGCTATTGATTTGAGTAAATTAGTTTTAATTCAAACTTTTATAAAAATAGTAATAAGGAAAAGAAAAGAAAACTTATCTACAAACTAATTGATCTAACTGAGACAAAGGCTAGAATTTACTATGTAGGACTGAGATACTATCACAAACTAAGATCTAAATTTCATTTTGTGATTGGATATGAGTGCCATAATTGGATAGCAGTGGCACCATTACTATAGTCCACCTCTACCATTGTTGTCCTAAGGATCTGAGCTTTCTAGGTTTTGTTCATTATGTCTATGTGACCTTGTCTACAAAGTTTTGATAACTAGAAGTCTATATAGCTCCTTGTAAAGTAGATTCTTTATTCAAATCCTATATTTGATTGTGTTTTGACAAAATTTGAGAAAGAGGGGGGGGTTAGTGTGTGTAAAATGCACTAGACATGCTTCACACCCCATGTGTGGGCATGCTACGTACATACCAATACTCTGAAGAGAGATCCAACCATATGTAGTTCTCCCACTTGATGTGCTTTGGGCAATTGTGTACAAAAAAATGTAGAATGATAAAATGGATATGTTTTAGGTGGCTAAGGATTGGTGTAAAGATTTTAATGAGATTTTAAGTGTGTTGGATGGATGTATGCAAAGAATAGGGAAGATTTATTGAGTAGTACTACTTGTATTCTTGCTTTTTTAGTGATAATTACCAACCCTTTCCAAATCATCTTTGAATGGGATTTTATAGGGATCTATTGGTCATGGTTTAAATTTAATTTCATGAGGATGACAAGGATAAGGATGGGGAACTAAAATAACTTACCCTTTAGGGATAGAAATGGATTTGGAAAATAGCATCAAAAGCAGATAGGAGTGGTACCAATGCTATAGTCTAAGTGTGGTACTACTATCCTAAGTATACAGGACCTAGGGGGATTTATTTGTCTTGGAAAGAGTAGTCTGGGTGAGTTGGGAACAAGTCTAGAAGGATTTGGATGATTGGGTATTAGTGAAAATAAGACTAAGAGGGTTATGAAATCAAGCAAGAGGGACCTAAGGGTTGGGTGTAATTATCCACACTCAAGTTACCAATTTTTGCATTTTATATGACTACAATAACACCAATGAATTTTAGCCCCCATTGGGTGAATGGTCTTCCCTCAATAATAAGTTATAATGGAATTATTAAATGTACCTTTCTTTTTGCCAAAACTTGGCATCCATGGTATGTTGTTACATGATCATGGGTGTCATTAAAGATAGTTGGCCAGTAATAACCCATCCTAAGGATTTTTTGGGCTATGGTATTTCCATATGGATGATAATTCCCTATCATCTGATGTAGATTTTCTAGGATTTATTGATATTATTCTCTTAATACACATCCTAGGTAGATACCTTCATAATTCCTTCTATAAAGAATCCACTTTTTGATCATGTAGTAGGTAGATTTAAGCCTTAAAGCTCTCCTTCATTCCCTAGTGAGATATAGAGAGTAGGTACGTATTTGCAAATATTGAATTATGTCAACATACCAATCTCCTCTAGTTACCTAAGTTTCACAAACCTCTTCAATGGTAATGCATATGTCAAGATAAATCATAAGCTAAATGATGACCAAACCTTTGAAAATCCTAGTAGGCTTGATATCTATATCAAAATCCTATAACATTTCCATCTATTTACCTTTACACTTTCCCAATGCTTTTTATGCCAAAGTGAGCTTGACAATAGGGTCAAGCACAATACAAATGGTCTTATTTCTTAGAATGTAATGTCAAAATTTATTCACTACTTTTATAAGGGAAAATATTTACTTATCAATTAAAGAATACTTAAGATCCACATCCTTTAGATCCATGATCATAAATCAATAGGATGGTCAGTTTCATATTTATTTTGAGTTAGCACAATAGTGATTGTATGTTCTAAATTAAATGAATACAAGTATAAGTTCTTAGTGAAATTTAGGATGATTAGTAATAGGGCCTAATATATATCATCTTTGATGTCTTGGAAACACTTTTAGGCCTTTAGTGTCTATTTAAACTTAACATACAACTTGAACATTACATTTAAAGGTCTAAAAATATTTACAAAAACTGAGATAAACTTCCACACTAAATTTATTGTCCCAAAGAAATACTTGAGCTCCTTATTACTATTTTGAAATGTGATCTTCAAAATACCCTTAATTCTATCTAGATCAATGGTGGTCCCATCTTTGGTAATAATGTGCCCCAAGAGCTTGCCCTCAGTAACACCAAATGTACTCTTTTTTGGGTTTAGTAAAATTCCAAACCTTCTACATCTCTCAAAGATTGACTATATATGACCTATGTGATTTGATCTATTCTTTGAGAAAATAATGAGATCATCCATGTAGATGATTATTTGTTTACTTATTATCCCTTAAAATGCATGATCCATTACTCGCTAAAGGTAGATCCTATGTTAATTAGGCCAAATTTAATCCTCTTATATGTATAGGTAACCTACTTGTGGTAAATGTAGTCTTCATTATATCTTTTGATTCAACTAGCACTTGGTTATAACTAAAAATCCATCCAATAAGGACATCATTTTAGAGATACTTACTATCTAATTAACCTCATCCAAGGAAGGTAATAGATAGTTATCTTTCTTAGATGCCTTACTCAAGTTTTTAAAACTAGTGCATAGTCTAATTTACCCATTCTTCTTCTTGAATAGAACCAAATTGGCCACCTAAGGGGAATGTCTAATCACAAAAACTATTTTTACACTCAATAACTTTTTCACTTCCTTCTGAATAAGAGGCTCTAGGATAGGATTTAATGTCCTCTATCTTTACTCAAATGGCTCGTGTTATAGTTTCAATGGGATTGTATGGGTGATTACCGTTGGGATATAAACATTTAAGTCTTCATATGTCTATGTAATTACAACTTTATACTCGATGAGTAAATATTTCACCCACTTCCTTTCCTCTAGAGTGTAGCTAAGGCCAATGTTAATGTAGTGTGGATAAATTTCATCCCGCAAATTCTCCCTTTTGGACTCGAATTTGTTTACTTTAGGTTACATTTACTATTATTGTTTGGGATCCATATCAAATATCCTCTCTAAAGAAGTCATTACAATGGGAGATAGTTTTATTTAAGTTAGATGACACCTCACTCATTTGAATCTTGGCATAAATAACTAATTTTTTTGTCATCAATTATTTGAGACTCAAATTGCCTTGAGTTAGTCAAGAACTAGATGATTTACTAGTCATCATCAAAGACTTGGAAATTCTTCATGTCGTCAAGAATAAAAGGATAAGATACTAGATAAATGGAGAACCTCTATACATTAGATTCTTATAGAGGTGATAAATTGGTAGCCAATGTATCTAGTGAATCTGCACCTTAATTTTTCTCTCTAGGGATAACCACTATATTGAAGGCCTCAAAATATTCAATCAAATACCAAGTTCTATGTTTGCATCTTTTCAAATATGATAGTTTTCATTGGTATTTGTTCTTGACCTGAGTGATCATCAGCTCTAAATATCCATATATTAATAAATTCTTAACATTATTTTTGAGAGCAAACTGCAATCCTAAAATTAGTGCTTCATATTCTACCCTATTGTTGGTTAAGGAAACTATATCCTATATGATGCTAGGAAATTCTTAGCTCATGGATCAACTAATTTGATACCTACACCTAGTCCATACTTAGATATTCCACCATCAAAATGGAGAGTCCATATTTGGGAAGGTCCCTAGTATTTATGTTCTACCCTTCATAATATATGGTGAAGGTATAAATTCCAAGGCTAGGAGATTCATAACTACATATTCATTGTTGACATTGTACTCCATATTGGGATGCTTCATTTTGGGCTCTGAATCAATTTAAATATGGTTTGGAAGGCCTCTCCATGGTAACCAAATGTGATAAAAGTACATTGAAAGGTATCCATTGAGCATATTTGACCAATCTTTGCTCAAGAGTAGTCTATACCCTTCAAGAATGTCTACCACACATATATAAATAATCATTTGTACTCATGGTTTAGATAATCCATAAATTCACATATTAGTTAACTCTCCAACCATAGGTATCACTATTTTTTGTAATTTCAAGACCATCATCTTTAATGGTCTTGGAGTTAAGCCAAACTTTTGATAAATAGAACTAGGCATCATAGTGGTTGAAGCTCTAGAATGAACTAAACATTTGTGAATATTTTTATTGAATGCCTTGATAGTCAACAATAAAAGAGGAACCTCAAGCTAGTTTTTGTATATAAAATTTGTATTGGCTACCTCTGTCTTCCCTATAGGATATTTTTTCTTCTCTATAGGGGCTTTCCCTATGATATACCTCTACAGGAGTTCTTTCTATTTAGTGATATGGGCCAATTCATGAAGAATGATATTTTATTTTATTTTCTTTGTATTAAAAAATGCTATATCCTTCTTTGTCTTATTCCTCATTCTAGGTTTGATCATTACCTTTTGGAGGAGGTGGATTATTATTATAGACACTCCTTTTTAGACACTTCCATGTCTAAATAGACACTCATTTGATTTATAGTAAACAACACATTTTAAGCTTAGAAATCACCTGAATTACCCAAATTCATCTGTGTAATGGATTTAATTCCATAAAAACATGATAAAAATAGCTTATCTAGTGTATTATTTTGTATGCATCACTAACCTAGTTTAATTATAACCCTAATCAAATTATGACCTATTAATTTGACACTTTTGACCTGTAAAGCTATTAATTCATGATTTGAAACAATTAACAAAAGTTAAAAATCACTAAGGCCAATTATATTATCAATCCTAATTAACTTACACTAAAAAAATTCTAAATCAAATTAGTGTATTTCATTTACTAAAAAAGGAATTTTAAGCCAAATATGAAGTCAAAGAGTTAAATGAGCTAATAAAATAAAATTTTTATCTCATAAATATTCAAAAATATGATTCACACATTACAAATATCTAAATTGAGTTCTCATGCCTCATAAATATCTAAAATTGAGGTGTCAAGATTTTATGAGTTCCTTAAACCCCGCCTAAAGTTAGATTGGATCAACCTAGGTTAGTTTAGACTAAACCCAAGTTATAATTTAACCTAACCTACATAAGGTTATAGTTAGTTTTCTAAGCTATAAATGTAAGTTCTCACACCATTGATAAAAAAGATATCATGTGTAAGGTTATTATGCTAGAATACCTTCTTGAATCCTTTGAGAGTAGTGTTATAATGCCTAATTATGCCAAGCTTCAAACCAAGCCACAAGTGACTATTGGAGAGATGCTACCACCATGGAAGAGCATTTTAAAAATATTACAATCATAATAAGCTAAGTACAAAAATCTTTATACCAATAAGTAAGTATCAAATGTGATAAAGGATGTAAGACAATTATATTATCTTCATCTCTATTTTTTGCTCTTGCTTATTA
The DNA here is from genome assembly GCA_037957365.1 of Torreya grandis. Taxonomy (NCBI): domain Eukaryota; kingdom Viridiplantae; phylum Streptophyta; class Pinopsida; order Cupressales; family Taxaceae; genus Torreya; species Torreya grandis. The sequence continues at coordinate 1,078,455 of JARHVA010002707.1, read as the reverse complement.
TGTTATGCTCCCCCTAGTTATTAGACAATAGGGTTTAGTCTTAGTGACTTGTTATGTTCGATGTTTTCTCATTTGTACTAACAAGAGACTAATATATATATTATTTACTCTTCAAGATTATAATTTATAAAATGTCATGCTTGGTGGAATGAAACATCCAATATAACTTAGGAGATTAACATGATATCTTTAGTTTTTCTAATGGATACATTAAAATATTCATGTATAGAGTTTTAGCTTTAAATTTTAAATATTTTTTAACAAGGTTATAGGGATCGATGCTGATTTCATAGATCAACATTGAATTAAAGAAATCAACCATGATCTTTGCATTAAACATAGAGCAAGGTGGGAATGTGGCTAAAACTATTTTTTCTTGAAATTATTTGCCTTCATTTTGTGCTTAATGATCTATGTGTTGTCTATGTAACCTTCCTTCTTGTAGAGTTGTGAGAAGTTTGAGCTTTAAAATTGTTTATTAGTCATTTTTATTTCAAAATAGAGTTGTTTTTATGTGTTTTCAAGAAACATCGATGATCTGACTGAATTGACATTGATTTTAGGAATTAACGTTGAGCTTTGTGTGATCAGTGATGATTTTATCTAAGATAGAAATAGAAACATGAGATCTCAAATTAAATTATTGTTTACGCACTTTCCTTTGGGATTATAAGTAAGAAAAACCTCTAACATTTTTTAGAACCTATGGTGGAGAGAGGAAAAATTAAGCATGGTTTAAATCTCATATACATCTTTTTTAATACTTAAAATCCCCTTAGTTGTTTTTGTCTTTTGGTTGTTATTTAAAATGTTACAAGTGAAAACAAGGCCAAGGGGACAAAATTTATATCACACTTTGAATTTAGAGCTATTGAAAAGAACATACATCTTAGTTATAACTCTTAATAGTTATTTCACTTTATGTTTGTTTTTCATTTATTAGATAAATTTCAAAGTTCTTAGGCTAGTTTATTTGTTTGTGGTAAACTATGAAATATTGCATGTATGCTCTCCCCCATCCCCTTTAGGCAAATAATGTGACCAAAATATCTTAGTTTATTATTTTTGTTCAAAAATTTGTGTTGGAAGGAATGTCATGTATGATCTCCCCAAGATCCAAGTGACTTGGGTGACCCAAAAATGACTTCTAAAGTCTTTCATTTTTCATTTATTTATTTATTTATATGCATTTGACTTATGGGATAGAGTTCATCACCTCCCCATAGTTATTTATGGATGTTTTGACCTAGGGTATCATCTTCAAACATCATACCAACTCCACTCCATGATGGGGTATACAAACTGTGAAAACTATTGGATGTGATAGTGGTGAGAAGTTAGCCTAACCATCCCAATAGGTACCCAAGCCATGAAGTAGCCAGACATCAAACTCCACTAAGCAGTACATGGCTTGATTTCACATGTAAAGGAATATATCTTTGCATAGTAAGCTAGGTGATTTGGATTCATTTAATGTGAATACACATTTGTGTTAGCCACACATGGGACCATCTAGTATGTGTGAGATTTATATATTTTAGTCAAAACCCTATATGATGTAAAATTTCATGCCAAATGTCAAGTGTTCCTCACTCTAAGTTCATGATGTGTATTATTGCTTTAGAGGTAGAGGGGTGCATAAAAATTCTACCTACACTTATACTTTTATTTTTGTATTAACACTTAATTCCTCACAAACATTAGTATATCAATGAAAACTTTGACTGAAGCTATGCACACTCATGTCATTTATAGGGAATATGATGAGCCATTTATGCTACTTCTATTTTTATTTGATTTACATGTATGCTTTTAGACTATAACTATTCTTTTGTATTGGTTCATCAAGATAAGTCAAAAAATATCACATATTTTTACACCAATTTAGCCTAAAAGGTGTTACTTTATCCATTTGTATCACACTTTTGCCTTAGAAATTTATTCCAAAAGCATTTGTGTGTCTCTTGTTTAAACAAGATGTCATTAGGATACTTATTTTTTCTCACACTTTTACCTTGGATATTCTATTCCAAATATTTTTTTTGGCTCATTTATTTTAAGCTATGTTTCCTAAATTGTTCCAACCTCTTATCTCTTTTGAAACAAAGTTCTAAGATACTGTTTTACCTATGTTTTTTTAAAATGCATGGTTATGTTTCCTATTTTGGTCGAGTCATTTTTCCTTAGAGTATTCAAGTATTTTCACATTAAATCTAAAACTCAACCTTTCAAAGTGAAAATCCTAAACTATTTAGGTTCATGTCAAAGTATCATCTAATTTGGGCTTAGGTTATTTTCATTTTGTGTTTGGAATGTGTTACTTGGGTTGATTTCATATTTGATTTAAAAGACCCCTTGCCAAAACCTAGTGATTGTTGTTTGTTTTGTACCTTGTTTAGAGCATCCTTTTAAGCCAAGTTATTTCCATGTAATTTGTTTAAATTATATTGTATTTAATTTTGGAGTGTCCTAGCTTCATTATTTCAATAGTTTTTGTGAGTAAAATTATGGGTCTTAAATTAGCTAATTATTGAGTATCATCTAAGCTAATTACCTTAGTTTTGTTTAATTTCAAGTTATTGTTTGAGTTTTGTTTTTCTTCGTCTATCATTATTCTTAACATGATTATAACCACCTTTGGGAAAATCATTTATGTCTCTTGATCCTAGTTTACAATTGTTCTACTTTGTTTAGACATTCTTGTGATTGATTATATTTACCCGTGGCAAAATTAGTTCTCTATCCATAAGCAAGTTTGCGCCTTTGTGTTATTTTTTCCATTCATTAGAACCACCATTGGGTAAATTAGTATTATTTTGTTATACTAGTCTCATGTTTGTTTTTTTATACCCTTTCCTTATTTTTTTGTCCATTTGTGCCTCTTTTATAGAGCCAAAGGTCCTTTGTTTTTAGAAATCGATTGTTCATTACCCTTTAGACCCTTTGTTTTTCATGAGACCTATCTATAGATATGAGCATGCCTAATTACACATATAGTGAGACTATGTATAATTCAAACTATGAGAACTAAGTAACCAACATCCCTTTTGTTCAAGAGTTGTATGAAGGCATAACTAATAAGATAGATCTTGATTTATCTTATAAAATTACATACATTGAACAAAGGCATGATCCTTTTGTCAAAGAGTCATATAAAGATACATCTTATGAGATGAATCCTGCTCTATCTTATAACATTCTATACACTGAACAAAGGCATGACCCTTTTGTCAAAGATTCATATAATGATGTATATTATGAGATGGGTCCTAATATTTCTTGTAACATTCCATACACTGAACAAAGTCATGACCCATTAACATAGTATTTGGTGACACCACCTTCTTATCTAGGTCCTCATCCTTTAGTATATGTTATCAATCAAGATCCATAGTGCCCAAAGATTACCATTCCATGCCATCATCCTTCATTCTACATTGGAAACCAAACTCCCCAATGTTTAAGGATTACCATTCTAAGCCCTCATCCTTCAGCCTACATTAAAAACCAAGATCCACAACATCCAAGGATTACCATTTTAGTCCCTCCCCCTTTGGCCTATGTTAGAAACCAAGCTCTAAATCACCCATTCATTACCATTCTAGACCATTATAAATATGGTATCTCATTATCCAAACAAGTTTGTAGAATTATGACTAGACAAAACATAGTTACCATCCTTGACCCACATCTAGTCTTTGTTAAGCCAATATTAGATGATACTATTTACAAAGAGGTAATTATTAAACCATAGATAATTCATCATCCATTTCCAAGATTCCCCCACTTTAGAAAATCTAAGATAGTCTTCAAACCACAATAGATCCAATCATTACCTATCAGAGATCCATCATTCAAATACCATGATATATCCAAATATAAGGTTTTAAAACAAAGTGTAAGCCAAGGTCAAGATTTACATGACCTTAACCTATATTACGTTATGGGTGTTACCCTACTTTGGTGAAGAGACAAAGGATCTGAATGTCTGGAAGCACACAATAATTTGGTCAATCAATAAAACATGTTTATTGAATGAATATAGGTTACATAAATAGGGAAGAGGGATTCTAAAATATAGGAGATATTCTTCATCCAAATCCTTTAAAATCTCATAATATCCTTTAATAAACTCCTATCCTAATGAGTTATTTTTATAAATATAATAACTCTTTTATTTTATATTTATTTATTTTTCCATGTTAGGACTATTTCCCAACATTCACCCCTAGTTCTAACATGGGTCAAAAAAAATTAATGTTAGTTTCAATTGATAATGAATTAGATTACAAATATTCCCATTTTATTAAAAAATGCCTTATTAGGCTTATTTAAAGCTTGTAATTTAGAATAGACTTGAATAAAAAACTAAAGGTGACTCTAAACTTCAAATACGACACAAAATAAACTTTGAGAATAATACTAAAAAATGACACATACAAATCCTATATTGATGATACAAATAAGTGATGATTTTTGACAAGACATAAAAATAAACATTAACTAATCCAATATAAACTATATAAAAAAATCAAATTAAAATTTTAAAATAAAAAATAATAGACTCTTTAACAAAATACTAATTACTTAGAAAATTGAAAAACAATATCTATAAACTTATAAAAATAACATATTTAATATAAAACTAAAACATAAATAAATACCTATGAAAATAAAATACCACATTATATTGAGTATAACCTAAACATAAAAATAGAATCAATAAAAATTAAAAACAAAAGCTATTAAGTAAGGCTAAATAATAACAAAACTTAATAACAAAAAAACATGTATTATTCTAAACATAAACACAAACAACTATCTAACAAAATAACTAGAAACATATCACAACATATGCAAAACTGTGGTTCAACCTAAAAATTCTAAAATAAACTATATACAAAAAAAACTAAATGGATCCAAAGAATTTTGAGATCCTTTTCCATCTTTAGGCTATTGTTTGATCTAAAATGCCATGAATAAAGTAATTGAAGTTGATAAAAAAAAATATACTGAATATAACCAATCCAAATGAAATGAAGAAAAATATAAAAAGTGTTGCATCTAATGTGGATGCTAAATTTGATCCATAAAAAAATGCAAAGAGATCTAGATAGAATCAAACTCAAATGAAATATTGTGAACCATGTAACATGAATCGAGACAAATTTCAGTTGTATGGCCTATGGTAACTAGAAAAATTTCAAATATTCTAAATGGAGTGGTTAAATATGATCATTCATTGTGGATCTTGAGAAGATTAGACTTGATGCCTTGTTGCGATGAACTAAAACATAAAACACTAAGTTAAATTACAAGAATATCTCTTTGTCAAGCAAGGAGGATATATGTAGAGTATAGGTTTAAAACCAATCCCAAATAGATAGATCAACCTTTCTAATACTACATAGGGATTTGCTAAATAAAATAATGGACTCTGATTCAATGCACAAAAAAAAGCTAAGGCAAAGGATAATACCATTAAGCCAACATTTTATGCATAGATTCTAAAAGGATAGATCTATGTGTAGCTTGAGGTGAGTGGAGGTAGATCACATGGACAATGCTAAATATACTAACCATGATTCCAAATCTTGAATGCAAACACATAAGTATGGCCAACACATAGAATAATAAAAAATTGTATAGCTTGTAAACACACACACACACACACACACACACACACACACACACACACACACACACACACACACACACACACACACACACACACACACACACACACACACACACACACACACACACACACACACACACACACACACACACACACACACACACACACACACACACACAACAAATTTCCTAGATACATAGGAAATAAACATCTCCTAAAAAGTAATACACATAGATAGTAAAATTAGAGACTAATATATATTTTTATTTATATAATTTATATACCATCAAATGGTTAATATTGGAAATCACACATGGTCTACATTGTAATTTTCAAATAAAGTATGATAAAAGACCTGTCTAATGAAAATGATTTCACATATGGTCTGCACTACTTAGCTCTATGACAAATAAGGCTTGAATTTATAAGGAGGTCTAAGGTGGAACATTATCTAATATCATATGTGGGTGTTACCCCATTTTGGTGAATATATAGAGGCTCTAAATGTGTAGAAGCACACAATAATTTGGTTGATCAACACAGCATGTTTATTGAATTAATATAGGTTATATAAATAGGGAAGAGGGATCCTAAAATCTAGGAAATCTTCCTCATCCAACTCCTTTAAAATCTCATAATATAGTTCAACAAACTCTTAACCTAATGAGCTATTTGTATACATACAATAACTCTTTTATTTTATAATTTATTTATTTTTACATGTTAGGACTATTTCCTAACATGCATCTAGGGACATATGTGGCCGACATATGTCTTACACATATTCATATTAGCTTTTTGCATTTATCGATGTTCTTAGTATGGTTAGCCTATGAAATAACCATGACTAAGTAGAGTATATATAGGAGGTAGTGGTTAGTATTTCATCATCATATTATGAGTTGCATTCTTATTGAATTGTTGAGGAGGTTTTTCCCTCAAAGTGGCTAAAATATAATATTCAATTATTTTCTCTTTCACCAATTATTTTTATGGATGTACTTATTCTGTTCTTAATTCTATCATATATAATTCTATTATTGTGAATCATCTAAGTAATTTCATTACAAGTGGTATCAGATCATCAATTTGGGTAAGTTTCTACGAAGCATTTTTTTATATCTAGTATCCTGAGCACTAGAAGGCCAAAAAACATAACTTTTGATCTAGGAGGATTTGTTTTTTTCATCACCATATTTTTGTTCTTGAGTTTTTTTTACAAAAGAAGAAAAAACTTTTTTTTGGGTAAAAGAAATCTATAAATGTTTTTACCTTGTGAAAATTATCAATCATTGGATTCATCTCTATAAGATGATCGCAATGGTATATTATATTGCTACACATTTTTGGGCTAAAAATTTTCACCCTTGTGTATAATAATAGTCATTAGATTCATCTTAGCAAGATGATCACAATGGTGTATTCCCTTGGTACATTTTTTTGGAGATAAAACCCTCTTATGGTTTGTGCATGGCTGGTCTAAACACTCATAGATGTGGGAAAGGTCAAGAAACTCTAAATAATTCTCAAGGATGACATGAAATTTGAAACTTCTGATCCATTTATTTTAGAGGTAGTTCAACAACATAAGTTATAATTATAGGGCATGGTAAAATAATATTGTTTTGATATATTTCAAGGGGACATTATAGGTTTGATAGGGAACTTGGATATCATGAAGGATCAATTAAAATAAATATATGGGAAATTGGCCAACTTGTCAGCTCAACCACTTCAAAATACTCCACCACTTCAGTTTGGTTCTTTTACTCCAAACAATACCAATACCATTTATGACCCTAAACTAATGTTACCAAAAGTAGACCTACATAAGTTTGATGGTAATGATCCACTCACTTTTCTCACTCAAATTGAAAATTTATTTGATCTACATCAAACTCCATATTCACAAAAATTGGTTATGGCCTCTCTTTATTTGGAACCTGAGCCATTCATTTGGTATCATTAGTTGTGTGCTCAAAATAAAAATAAGGGTTTCTTAGTTTCATGGTCAATATTTTATGAGGAGTTGTATCTCCACTATCTTAACAATGTCCTTGAAAATTACTTTAGTCATCTAGCTAAGTTGTGCTAAATTAGGACCATCAAGGACTACATTCATCAATTTCATAATCTCTCCTTACATGTGGTAGACATCACTGATTAAAATCTAGCTGACCTATTTATGGGTGGCCTCAAATATAGAATCCAATTGGAGGTTTGCATGTTTCATCCCAGTACTATATCTAAGGCCATACTAAAGGCACACATGGTTGAGGAAAAAGAGATGATAAGATGAAAACCTTTCACCAATGTTTATTAATGCACCTTTCTATCACCATAATTTCATTAGCCTACAAATTAACACATCAACAAGTGGAAAAAAAACATGCAAAATGTTTGTGTTTTATCTATGATATCAAATGAGCAAAGTGCATCAATTTCCTGAAAAGAAGTTGTTTTACATTGGTGGTACAAATGATGAGGAATAAGATGAGGAGGCTTCAAAGGAAGGGTTAAAATAACTTGAGGATGAATTTGAAGATTCTTAACCTACTATTTCCTGTCATCCACTTTCAAGCATTAGTACTCATCAAACTTTTAAGGTGGTAGGGTTCTTGAAGAAATAAAAGGTGACTATGTTAATTTATTCTAGGAGTACACATAACTTCATAAATAGTAAGTTGGTTACTCATTTGAATTATTTCATTTACCCAACTCTAGAATTTTAGGTCATGATTATAGATAGTGGTATGGCCAACTAATTTGGAAAATATCATATCATTAAGATTAATATTGGAGACTATTTATTAGATTCCCCTATGTTTTATATTCCAATGGGAGGAGCTGACATTATTTTTGAAGTATAATGGCTCGCCACTTTGGGCACTATTGGGATTAATTTCTAAGAATTATCATGAGGTTACATGCAAAAAGAAGGAATTTTGAATTACATGGATTATGATCTAAATCTCTATAACTAGTTATTTCTTAGTAGATGATGAATATTCTTAGAAAAGGTGTAGAAGGTTTTATGGCATGCTTATTTTCCATGGAGGTTCAGCTAACTAAGGAGTCTACACATCTTGATTTGTAAAATGTGTTGGATGATCATTATGTTATTTTTGGTGACATGCCAAAAGGACTTCCTCCAAGTCATGCACATGATCATGCCATCAGAATCATTATAAGAAGTACACCCAATATCAAAACTTACAAGTATCTTTATGTCTAAAAGAGTGAAATTGAAAATATGTTACAAGACATGTTGGAGGCATGAATCATTCGGCACAGTCAAAGTCCATATTCCTCCCTAGTGGTCATGGTATGAAATAAGGATCATAGTTGGAGGATGTGACCAAACTATAGATAACTCAATAAATACACCATCTAATATAAGTTTCCTATTTTAGTAATTGATGATTTGATAGATGAATTTCATGGTGATATTTATTTTACCAAGTTAGATCTTCACTCTGGATATCATCAAATTTATGTCTATAATGAGGATATCCATAAAAAAACATTTAAAACTCATGAAGTCCATTATAAATTTATCTTCATGCCTTTTGGACTCACAAATGCACCATCTACATTTCAGAGTTTAATGAATACTTTTTTAGGATATTTTTGATAAAGTTTATATTATTGTTTTTTTATGATATCCTCATCTACAAAAAAAATTAGGAAGACCATTTAAAGCATGTGAAATAGGTGCTTTCAATTTTAGAACAACATTAGATTTATGCCAAACCTTGTAAATGTGATTTTGGTGTCTAAGAGGTGGAGTAATTATGACATATTATTTGACATGAAAGAGAGAAAGTTGATCCTAAGAAAATCTAAGCAATGATAGAGTGGTAGGTTCCCAAGACCCTCAAGAACCTCTATAGATTTTTTAGGATAGCTAGTTACTATTATAGGTTCGTCAAAAATTATGGTAGCATTACAACCACACTCACCTCTTTTTTGAATAAATACTCCTTTTAGTGGAATAATTTAGCTACCAAGGTTTTTGAATAGTTTAAAATGGTTATGTGCATAACTCTAGTTTTGACTACTCCTAATTTTAAAAAAAATTGTTATGGAGTGTGACGCATCAAGATATGGCATAGGATATGTACTCATGAAATAAAGTAGACCATTGGCATTTTAAAGTTTCCAACTTAAGGGAAAAAATAGGCTCAAACTAGTATATGAGAAAGACATGAAGGCTATTTTACGTGTAGGGAATTAATGGAGATCATATATGATGGGTCACCACTTTTAGATAAAGATTGAACACGATAGCCTCAAATATTTTTTGGAACAACACTTGTCATCTGAATAAAAACAAAAAAAGGTGACTAAAATCTTAGGGTATAAATTTTAAATAGTGTATAATAAATAAAAAGAGAATGTAGTGGAATATGTCCTCTCTTGGTGAGATGAATCAGTTGAGGCATTCTTATAAGCCATGATCATGTGGCAGGAAAATTAGCTAGAGGATGCAAGATCAAAATAGGAGAATGACAATGATACAAAGGATTTGATTCACAATATTAATTAGAGTTCTAATGAATTTCAAAAATTTACATGGAAGGAGAACAAATTATGGTATAAAGATAGATTATACCTTTGTAAGCATTCTCTCCTCAAACATAATTTTTTTTAGAAATTTCATGCCTCTCCACTTGAAGGACACTCAAGATTTATGAAGACATATCATAGAACCAATTAAGATTTATTTTGGGAAGGAATCAAAGGGAATGTTAAAAAATATGTGGGTAAATATAGGGTATGCCAAAAAAAATAAATGTGAAACCATTAAGACCCCAGGTCTTTTGTAACCTTTATCCATCCCTAGCCAGCATTGGGAAGATGTCTCAATGGATTTAATTATGGGGTTACCAAGGTCTAAGGGTAAAAATGTTATCATGGTAGTTTTGGATTGACTCACCAAGTATGCTCATTTTTTTGCCTTATCATAGCCATTTGTTCTTAGTATAGTAGCTTCTACTTTTCTTAATACATTTCAAAAATTATATGGCACTCCAAACATCATTTTAAGTGATAGAGATCTCATATTTACTAGTAATTTTTGGACTATATTATTTGCATGTTTGGGTACCTAGTTGGATCATAACACATCTTATCATCCTTAATTTGAGGGACAAATAAAGGTAGTCAATAAATGTCTTGAAGGGTATTTTCATTATTTTTTTTGATAAATAGGACAAATGGGTTCATTGGTTTCCACTTGTTTAATGGTTGTATAACACTTCATTTCACACTTCTTCCAAGATGTCTCCATTTATGTCATTGTATGTTTATCACTCCCCATACATCACTTTAGTTTTGATAGTGCATCCAAATTTTTGAACTATTTAGGACCACATTCACCATCAATAAGAGGTGTTATTCAATTTGTGAGAGAATTTCACAATGACACAAAATTGAATGAAGTAGCAAGTAAATAAACACCACAATGAGAAACATTTTAACATAGGTGATTGTGTATTTGTGTGTTTGTATCCATATTATTAGATGTATCTAAAGCAATATAAAAAAGATAAAAATTTTTCACCTAAGTATTATGGCCCTTACTAGATATTGCAAAAAAAAAGTAGTGTGGCTTACAATTTAGAATTACCCCCAACCACTCACATACATCTATTATTATATGTATCTTTCCTAAAAAAAGTAATTGGACATAAATTTTCCACTCAAACTTATTTACCTAAACTAGATGAAGAAGGTAGAGTCATTTTAGAGCCTAAGGATATACTTCACATGTGTGCAAAACAATTACAAACTAGAGCCATTAAGCAGTATTTGATCAAATGGAAGAACTTACATTCTAAAGATGTAACATGAGAGGATGAAAAATTCATACAAAAACATCCTTGTTTGATTAAACATAAAGGAAACTATTATTTTTAAGGGGATGATCATGATATGCCCTTAACCTATAGTGCATTTAGGGATATGTGTGGCTAACTAATGGCTTACACATCTTCATATTATCTTGTTGAAATTTGTAATGTTCTTAGTATGGTTGTCCTATGAAATAACCATGGATAAGTAGGGTATATATATGAGGTAGTGGTTATTATTTTATCATCATATTGTGAATTATATTCTTATTGCATTTTTGTGGATGTTACCCCTTGAAGTGGCTTAGACATAATATTCAAGTATTCTACTCTTTCATTAATTGTTATTGTGGATTTGCTTATTTTTATTTTTATTTTACCATATATAATTCTAATATTATGAATCATATAATTAATTTAATTACAAAGATAACCAATTTATCCATGATGTTTTTGTTGAAGCACCTATTTATGATGAGTTAACCTATTTTAAATTACCCTTTGACACTTTTCCTTTGGTTGAGGATTATCAATTTGATAATTCAATATTTATTGAGTCGCCCCATAATGATTATAACCACCTTTGGGGAAACATTATTTCAACCATTTCCATATTTTTAAATAGTATCACTTTGAAAATCTTGTCTCTATTGAGTTGACTATTGACCATTTCCATTTTGCTGAGAAGCTTCACTTTGATAAGCCAATCTTTATGGAATCCTTCTTAGTTGAGCCTATTTATGAAGAGCCATTGTTTAACCATATTTCATTACTCATATGATGCCAAAAATTCAACATAACATATTATTCAACTTGGTATTGATATGCATTGATTTTCATTGATGTCAAGGCAATCTTAGTACATAATGCATTAATGATAAATTGATAGGTTCCAAGTGGATTTGAGAGTGCATATCATGTGTGAAAGCATTTGATGTGATTTAACATGTTTTAAGGGTCTTACTATGTGTAAATATTTATTGGGTTAATTTTTAAAGTAAAATTAATTTATTAGATTATCCTTGTGAAGGTCTAGGTTATCCTAGTCAACTTGGTAGAACTTTCAAAGTAATCAAATTGATGACATCAAAATTAGCACATGTGAAGGTTTTAGAACAAAGTGGTAAAAATTTTTGTTTGTATTTGTTATTAGTTTCTATGGTAAAAATTTAAGGTCATGAAACTATGTATATAAAAATTTATGGTGGTGCAAATTTGGTTTCCTAGGTAGATTTCAATGTTTTCCATACATGGCCAAATTGTCAATATCGAGTAAACAAAAGAAAACCAATCACTAGTATTTTGTTTATAAATTTTGATAATGGATGGATTTTATGGTGGTGTAAAAATATAATTTATATATGACTTCAAAGGATATCTAAGAAAATTTATTACGAGTTTTTAATGGTTGTACAACTACATTTATTGCATGTGAGAGTTGACTATTGTTGACTATGTTTTTTTGAACAAATCAGGGTGCAAAGAAATGATTGTATAAGACAAATTATTGATAAAATATTATTGGTATAAAAAATAAAAATTAATTATTATCCATATAGATAATATTAAAATCTATTTATTTTTAATTTTCATACAAGTGTAGTTATTGTAGGTCAAATTTGACTATAATTATTATAGATTTGAGTAGGCTTCTTGTAGTGGTGTTTATTAGACTTTGGAGGCTGAATGAAGGTGTATTATGGATTGGATGATGTTAATAAGTTATTAATATTTCCATAAATATGTTTATTGTACATGAAAATTTTATATTCAATTATTTTGAGCCTCTTTTGTGAAGACAATGTTTTTGGGCTAGTTAAGCCTAATAGGTCTTTAAGACCTAATGGAGGTTTCAGAGTATGAACAAATGATTTGAGGACTATTGAGAATGTTAAGAGATATTATAGGTATTATTATAAATATTTGAAAATAATTAGTCATTTTTAATATCTTTATGGACCATCTTAGTTCATTTATTATTCGTTGAGTGAACAAGGGTAAGTGGAATAGGTCTCCATGAGACCTAATAAAGGCTTCAGGCCTATTAGTGTCTTCACAAGGTAAGTGAGTGGTATAAGGATTGAAATACATGGATAATTTTTATAAGGAATATTTTTTATGTATCTAAAATTTATCTTAATTTTTTTAGGTCTATTACATTATAAAAAGGTCTTAATGTAATGTGTGCCTAATAAAGGGCTATTTTCTTAAGCCTAGTGAGGGGGTTAGTGCAATTTGAAGTATAGACGACATAATAAGATGATGTAAATTTTATATAATGTATCATAAGAAATATTTTTAAGTTAATAAAACTAGGATAGAATCATTTATGGTTAAATATAGTGTTATGGCTGACCAAGATTGATTGGAGAAAGAATCATGCATATGTAGAAGGAAATTTTGGGCTCATTGTGCTTATTAGACAATGTGAGTTTGAAACGAATTATATATGATTTTTTTGAAGGTTAATAGGCCATGAAAAATATCATAAAATAGTTTTTAATATGTTAAAATGGTCTAACATTGTTTTTTTCAGGTCATGAGCAAGTAAGAAGATTTGTTTCAAGGATTATAGGCCTATTTTGTTTAGGTGACCTAGTTTTAATTGGAAACCAATTAGAAGAGTGAAGAGAATGGTATAAGGGTTTTAAAAATTATGTAAGGGAATTAAAATAATAATAATATGTTTAACATGTAATGAATATAGTAAAGTGGTGATTAAGGTAATCAATAAATTTGTTTATTGATTCAAGGCATAATTCGGCCTAGTTTGTGTAGGTGACCTATAGTGAAGAAATACATTCATTATATGTTGAAAGAGTAATTAATGGGATATTTATGATATATATATATATATATATATATATATATATATATATATATATATATATATATATGTATGTATATATATATATATATATGTATATATATATATATATATATGTATATATATATATATATATATATGTATATATATATGTGTATATATGTATATATATGTATATATATATATCTATGTATATATATATATATGTATATATATATATATATATATATATATATATAGACATATATATATATATATATATATATATATATATATATATATATATATATATATATATATCATAGTGTGAAGGATGGATGGCCTCAAGGTCATGATCTTTGTGTATGAGGAGTGTAGAAGAGAAAGACTTGTATGGGTAAGGGGCATATTTGTGTTTGTATGAACTAACATCAATTGTATGAGGTATAAGGGTAGTTTTTCATGTGTTAAAAAAAAATAATAACATAATAATGTGTGTAATGAATCATATAATAGGTGTATATCAGTTTGGAGGTGATTTATTTGGTGCTTGATCATCTAGGGGGTTGTAGCCTCCTTTGCCTAGTTGGTGCTAGCTAAAGGTCAAGTGGGTGCTTGACTAAATTGAGGGGTGGGTGATCCTTGATCATTTGAAACTGATATAAATTTAAGAAATATATTTATAGGATAATATTACAAATATTTTTTGAATTTGGTTTTCTCCCCCATGAGGGTTTCCCACATAATTCATGTGTTATGTGCTTTTGATATTGCATTGTTTCTTTGTTCATTGAAATGAATGGTTTATATGCTTCATGAATGCTTATGTTAAATTGTTAAGATTTTGAATAATTGGAATTTTATTTTATTTTATTTCATCATTGATTCACCCCCATCAGTGATTAACATTTAGTATCAGATCAGGTCCTTTAGGAAGGCTTGATAGCTAAAAAGTGGTCTTTGAAGCACAAAATGGCTAAACAACTAAACAAAGAGAATCATGAATTGAGATTGATGGTAAAAGGTCTTAAGAATAATATTAATTATTTTGAGATAAGGTGGATTAAATCTAACCATAAGGGAGATGATAATGAAAAGATCATCAAAAAACTTAGAGAACAGGTCAAGTCCTTTATAGAACGTGAAGAAAAGGTGAGTCGTCTTCAAACCAAGTTTGAGATAATTATGTTAATAGTCAAATAATATAAGATGGATATTAATGATATTAAGAATTAGTTAGAGGCTAAAAATTCAAGTTTGAGGTAAAATAATGCTAAGTGTGATCAATTGAAAACCAAGATAGGCTTCTTGAAGGTTGAGCATGAAAGCTAGTGGTCAAAATAACCAAGGTTGAACATTAGAAGCTACTAGTCAAAATGAGAGAGGTTGAGAAAAAGGAATTGAATAAATTAAATAAGGATGATTGCATGAAAAATAAGGTGAGAAAACTATAAAATAATCCCAATGTCATGATTTTTGTCAATTTATCTCATAAACAATGTTATGCTTACAATCAGTTTGGTCACATTGTAAGAGATTACAAAAGGAGAAGTAACTTATCAAGAGATAACAACCATAATCAAGAAAAATTTATGAATGATATTATTTTTTTCAAATTTAATAGATTTGGTTTTATTTAAAAATATGTTAAATGAGTTCTCAAGGCAAAACAAGGTGTATGGAGCTTCTAATGTGCAAGCAAGAGGTCATACATGGATATGGTAACCTAAGACTATTAAGAGAGATAAGATTGAGACCAAGGATGAATTGGTTGATGAGAATATCATTAAACATGGTTTTTTTTGTGGTAGATATGAAGGAAATATAATAAAATTATTTATTAGGGTATGTTGATAAAGGAGTCAAAGAGAAGATGGATCAGCCAATCAAGCCTATGAGGAGGCTTAGGAAAGACAAACAAACTAGTGAGAGTATATAGACTTGGGAATATCCTCAGTTTAAATTTTTATAAGATACATAGAAGGTGAGGTGTATCTATTAGGATTAATATAGGAATTAATAAATCATTTGACTTATCATGGATTGGTGTTACAAGGTTGATAAGTAAGAAACAAGTCATTGGGTCAAGGTATGTTCTTTATCTTGATATGCATATAATTGAGTATGGATTATTTCAATTGATTTAAAAATTTGAAAATATGTACATGAACTATTAAGAGCTTTTATAACTTCTTTTAATGTCTGAAGTTGTTTTTAGAATAAGATCTTACTTTGAGTGTCTTTGGTTGGTATAAGGGTTTTAACACTAGAAAGCCTTAATAAGGTGTATTTTGGGTTGTACAATGAGTTTGATAACCAAAATTCGTTATTAGGTGTAATATTCTTAAATTAAAGTGTTTAATTAGGTTATTTTATGATAATATGTAGTCCCTTGACCCAAATGTATGATAATTTTAAGTTATGTAACTTTGTTTGCAATGTACCTCTTTTAAGTGACCTAGGAAAGGAGTATCTTGTCTTGTGCAAGAGAGAGGTCCTTGAAAGGACAAGATTTGGAAGGCAAGTTCAGATTGAAATAGAATTAATTCATTAATAAAATCATATTTCATCAATAGATGGACTAATGAGGTAATTTTTTCATGTTGGTTTCTTGAAGAGCTCTTATAAGCATAGATTCAAGTAAGTTTAGTTGCTTTTCATATGAGAAGATTTGCTGAGCATGTTATTTTTGTTCAAATCAGTTTTTATTGTTTTATTAATATGAAAAGTTTTGTATAAAAGTGAAATAGGTCATTTGGGACTAATAATATCATAATTTTATTTGGTTGTCTCATGAAAGGATGTTGGATAGTTGTGGTAAGCTATGTGTGGATGAAGATGGATCCATTCAAGGTATGTTCTTGTAAAATAGTTTGATTGTGTATGTTTACAATATTTTGGTTTTTATCAAGTGGAATATGGATATAGGGGGAGATAAATCATGTCTATTTATAAGTATTTTAATTTTGGGTATGTTTTCTATATGCTAAAAATCAAGGAGCAATTCAGAGAAATGTATCATCTCTTCAATTAATAATATGTAAGGTATGCATAAAGTGAGGTAGATAATTTATGAGATGTTTCAATTTAAAGGATATTTTAAGGTTGATTATTATTTTATAATAGGTTATATGATATAATCATGGTATTATGGGGATATTTATATCTCTATGATTAGTTTGACAGGTCTAATGATCAAGTTGGCATGTTGAGGAAGAGACCCTTTGTCATTAATGTCAAAGGGGGAGAAAGTTTAAAATGAAGGAGTTGTTAAATTTGAGAGAGATAATTCTAAATTTTTTTTTCCATAAATTACAAAACATGATATTTTAAAGCATGTTTTTGAGATGCATTGATTGTCATTGATGTCAAAGTGATCTTAGTACATAATACATTAATGACAAAGTGATAGGTTCCAAGTGGATTTGAGAGTGCATATCATGTGTGTATGAATTTTAGGTGATTTAACATGTTTGAATGGTCATTTTGGATTTAAATAGTGATTTTTCACTTATGGAAGTGAAATTCATTCATTGGAGTAGTCTTGTGAAGGTCTAGCTTATCCTAGTCAACTTGGAAGAAATTCCCTAGTAGATTGATGACATAAACATTAACATGTGTGAAGGTTTTAGAAGAAAGTGATCACATGATTTTGTTCATATTTTTTCATATTTTATATGGTACAAATTTAAGGTCATGAAAATATGTATATAAAAATTTATGGTGGTACAAAGTTGGTCTCCTAAGTAGATTTCATTTTTTTCCATAGACAAATTTGCAATATCAAGTAAATAAAGCAAAATGAGTTAGTAGAATTTTGTTTATAAATTTTGATAATGGATGAATTTTATGGTGGTGTAAAAACGAAATTGGTATAGGAATTCAAGGGATATATATTAAAATTTATTTGGATATTTTACTAGTCATACAACTATATTTATTGCACATGAGATTTAACTATTGTTGACTATGTTTTTTCTATATAAACTAGGTTATAAAGAAATGATTATAGAATACAAATTATTGATCAAATATTGTTGGTATAAAAATAAAAAAGAATATATATATATATATATATATATATAATCATATTAAAATATATTTTGAGTTTTCAATATTCATACAAGTGTAGTTATTATAGGTAAAATTTGACTTTTGTTGACTATAGTTATTACATATTTGAGTAAGCTTCTTACAGTGGTGTTTATGAACCTTTGGAGGTTGAATGAAGGTGTATTATGAATTAGATGATTTTAATAAGGTATTAATATTTCCATACATATGTATATTTTACGTGGAAATTTTATATTTAGTTATTTTGAGCCTCATTTGTGAATAAATTATTTTTGGCCTAGTTAAGCCTAATAGGTCTTTAAGACCTAAGGGAGGTTTTACAGTATGAGCAAATGATTTGAGGAATATTGAGCATGGTAAGATATATTATATGTTTTATTAAATTTATTTGGAAATATTTAGTCATTGGTAATATCTATATGGACCATCTTAGTTCATTTTTTATTCATTGAGTAAATAAGGGTAATTGGAATAGGTCTCCATGAGACCTAATGAAGGCTTGAGGCCTATTGGTGTCTTCACAAGGTAAGCGAGTGGTATAAGGACTAAAATACATGGATAAAGTATATAATACATATTTTTCATGTATATAAAATTTATATTATATTTGGTGAGGTCTATTGCATTGTCAAAGGTCTTAATGTAATGTATGCCTAATGAAGGGCTATTTGCTTAAGCTTAGTGAGGGGGTTTGTTGCATTTGAAGTATGGCCAGAATAATAAGTTGATGTAAATTGTATGTAACATATAATAATATATATTTTTATGTTTATCCAAGTAGGATATAATACTTAAGGGTTAAGGAAAGTGTTGTGGCCAACCAAGATTGGTTGGAGAAAGAATCATGCATATGTAAAAGGTAATTTTGGGATCATTATGCTTGTTAGACAATGTGAGTGTGAAATGAATTATATATGAATTTTTTAAAGGGTAAGAGGCCATATAAAATATGATAAAATAATTTTAAAAATATGACAAGGGTTTAAAATTATTTTTTGTAGGTCATGAGCAAGTAATAAGATTTGTTTCAAGGCTTTTAGGCCTATTTTGCTTAGGTGACCTAGTTTTGTTTCAAAATCAATTAACAAAGTGAAACTAATGGTATGATGGTTTTAAAAAGTTTGTAAGGGAATTAAAAGAACCATATTAACATGTTTAAAATTTCATGAAGATTATATAATGGTGATAAAGGTAATCAGTAAGTTTGTGTTATTGATTCAAGGCACAATTAGGTCTTGTTTGTCTAGATAACCTAGAATGAAGAAGTGCATTGATTATTTGTTGAAAGAGTAATGCATAAATTTTGTATGACTTATATTCAAGATGTTTCAAGATTATATTTACATCTAATAATATTAGAGTGCGAAATATTAATGGCCTCAAGGTCATGAGCTTGTGTAAGAGGAGTGTAGAAGAGAAAGACGTATTATATGCCTATGTAAGAAGTAGATTTATGTTTATATGAGCTACCATCAATTGTATGAGGTATAAAGGTAGGTTTTTATGTGTTATAAAAATATAATTCCATAATAAAGTGTTTAAGATATCAGATCATAGGTGTATATTATTCTAGAGGTGATTGAGTTGGTTCTTGATCATCTATGAGATTGTAGCCTCTTTGCCTAGTTGGTGCTAGCTAAAGGTCAAGTGGGTGCTTGAATAAATTGAGGGGTGGGTGATCTTTGATAAGTTGGTTCTGAAATAAATTGAAGAAATATAGTTATATGATATTTTTCCAAAGTTATTTTCAAGTGGGTTTTCTCCCCGATGAGGGTTTCCCACATAGTTCAAGTGTTATGTGATTTTGATCTTGCATCATTTATTTGTTCATTGCAATGGATGGTTTATATGCTTCATGAATTCTTATGTTAAATAGTTAATAGATTCATGAATTTTAATTGAATTTGATTTTATTGAATCATTGATTCACCCTTCTCTCCCTTACTGATTGTGCTTCCAATAATTGGTATTAGAGAAGGTCCTTTAAGAAGGCTTGATAGCTAGAAGATGGTCTTTGAAGAATAAAATGGTTAAGTAGCCAAGGAAAGAGAATCAATAATTGAGATTGATGGTAAAAGGTATTAAATATTGGATTATTTATTTATATATAATGTGGAGTAACTTTAATTCCAAGGAAGATGAAGATGAAAAGATTATCAAAAACTTAGAGTAGGTCAAATCCTCTATGGAATGTGAAGGAAAGGTGACTCATCTTCAAACCAAGTTTGAGATAATGATGGAAATAATTAAAGAAGATAAGATGAATATTCATGATCTTAAGAATAATTTAGAGGATAAAAATTTAATTTTTAGGTCCAATAAGGCCAAGTGTGATCAATTGAAAACTAATCTAACCTCCTTGAAGGTTGAGCATGAAAAGCTAGTGGTTAAAATGAGCAAGGTTGAGGATGAGAAGATAGTGGTCAAAATGAGCAAGGTTGAGTAAGAGGAATTAAATAAGGATGATATCATGAAAATAAAGTGAGAAAACTAACAAGGTATCCTAATACAATTAGGTTTTTCAATTCATATCATAAATAATGTTATGCTTGCAATTAGTTTGGTCACATTGCAAGAGATTGCAAATGAAGTAACTTGTCAAAAGGAGATAAAAACAATCGTAAATTAAAAGGTATGAATGATATTATTTTTTTAATATGTCATAGAGTTAGTAATATTTAAAAATATTTTAAAAATATGTTGAATGAGTTCTCAATGCAAAACAAGGTTTATGGAGCTCTGAGTGTGCAAAAAAGAGGTCATACATGGATATGGAGACCTAAGACTATTAAGAGAGATGAAATTGAGACCAAGGATGAATTGGTTGATGATAATATTAGAAAATATGGCTTTTATTTCATGTTAGATATGAATTAAAGACAATAATACTATTTATCAAGGTATGTTGACAAAAGCGTCAAAGAGAAGATGGATGAGTCAATCAAGCCTATGAGGAGGCATAGGAAAGACAAACAAACTAGCGAGAGTATGGAGAATTGGGAATCTCCTAGGTTTTAGATTTTACAAGTTCCATGTAAGTTGAGGTGTATTTATTAGGATATATAGAGGCATTAATAAATCATTTAAAGCATCATGTAATGGTGTTGCAAGGTTGATAAGTGAGAAACTATTCATTGGGTCAAGGTATGTTCTTTGTCTTTATATGAATATAGTCTAGTATGGACTCTTTTAATTAGTTTAAAGATTTTAAAATATGTATATCACCTATTAATATCTATGATAAGTTATTTTAATGCCTAAAGTTATTTGTGGAAGAATATATTAGTTTGAGTGTCCTTGGTTAGTATAAGGGTTTTAAGACTAAAAACTCTTGACATCGTGTATCTAGGGTTGTACAATGAGTTCAGTCAGAAAACATGGTGAGTAGGTGTAAAATTATTACATGAAATTATTAAATGAGGTTATGGTATTCTAAGAGGTATTCCCTTGATGTAAATGTATGATAATTTCAAGTTATGTATCTTTGTTTGCAAGTACTTATTTTAAGTGACCTAGGAAAGGAGTATCTTTTCTTGTGAAAGAGAGATGTCCTTGAAGGGACAAGCTTGGGGAGATGATATTATTTTGTATTATAAGGAAGGAATTAATAAAATAATATTTTAGAAAAATATGGCCTAATGAGGTAGCTTGTTTATGTTGGTTTTTTGAAGAGATCTTATAATCATGGATTCAAGTAAGTTTAGTTGTTTTTTATATGAGAAGATTTATTGAGCATGTTCTTATTATTTAGATTATTTATGGTTGTTTACTTCATATGAAAAGGTTTTTAGACCATTTAAATAGGTCATTTTAGACCAAGAAGTTTATCATTTGATTAAATTGTCTCATGAAAGGATGTTGGATAGTTGTGGTAAGCTATCTGTGGATGAAAATGGCTCCATTCAAGATATGTTCTTGTAAAAGGGTTTGCTTGTGTATGTTTGAAATATTTTTGTTTTTATAAGGTAGAATATGGATTTAGGGGGAGATAAATCAGGTTTCTTGAGGAATATGTGAAGTTTGGTCATGTTTTCTATATGCTAAAAATCAAGGAGCAATTTAGATAAAGGTATGTTAACTTCAATTGATAATATGCAAGGTATACATAGTGTAAGGGGGAGAATTTATGAGATGTATCAATTATAAGGATATTTTATGGTTTAGTATGCTTTTATAATAGATTATATGGGATGATAATGATGTTAGGGGGAGATTTATATCTCTATGAGTAGTTTGATAGGTCCAAGGATTAAGTTGGCTTGTTAAGGAAGAAACCTTTTGTCATTAATGTTAAAGTGGGAGAAAGTTTAAAATGAAGGATTTGTTCACTGTTGGAGAGAAAATTATGAAAGGTGTTTTCCATCAATGAAAAAGGGGAAGATTGTTTAGCATGGTCTTTAGATGCATTTATTTTCATTGATGTCATGATGATCTTAGTACATAATGAATAATGACAAAGTGATAGGTTCCAAGTGGATTTAAGAGTGCATATCATGTTTGAAAGCCTTTGAGATGATTTAACATGTTTTAATTATCATATTACATGTCAAGAGTGACTATGCAACTTTTTAGAGTGAATTAAATTCATTGGAGTAGTCTGATGAAGGTCTAAGTTATCCTAGTCAACTTGGCAAAAATTTTGAGTAAGCAGATTGATGATTTTAGCATTAACACATGTGAAGGTTTAAAAATAAAGTGATCACATGGTTTTTTTAATATTTTCTCCTATTTTATATGGTTAAAAATTAAGGACATGAAAATATGTATATCAAAATTTATTATGGTGCAAATTTGGTCTCCCAGGCAAATTTCACTATTTTCCATAGCTAAATTTGTAATATCAAGTAAACAAAGGAAAACTAGTCAGTAGTATTTTGTTTATAAATTTTGATAATGGATTAATTTTATGGTGTAAAAATAAAACTAGTATATGAATTAAATGGATATCCAATAAAATTTATTGAGGTTTTAATGGTCGTACAACTACATTTATTGCATGTGAGAGTTGACTGTTGTTGACTATGTTTTTTTTAATAAACCAGGGTGAAACAAAATAATTTTATAAGACAGAATTTATAAAAAAAAATTGGTATAAAAATAAAAACTATGTTCATTTTTTATTTTTTGAGTAAATAAGGGTAATTGGATTAGGTCTCCATGAGACCTAATGAAGGCTTGAGGCCTATTAGTGTCTTCACAAGGTAAAAAAGTGGTATAATGATTAAAATATATGGATAAGGTATAAAAGACATATTTTTAATTTATATAAAATTTATATTATGTTTTGTGAAGTATATTTCATTGTAAAAAGGTCTTAATGTAACTTGTGCCTAATGGAGGGCTATTTTCTTAAGCCTACTGAGGGGGTTAGTGTTATTTGAAATATGGCCAACCTAATAAGTCTATGTAAATTGTATGTAAAATATCCTAATATATATTTTGATTTTTATTCAAGTATTATATAATCCTAAATGGTTAAGGAAAGTGTTTTGGTTGACAAATATTGATTGAAGAAATAATCATGCATATGTAGACGGCAATTTTGGGCTCATTGTGCTTGTTAGACAATGTGAGTGTGAAATGAATTATGTATGAAATTGTAGAAGTGTAAGAGGAAATTAAAACCATAATAATTATTTTGAATATGTGATAAGGGTATAACATTATTATTTTTAGTTCATTATCAAGTAAGAAGATTTGTTTCAAGGCTTTTAAGGCTATTTTACTTAGGAGACCTAGTTTTGATTAGAAATAAATTAGAAGAGTGAATAAAATGGTATCAAGATTTGAAAGAGAGTTTAATGGAATGAAAATAATAATAATAAAAGGTTTAAAATTTAATGAATATTATACAATGTTTCTGAAGGTAATCAGTAAGTTTGTGTATTGATTCAAGGCATAATTAGTCATAGTTTGTCTAGATGACCTAGAGTGAAGAAGTGCATTGATTATATGTTGAAATAGTAATAAATACATTGTGTATGATTGATATTAATGATTTTTAAATAATATATTTAACTATAATAATATTAGAGTGTGAAGGAAGAATGGCCTCAAGGTCATGAGTTTGTGTATGAGGAGTGTAGAAGAAAAAGAGTTATTGTATGCCTATGTAAGAGATAGATTTGTGTTTGTATAAACTACCATCAATTATATGAGGTAAAAAGGTAGGTTTTTAGTTTTTATAAAAATATAATACCATAATCAGGTGTTTAATATATTATATTAGAGGTGTATATTATTTTGGAGGTGTTTGAGTTGGTGCTTGATCATCCAGGGGGTTGTAACCTCCTTGCCTAATTGATGGTAGCTAAAGGTCAAGTAGATGCTTGAATAAATTGAGGGGTGGGTGATCTTTGTTCATTTGGTAAAGATATAAATTGAAGAAATATATTTATAGGATAGTATTTAAAATCTTGTTTCAAGTGTGTTTTCTCCCCCATAAGGGTTTCCTAAATAGTTCATGTGTTATGTGCTTTTGATCTTGCATTATTTCTTTATTCATTACAATGAATGGTTTATATTATTCATTAATGCTTATGTTAAATGGTTAAGAGTTTTATAAATTTGAATTTAAGTTGATTTTATTGCATCACTGATTCACCTCCCAGTGATTTTACTTCTAACACATTTTTTCTACCACACCAAATGAAAAATCAACATCAAAGTCAAGTTTTATTTTGGATCTGATATTAAATTTAACATCAAAATAATAATTAATATTAGTGTAAATATTTTATTTAGATTCCGTTGAGCTAGACTTGACTTCAAAATATGAATACATTCATATATGTTACAACATTTTATACACATGCCTTGTAGATCAATTTGAATATATTTGTGATCCTTTCATGATTTTTGACACAAGTTTTCATTCAAAAATATTACTTTAGTATAGACACAAATTTTCCTTGTATATTTTATGAGGATTATGATGCCTCTTCCCATTCCACTACCATTCCATTTTTCATTAACACCAACCATACTATCTATTATATTGAAATTTTGCCTCTCACAAGTGTCGATTGGGACCAACAGAATCACCCATTGCTAAATTATATTCATGGTGGCATATCAGTTATAGAATATCAAGGGTACCAAGACCACATTCATATATAAGAATAAAAATCATAGTGAAACCTCTTTAGAGGTGCTAATTGTCAATCAATGTCCAAATGCAACATCTTCTAGTGAAAACTTGTTTTATGTGTTAGAAGATAATAAAATTCAAAAGCCAACATTCCTTAGTAAAACCTTTTTGAAGGTACTATGGGAAAATCATGAAAACTTTATTGGTAAAAAACTCTTTAAGTTGACAATAGATGAGCATAATAGTTATTCAAGGCTTTATGAAGACATTATCAAAGATAACATTAGTAAAACTTCCATTCTACATCATAATTATATGGAAACATCTCTCAAG
The DNA here is from genome assembly GCA_037957365.1 of Torreya grandis. Taxonomy (NCBI): domain Eukaryota; kingdom Viridiplantae; phylum Streptophyta; class Pinopsida; order Cupressales; family Taxaceae; genus Torreya; species Torreya grandis. Next base: position 1,052,659 of record JARHVA010002707.1, on the reverse strand, counting down.
CCCATACAATAAAAAAATCTGGTGGTCCTATCAAGAGCATATTCAAAAGGTTTTGACTCTACCAAAAAAAAAACTATGTTGAATTCATAATCAATGACATTGTGTGTGCCTAAAAAACCCAATATTCATTTATGGCCTAGCCATTATACATCCCATTATAATCCATTTATTCATTCAAGACCTACATTACATTACCATATCAAACATTTTTGCCAATGTTTATCCTTATTTACCATCCCTAACCACACTTTCCTTTATAGAGGCTACAAAGACATATTATCTCAAATATGAGAGGAAATAGAGTCAATGAGTAATGAAGATCACAAAAACATTATCAGAGTCTAAATCAGTATTAGTTTCTTAATAGAGTAGATATTCATAAGGGGTGTGGGATATAAATGTAAACATTTAAGCATTCTGGTTATATCATACATTAATCAAGAAGAACATCTCCACATTAGTGTGAAACATAGAATAATTTAATTTTCACTATCCTTGTTGTTTCATACCTTAATATTTACCTTGCCTTATCACTTGGGGGAAACCCTATTACCATTATATCCCATTGTCCATTTTGGTTGTATCATATAAGACATGCATCTCCACATCTATAGGAATAAAAGAATAATTTATTGTGCCTTATACTTTTCCTTACCATTTCCATTGCCTTACCCCATTCCATTTTTCCATTCCCTTAACCCTTCACTAGTGAGTTATTTTTTACCTAACCCCACCTATCATATTTGTCCTTTGTTCTACTTTATTTGTACTTTAAGCACATTTAGCTGATTATAGATTTACTTCTAATATTTGATTTATAATTACATGTTCAAATGGAACTTTATGACACCTGTGTGACAATAGTACTAATAATTTCATCCTTCATTTATTTTTATGTTTGACTAATGCCACTAATTATAACCACTTTTGGGAAAACTTAGTGTTCCACCTCATGATACAACTCATAACACCTATGGGAAAATTAGGATTAAAAATTTTACCATGTATTTCCACATCACCTTACCATTATTATTATCATTTAACTTTCCATTTACATTTTACCTAAAATTTTTGGTACTTATTTGGATGCCTTTTATATAGGTAGAACTATAGTGACTTGAGATCCTAAGGGGACTTTGTAGGTAGTGATCGATTATTTGGATGCCTTTTATATAGGTAGAACTATAGTCACCCCTTTTCCATGATATTATTATTTTGTGAACTTGAACCATGTTGTATCTCTTAATACACTATTGAGTTAAGATATCAAAAACACCAAAACATTGGAAGCACTTAACTATATTTTTTAAAGGCATGACAACATTAACTTGAGGTCCTAATGGGACTATGTAGGCATCACTCGATTCATGTTGAGGTTATCTTAGTCACTCTTTTTCCATTCTCTCATCATTTTGTGAGATTAGATCATATTGTATCTTGTAATAATCTATTGAGTTGAGAAACTAAAAACACAAAAAGAACATTTGGAAACATTTTCAACCTTCACCACCTTTTGAATAGGAAAAACTAAAATGACTTGAGGTCCTAAAAATAATATTTAGGTAATGCTCGAGTCATGTTGAGGTCAGATTAGTCACCCATTAATCCTATCTCTTGCCATTTTTTTGATAAATTTAAGTTGAACACTCTCTCCATTTTGTGAGCAACCTAATCCATACTATTTTTATTTTTAATGTTGGACTATTATGTCTTGTAATTCTTGGTTGAGTTGAGATGCCTATAAAATCTTAAAAACATTTGAAATATTTCAAAACCCTTAAACCTTTGTAAAGATCTATAAAATCCTAAAAATCACAAAATCATAAAATTTGGCTTAGAATTTCCACGCAAGATATAAATTCATCAAAATTTTCTAGGATGGGCCATCTTATTTGTTCAATTTCATTTCTATATCACCTTCATATTTTTCCTCCATTCCTATTTTCCTCTACACATTAATCATGTTTTCTTATCATTCATTTACTTCTATCCCATATCTTGAGAGAACTACATTTGGCCTAAAGTTCACTTTAAATCTTGTTTTCATGAAACTATGTAGGTAATGTCTACTTGCCTAGTGCATCTAAATCCAACATATCCACCCCTTCCTTTTATTATATCCACCCTATTTTGTTTGTTTTGTCTATCATTATTTCATGTACACTAGGGGTAATGTTTTTCATATTATTTATGTCATTATTTCCCTATAGCCTAAGGGCAACCATTAGTCTTTTGTTCTTATGTTATTTTAAAAGTGTTGTTGCTACATAGTTTAGGGGTCACCCTATCACCAAAATTAACACATTTATTACACATGCATGAATAATTTGTTTTCTATTTACACTAACATTGTGATTAACTATTGTGTGTTTCTTTTTGGTTGTTTGTTTTTATCTCTTCATTTGTTTCTTTGATTTATTTCTTGATTACCATTATATTATTACATTTTTTTTACACTTAAGTATTTATTATCCATATCATGTACTTTACTTGTGAATTTTTTTAATTAGTCTTACACTTGATTTAGTTTTTATATTTACACTTGGGATTTGATTATTCATATATTATTCTTAAGTTGTTTATATTTACATTTAAATTTAGTCTTCCATGATTTGAATATGAATTATCATTTTAATTATAAATAAATATCATGCATAATATAAAAATATACAATAAAACCATGCTCACAAATTCAATGAAACATCAAAATCTCTATGATATATCAAAACTAACCAACTAACCTAACACATGCTTGAATCCATGAGTAATAAACAAGTGCAAAAAATGATTTGTTATGTGTTTATCCAAATGAGAATATATAAATAATAACCCATAAAAGTTATACAACATAATCAAATGATTAATAATTTTCCCCATTGTGGTATATTCTATCTTTTTGGGCCTCCCCTTGAAACCTATTTAACAACATGATTTTTTAACCTATATCCAGTCTTTGTTTAAACTTGCACATTCAAACTAAAATTTAGGTTGTAACTATGCTTTTATAGTTTTCCATCTAATTTTAAATCCATTTTATGGATTTTTTTCATAAGTTACCCTTGCCAATTTTCCCTATTGTAGTAAATTCCATCTTTTTGGGCCTCTCCCTAAGACCTGTTTAATAACAAAATTTTTAGCTTATATCCTATGTTTAGTCAAACATGCATATTTAAACTCACATTTAGCATGGAATTTTGTTTTTATCCTTTACCAAATAATCATAAATTTGTTTATGTATTTTTCACATAGGCTACCCTTGCCAATTTCCCCTATTGTTACAAATTATGTTCTTTACCAATTTAATGATTATAACAGCCTATGGTTAAATAATTATTTTTGTGTCCCATGCTAATGATTATAAATATATTTGGGATTTTTTTACTTGATCTAGCTACCCTTATAGGTTAAATGTACGTGTTTCTAATTATAACCAACTTTGGATGAATTAATGTGTTTCCTTTTAGTTCTTAATTATAATCACCTTTGGGCAAATCAATGTTTCCTGCTTTCCATTCCTAATAATAATTGACTTTAGCCAAATCAATATTTTTTGTTTAGTTACTAATTATAAATAGCTTTGGTTAAATTAGTGTTTTCTATTTGGTTACTAATTATAACTATCTTTGGGAAAACCAATACACATTCCACCACCCTATTGGGGTAACTATCTGTACAACTACTTATAATAGACTTTGGGAAAAATAGTGTCACACTCTTTCATTACTGACTATAACCACCTTTAGGAAAATTAGTAACTCCACCACTATTACTATCTATAATCACCTTTGGGCATTTTAGTAATCCTACCTCTATTTCCATATAGATCATGTTGTTTTCTTTATTTCAAAGGAATGTTCAATGATTATATTTTTTCTAGCCACTCCCTTGAGGGGGAATAAAGGGCATAAACTATTCATAATAAAAAATATTTCATTCTTTTAAAATATGTTACTATACATATGTCTTTCAATACTTTCTCAAATAGGGGTAAACTATAGATAATCCATTTTGGCCACTTCTGTGTCTAAATAGACACTGGTGTCATTTATAGAAAATGACACATTTTAAGCCTAGAAATCACATGAATTTCCCAAATTAATCCACATGAGATATTTAATTTCCCAAAAACATGACAATGATAGATTATTTGGTGTAGTTTCATGTATGCATCACTAACTTGGTTTAGCTCTAACCCTAGTAAAATTACAACCTATTTATTTGACATTTTTGGACTATTAAGATATTAATTCATGACATTTAAAATAATTAAATAAGTTAAAAATAAATAGGAGTAATTATATTTCAAATTCTAATTAACTTGCCTAAATAAAAATTCCAAATCAAGGTAGTGAGTTTCATTTACTAAAAAAGGAATTTCTAGCCAAATACAGAGTCAAAGAATCAAATGAGCTAACAAAGTGATTTATTATCTCATAAATTTTCAAAAAAATGACTCACACCTCAAAAATATCTAAAGTGACTTGTCATGCCTCACAAATATCTAAAATCAAAGTGTTAATATTAAATGTGTGCCTTAAACCCCACCCAAAATTAGACTGATTCAACATAGGATAATTTAGACTCAACCCAAGCTATAATTTAACCTAACCTACCTAAGGTTAGAGTTATTTTTTTGAAATATAAATATAAGTTACCACACCATTGATAAACAAACTTTTTTTTGTAAGTTTATTTTGTTGGAATACCTTCTTTAAGCCTCTAAGAGTAGTGTTATAATTCCCAAGTTATGCTAGGATTCATAACAAGCCACAAGTGACTATTGGAGAGATGATACCACTATTGAAGAACATTGATAAAAGACTAAAATAATCATAGGTTGAGAATAAATATCCTTACACCAATAAGTAAGCATCAAATGTGATAAAGGAGGTAAGAAAATTGTATTGTCTTCATCTCTATTTTATGCTCTTGTTTATTGTGTTATTCTCCCTTAGTTATTATGCAAGAGGAATTAGTCTTAGTGGATTGTTATGCTTTATGTTTTCTCATTTATACTAACAAGAGACCAATATACGTATTTTTTAATCTTTTAAATCCTAAGGTACAATTATCAATATTTGGATTCAGTGCAATAGTTGTATTATTTGGAGGAATAGACGTTACAAAGGGCTACATGTTCCTTAGATTGTAACTACCTTTCTGATACTTTAGGAAGGAATGGACATCATCAGTATTATCCTATGGTATGTTGTCATCTTCACTTGGTAAAGGAAGCTCATGAGTTTCAAAAACCATAATGATGCTTGAAGAGACAAATTCATGATGGAATTCTGGTGGGATATTCATTAAATCCTACCTCACCATATCCCTTTGAAAGATCTCAAAATCTACACTAAATTCAATATAATTAGGTTCACCATGTTGAGATGTATTATGAAATATGCACTAATTGAGTAAGGCTTTCTCCACTATACTAATTTTTAGAAGCTTATTAAACTACTCTATATTATTTTCAGACCTATTGAAAAGTTTGTTATATCTATGAAAACTAGAATTATGCTTATTATTCTGGCCGTTGGCATTATCTATTTTCCTTTACATGTCCAAAAAGTCATTACTTAATTTTTTGACTATTATTTATATGGAATCTAGCTTTGATTTGGTGGAATTCATATCTTAGGAACTATAGTATTGGATAGAATCAAATGCTAGCTCTATTGATGACCATTAATTTGTATATGATTGTTTAAGTAACTATAATTTTGATTTGATGTTTACATTAGATGAGGTAGTCTATACAACTGATTTTAGTTAAATACAGGAACATTTTGCTTCACATGAGGAATTTGATTCAAAGTGAGAGACTAGCATTGATGATAGGGGTGACTAGAACATGAGGAATGAGTTATCTATCAATGTTGATGGCATCTTCATATGTTAATGCTAGAGTGTTGAAAATAACAACTCTTTTCAAAAAAATATAGTAGTTAGGTCTAGAGCATTTTTATACATCATCAATGCCAAATATTTTTATGGTTTGTATGTTAGGCTTAACCATGTGTACATATTTAGACATATTGTATTGAAAGCCTATATTGGTTCATTAGGATCCCTCTTCATGCTAGAAAAGTGTTGGTACACCAAAATAGGACTAATGTCCTACCAAAATTGGGCAATAAAAATTATTTGAAACTCATTCCAAGAAGTAATGGAGTTATATAAATTTAGGTACTAATCATAAGCATCATCCTATAATGTTAAATGGAAAATCCTACATGTAACATTTTCATTAATGGCATTCATTAACCTGAAATTATCCATGAAATACTTAATGTGTTGTTTTATCATTCTTCCTACTGAAGGGGAGAAATAAGGAAAATAACATCCCTTGGGGTGATAATAGAATATCTGACCAAACAAGGCAGTTGTTGATCTATAAGAGGATTAATAGGTGAAGTGTTCTTTACCAAGGAAGGTGTTCTAACTCAGGGTACTATAAGGACAACTAGTGAAGATATAGGCCTTTTATGATTTGTCAAATTTAAAACTAGTAGATTATCTTGGGCCTTAGACCTTGTCACTATTTTGGGTGTATCTATCACAACTCAAATTCAAGGGTAAACCTCTTTTATTAAAAAGGTACACAACCCTCCTTCTAGCACCATATTTTTCAAATGATGTGGGTTTTATACACACCAACATTTTAATATATCATTGGAGGTAAACTTTGTTAGTGCCCAAAGTTGCACTAAATTAATTGAGCCCTTGTCAAGTGTCAAAGCCTAAGTCCTTAGCCCACTTTTTTATCTTCAAATGTTCACTCCAAGGTCAAGTTTCATGTTAAATCATATAAGTGTTAATTTGATCTTTAATTAGTTTGAAATAGACTTATTTAACTTAGGAAAAATGTTCTATAGAAAGGTTGAATACTTATTTGATTCAAATTTTTTGTCCATAGCAAAAAGTCCACAAGTCTATTTGTTTCAGACTTTTAATCCACAATAAAAAGTCAAAAGGGTACTTTTCCTTTGGGAATTTTGCCTACACAAAAAATCTTAATAAAATTCATTTTCTTTAGCAAGAGTGTAAATTCAATTCCATCAGTAAAAGTGTAAAGTCTAATTCCTTCAGTAAAAATGTAAAGATCAATTTATTTGGGAAAATTGTTTCAGACAAAATGTATAAAATAATTGTACTGACAAATATGAAAATGATGAAGACCAAATTGTTGTAGGAGAAGTATCCAAAAGAGTTTAATTTCTTTAAGAAAATTTTCCTAGACAAAATTCTCAATTTTTTTTATAAATAAAGGGCCTAGGAGCAGAAGTGCTGAGAATCAAAACTTTTACATCAATTATTGTCGAAGACCAAAATGCCAAAGATAAAAGACCTAGAATAAAAGTCTTGAAGGACAACTAGAAATTATGGAAAAATAATTATCCTGATGAAATTATTCTAAAATAAAATGCCATAGAGTAAAAGACTGGGCCTTATGCATAGAGATCTATGGTCCATGCTTGATTAGTACAAATGGGATCAATGGTGCAAGATGGAATGAGGAATTCTTCAGTAGAGCTTAATGTAAATGCATGGAAAAACAAGTTAGTTCACTTGTGTATTTTTATAATTTTGTTTATAAATCATCTTAGGCTAAAAGAGTTATATGGAAATGATGTTCGTCATGCCTTGAAACATCTCTTCCAAGTTTGGTGCCTTCATGTTTTTCTTGACTCAAGATACAAGATTTCAAAAATTTCAACACGAAGTGTTATGGCTACATGAACATCATTTATGGTCATGTAAATGTCAAAATTAAGCTTAGCCATTATCTATTGGGGCTTAAATTTGATGGTCATGTGTTTGTTAAAGATGTTCATGTGAACATCTAATGATGAGTACATGAACATAAAATTTAAGCCATGGTAAATATTTATTAGGGATTAAATTCAATAGTCACATGACCATCAAATATGTTCATGTATGCTCAAATGATATTCATGAAAATGTCAAAATTAAGCTCAATTATTATCTATTGGGGCTTAAATTTGACTATTTCACACCTGTCAAAGATGTTCATATGGATGTCAAATGATGGGTGCACAAACATAAAATATAAGCCATAGTAGACAACCAATGTCATTGGATCCATGACAAATGAGATTAACAGTCTGCATTCCATTGGGCTTCAATATCTATATTGTGAATGAAAGTTAACTTGTCAAATGACTTGAGCTAAATAAGGATCTACCAAATGGTAGAATGATGTTAGTCTGAGCTAATATTGACTAGGCAATTTATAGATGAGTCATGGTAGCTGTGTAGGAAGTGGGTATTAAAATAAATTATAAATTTGATCAAAGAGCCCTTGGTCCCTTTATCTAGAAGCTCATGCTTTAGCTCTTAAGAATTATATAAAGGGCATAGAGGTCAAACATTTAGATGTCATTAGTTTTTTATAGGTACATTTAAAGTTTGGAACTTATGGATGGAATGTGTATTTTGGTATTCAATAGTATAGATGGACACTTTATAAGAAAATGGAATAATTATGAATCACTTGCAACCTATCAATATTATTTCTATGCTTTTGGCATATTAATATGAAGGGGCTTATGTTCATAAAATTGATGACCTCGTTGTAGATTTTGGGTAAAGCCTATATGAGAAGGGAAGTTATAAGATTGAAAAGTCAATGTTCAGTGCATTATAATTCAAAATGGGTTTATTAATCCCTTATTTGCTCATTTGATAATCCCCTAAGGGAACTTGAGAGGGGGACTATAAGTTCCAATTTCATATATTGTAAATTACCAAGTGGGGTTAAAATTTCCCCAATAATTCAAAAATGAAATAATGCATTAAAAATGAAAAAGACAAAAGTGTTAAAACAAGTTGGAGCCAAAAATTAAAAGGTCAAAAAAGACCTAAGTCTTTTGTATTTTTCATTATTGTGTTTGCCCAAGTTCCTCCATGAGACAGAATATTGCAAGTCTACAAATCCAAGGTGGTCCACTCCAAGGAAGATCATTCAAAGTGCCATTGATCCAATATATTCCTAGGGAATCATGGCAAAATTAGGTTGTTCTATGATGTGCATGAGAGAGATGGAATCTATCTAGAAGTTTTTGGTTGTGTAGGCAAGTGGTCAAGAGCATCCCTAGGTAGTTGCATATAATGAAAAAGTTTGTTCAACCCTCTACCATGAATATTATCCTTATAGATTATGTGAAAAGAATCTATTTTTATGATATCAAAGAGTTTGTTGCATATCTTCATAATTATTTATAGAGGTAGTTAGATCAATGAATTTTATTACAAATGGATGAAGTTTTCATGCATGACAAATATTTTCTATCTTAAAATATCTTGGAAGAATTTAAAGTTTGTTTTGAAAATTTGAAAGTTTTAACCCATAGTTATAGATTTAAAAAATGTATAAATAGTGGGCTTCTTATTCAAGGTTGTAATGGGTCATTATTTTAGGTTTTCATTTTCTTTACGTTTAGGTTCTACAAAAAAAATTGGGATAAATTGTTGTGTGTAGATTTTGTCACCCTTACTAAGGTGATTGCAACTGTACAATGATTATAAATATTTGAGATCATCTTTATGTCTCCCTTGTCAAAAGATAAATCTAACCATGCTTGTCCCCATGGTATAATTTTAAATTAATGATGTTTGCAATATTTATTTTCAAGTTAATGAAAATGCTTGTGGTTCTTTACTATTTCCTATTGATGGAGTGCAGTAATCTATTTTGAAAATATTATTGACTAGATATTTAGTTTTATGTTCATTATTGTTCATCATTTTGAGCATGGATATAGGTTATAAAACCCTTTATGCATTATTTTAGAACATATTGTTAAATAACTTGTTAGGGCACCCTAGTTTTAATGGATTTAATAAGAAAGAGTTTATTGAAGGTTTAGTTTTAGTGTATGTTCTATTCTTTCAAGGGTCATTTGGTGTTTGACATTAGCTTACATTTGAGTTTTTATTAATCTTTACTAAGTAATATTATCATGAAATACTAAAATACACCCTACTATTTGGAATCCACTAGTATGCCACCTTCTATTTTATAATTATCCAACTATTTTACCCTATTCTACACTATAAATAATACATCCTTTACATACTATAAATGTTATTTACCTTAAAAATGCATAATATCTTGCATATTTTAAAAAAAATTGTAGTTTGTGTTTTGAATTCTATCATTATAGTTTTTTATTCAACCCCTTTTTGAAAATTTCTTTTAAAATGAAGATTGCAGTCTCTTTCCCATCTGTTTTTAGTAGCTTGTATATGACTTAGAGAATTTATGCATTTTGTGTGACAACCCTTCACAAGTGAAGTGTGAAAACTAATTTGTGCCTTGGTCATATTTATTCCTTGTGCCAAAAATCCCCATGGAGGTTAAATTGTATAATATATCCATGTGAGCAAGTTACCCCATATGTCCTCTCGCCTTGGTTCAGGCAAAGAAAAAAGTAGTAGGGAGTTGACCATACCCTTTATAGGTGCCTCTCAATCTTTTTATGTATTCATTATAATATTTATGCCAAACCTTTCCATAGATACAATGGAATATTAGAGGGGTTTTATTTTATTATTGCTTGTTATTTTCTGTCAAGTGTGTAAGGCCAATTATACAACTAAGAACCAACACTCTTGTGGAACCATTGTTAAGGACACTTTTTATCACTTGTGTTTCTAGGGAATCTTGCAGAGAGATATTATTATTTCAATTTTAAATGTTCTCTACTTGTTATTTTTTATAGTCAAACTATCTTGGACATCAACATCACAACACTCCATTGGGGATATGCCAAGAATTATTTGGGCTTGACAAACGACTTCTATTATGTTTATTACAAAGGACTATTAAGATTGTAAGTTGGATGGTGTTTTTTTCCATTTTGAACATTTTTGTAAGGATTTTAGTGTCTTTTATTTTTATCTCATCATTAACTTCAAAAAAGTATGTTGTTAGCATGTATCACTATCAATTTGTTAACTATTATATTCTAGAATTGTGATTCTAGTGGTGACTTTGATTTTTATCACTTGGTTTCAAGAAAGATCAGTGACTATTAAGAATATTATATTTAATTTCATCTTTGAGTATTTTTTTATTTTCAAATATGGAAGGATTGAGATCATATTTCGAAGGTGACCCATCAAATAAACTTGTCTCTCCTTTAAGTATTCATCCAAGAAGAGGTAGAAAAGTTTGGTAGTTTGTTGAAGGGTAGAGCTCAGCTACTAAGGGTTGTCAATATTTTGATAATATTGAATTCTTTATTGACCCTCCCATTATTGATGACTATCATAGATCTTCTACTAATTCTAAAACATATAGTCATGTTTACTATCCAACTCCTTCTCAACTAGGTGAATCCCCTCCCAAGTCTAACACACCAAGTCCACATCACTCACCCCTTCAAATCCCTTTTCGAATTGTTATTGAACCTCCAATTGAACCAGTCATGAGGCATAGGGATCAAGATGAGAATGAATGTCCTAAATTTTGTGTTCTCATATTTAGGCCTATTAATTTCAATGAAATGGAAGGATATCCTAGTGAAGTCTTGAATAATTTAGTAAATGCCTCCCAAAGTTTCAAGGGAATAATACAATGAGTGGTGATCAAAACTTGAGGGCCTTTCACAATATTATTAAATATTATGAGGTTGATTATGAGGATGTTTGCATCTAGATATTTATGTAAATGCTGGAGGAAGATGCTTATGAGTAGTTTAACTCTCTTCCCAATGGATGTATTGATTCATGAGAAGATATGTAGAATGTTTTTAGAATTCATTATGGTGCTAGGATTGATCCAAGTTTTCATTTAGATGAATTTGAAAACATAAAAAAATCCTAATGAGTGTGTGTATGATTTTAGTACATGGTTCAACAAAACTATGATGTGGTTTCCTAAGAACATCAGGCCTAACAATGCAATGTGCTTGATAAAGTATTGTGATGCCTTTGACAAGAAGGATACATACTACTTGAGGGACAAGGCTCCCACTAACCTATGGTTGGCATTCAATATGGCCATCCAAATTGATAACAACATAAAGTCTATGGAAAATCCCATGAATAAGAGGGTTGATGTGAATTTGGTCAATCCAAAAAAAACACAGTCTATGATGACAACCAACCTTGAGGAGACTATTAAAACTTTGGCCTATATTGTCAAAGAAATGTCATACAAGATAGATAAAGATAAAAAATGTATCCCTCATGTGTTTACTAGTCAAGAGAGGGATTTGAATCCAAATCAATCATAAGGAAGGCCTACTTTCCACCATATAGATAATGATATAGGGAAGAGTCCTACATGTGAAGAATGAACATATAAAAATCAAAATAGAGGGGATAAAAAATAAATTCCTAATCTTTTAAACACCAAGGTGAATGTTGAAGATTATGACATTGATATTGATTGGTGTGACAAGTGCTTCTCTCCACATCCCTCATGTGATACAGTTGAACCAATTGATGAATATGTAGATGAAATTGAGTTTGCATAATTTGGTGATGAGATCATGATGTTTAATTATCAAATACTCCAAAGTGAGATGATTGCTTACACAAAATTGTTGAGTGACTGCTACTAATCAATTTTGGAGTGTAGTTGAGAACGTAAGTGTCCCGAATATTGAATTTTCTTATGATGTTAATATAACACAAGTATATGAATTTCCCATTCATGATTTTGATTTTTTACTCTTAATGATGATTAAGAAATATAATTGGGGGATTTTATCAGTTGAGGATAGGTAACTGCTAATCAATGTAGTAATTGCCTAAGAGAAACAATATCACTTGAGAAGCAAATAACAAGTTATTACTCCTCAAGACACTACCCCTAAAAATCTAAAGGTAGGAGGGGATTCTAATAAGGAGACAAAGAGAACTAAACCAATCCCTAAAGCTTCCAAACTAGTGCTTATTTTCCAAGATACTAAGCCAAGAGGTACTTTAGCCAAGAATAGAATACCCTTATTATCTAGTATACGTAAAGGTAATAATGAGCGTAAATAAAATCCACCTTTGAAGGTTGATATTAAATATTCAAATCCATCCAAACCTACTCCACTTCAGACCTTGAGTGACTATATACCAGCTAAAGGTGTTGTCTTCCACCCAATACTCATCTTACTTAGTATAACATATGTGATATGGCCCAAGTGTTGAGTCAATTGAAAATCACTATGCCACTTATTAAATTATTAAAAATACCTAAACATAAGAAGAGGGCCTTTGAATACTTGACATTTGGTGAAAGATAAGTTATGAATGAAATTGAGTTACCCAAAACACCACCAAAAATTTATGAAGAATTAGAATAGGTTGTTTAACTTACTCCAAAGGTATATTTTGGGACTACACTTGTATAAATTCAACTGAATGTGGATCCATTTTATACTACTCTCTTAATAAATGGTCAAATTATTCACAACTACATGTTTGACTTTGGATATTCTTGTAAATGTGATTCCCTTAGGTGTCCTAAATTAAATTGGAGTGAAGATTGCATCAAACTTTGGCAAGTGTTATGCCATGGACTCATGAGAAGTTCTAGTTGTTAGACAAGTCAAGGGGTTGGTATTATAGTTGGTAGTACTTTCAAGCAAGTATTTAAATATGGACATGGTATTTGTGGACTACCCACCTAAGTGGGGGATGTTTTTATCATGTAAATGGGATGCTAGCATTAATGGAAGTGTATAGATGGACTTGTCTTATTCCACTATTCTACTAGAGGGTAAGATTGTCAAGATTTATAGAGAGCCAAAGATGCTACATGTAAGTAAAGATCCAAAATGTGCTCTTAATGAAGTGTTGTACTTGGATGTTGAACTTGGTAACTTTGTTAGAAATATTGATACCAATGAAAATCATATTGTTCTTGATGTTAAACCTGACAAAGAAGGTGCAGTTTGGAAGATGTGTTTTGATGGGGATTTCTCCAGTCTTAGAAATGGAGGAGTTATTTTCTATGCCCCCAATGGTAAATGCTTAATGTTTTCTTTTTAGTTGTCCTTTTAGTGAAAAAATAATACTATTGAGTATGAAGCACTCTTGCTTGGTTTAAATATTGCCTATGAATATGGAATTATAAAGTCTGATTGTAAAGGGTGATTTTGAGTTAGTGGTTATGAAAGTATGTGATGCTTATGAAAAAAAATAAATAAAAGGTTGAAATAATATCATAATGTTGTTTGGGAAATGCTTGAATTTTTTGATGCATTCAATCTTTGTTATCATGATATAATTTCAAATGAAGAAGATAATGGAATTTCAAGGTTAAGTTCTTAGTTTGATATTGAAAACATGAGCCCTCATTGTTAATATCAGGTGGAAGTGCTTGTTAGGCCTTCAATCTCATACAATGTTCATCATTGGTAGGTGTTTGATGATGATGATTACATCAAAGGTTTCTAAATTATGAGGATAAGTTCCATGATCATCTCATAAACTTAGAATCTATGGTTAAGTTTTGTGATTAGAAGGAAACCTTTTTTGGGAAGGACATCATTCAGTAGAAGAAAAACACACTCCCAAGGGGTTTGGTAAGTTTAAAATCATCTTTTGATGGAGCTGATAGAATCAAGTTGAGAGACTAATTTATCTAAAAATATATGACTAAGTGAAACTTAGATTCTCATGAGAATTTAAGAAAGGTTTGGCTAGGTACTCACCTAAGTGTAGTTAGGAAATAAGCTTACATGTATCTAGTGAGGAAGTACTAAGATTATCTATCATTGTTTTACTCTGAGTTGAAAGCATATAGGGAAGACTTATTTTAGCATGTCACCCCATTATGACCTAATATCAATCCTTTTAGGTAAAAACAAATACCCATTAAACCCATCTTGGCCACCAAGATGAGGGATAAATTAAAGAAGCTGAGGGATGGTGCAATCATTCATCCCATCAGGTATTCATCATGGGTGGAAAACTTAGTTCCTATGTGGAAGAAGAATGATAAAATCCAATTATTTGTGGATTTCCTAAATTTTAATAAATATTTTTTGAAAATAACTATCCCCTTCCCAATATGGATAAATTGTTTTAAAGTGTTACTAGATTAGAGATGTTGTCCACATTAGATAGTTTATCAAGGTACAACCAGGTTGTGGTGAAATAATTTTAGACCTAAGACTGCATTCACAATGCCTTGGGGAACATATGTATATATGAGGATGTATTTTAGGTTAATTAATGATGGTAAGATATTATAGTGATCTATGGATGTCATTTTTGTAGGTATAATTAACTAGTTTATAACTATGTATTAGTATGCCATTACTATGTACTCTAAGACTAGAGAAGAACATTTGGATCATCTAGAAAAACTGTTGATTAGATGCATGAAGTTTACAATTGTATTTTATCTAAATAAGTGCCACTTTTGAGTATAAAATATCAAGTTGATAAGAAATAAAATATCTAAAGATGGTGTTATGATTGACCTTGAGAGGGTAGAAACTATTGAAAAAGTGCCTATCATATAGTCCATGAAACGAATTCAATATTTCTTTGGCCAAATTAACTTTGTAAGGAGGTTTTTGTCTAATTTTATAAATATTACTCTGCCTATTACTTCCATGTTGAAGAGGGACCAAACCATCAAGTGGGAGGATAAGGTCATGAAAGTATTCAATGACATCAAGGGAGCTTTAAAGTCTACTCCTATCTTGGCCAACTTTGATTACACTAATCCATTTTAGATATTATTTTTTCCATCATATAGTACTATTGTTGTTTTAATTTTTAAAAATAATTAATATGGTCATGAGTAGCCAATAAATTTCTCCAATAAAGATATGCAAGGTTTTGAACTAAATTATACCATCATGGAAAAGCAAGCCTTTGATCTCTTAAAGGTTGTTGAAACATTCAAGACCTATATTCTGAGTTTCAGGATTGTTTCTTATGTACCACCTACCATGGTGAAGGACAACTTGACTCAAATTGAAGTATTAAATAAGAGATGTAGGTGGGTTAACAAGTTACAAAATTATGACATGGATATTTAGACCATCAAGTTAGTAAGATGGATAGGTATAACCAAGCTTATGGATGAGACTAATTTGTAAGTTGTTGAGGTAAACACTGTTATTCTTAATCTTGTTGATTCCTTGATTAAATTTAAGAAAGGTTTGGCTAGGTAATCACCTAAGTGTAGCTGATGAATAAGCTTACATATAACTACTAAAGAAGTACTAGGATTATCTATCATGATCTTACTTTGAGTTGAAAGTATATAGGGAAGACTTGTTTTAGCATGTCATCCCATTCTAACCTAATAACAAGCCTTTTAGGTAAAAACAAATACCCATTAACCCCATCTTGGCCACTAAGATGAGGGATGAATTAAAGAAGCCGAGGGATGGTGGAATTATTCAACCCTTTAGGTATTCATCATGGGGGGAAAAATTAGTCCTTGTGTGGAAGAAGAATGATGAAATCCACTTTTTAGTTTTCCTTTTAGTGAACAAATAATAATAATGAGTATGAAGCACTCTTGCTTGGTTTAAAGATTGCCCGTGAATATGGAATTAAAAGTCTGATTGTAAAGGGTGATTTTTAGTTAGTGGTTATGAAAGTTATGGTTGAGACCAATTTTTAAGTTGTTGAGGTAAACACTGTCATTCTTAATGTTGATGATTCTTTGAGTAAATTTAACATGTATTTATCGTATAGTGATATTATTTACTAACTAAAAAATTAAAACTATCCCCCTGACTTGGATAAGAATCAGAGAACTCTCAAGCTTTTTCCCAAAAATACCTCTTAACTAAAAATGGACTAGCATGGAAGAATCTGGATGGGGTTCTCTTAAAATATGTGAGAGAAGAACATACTACTGCCTAGATTGAAGAATTCCATAGTAGAATATGTGGTGGTCATTTTATGATTAAAGTTATAACTCATAAAATTCTAAGAGTTGGTTATTGGTGGCTATCATTTTTTAAATATGTTTCTTAGATAGTCAAAAAGTATGAGAAATGTTAGCACTTTGTTGGAAGGATGAAAGATTCTGGTTCTCTTCCCTTATAGCCTATGATAAGTGAAGTCCCATTCAAAAAATGGGGAATGGATTTCATTGGAAAAATTATTTATTTATCAAGAACTAGACATAAATGGATACTAGTTATAATTTACTACTTCATGAAATGGGTTGAAGTAGTCCCTACAAAGAAAGCAACACACTAGGTAGTTATGGATTTTTTGCTGAATCAATTTATTTGTACATTTGGTGTGCTTATCAAATTGATTATAGATAATTCCATGAGCTTCAAATCCAAATATTTGGTACCATTATGTAAAGAGTATATGATTGAATTGACTTATTCTTCGAACTAAAATCCTCAAGGCAATGTGAAAGTATAATAACAAGAACTTGCTCAAGATAATTAGATGAACATTGGAAGCAAATAAGAAGTGGTGTGAATATATAAAATTTACCTTATGGACTGATAGGATTATGCCTAAGATAGCTATAGGGAAAATTACTTTTGAGCTTGTCTATGGAGATCAAGTAGTCTTGCCTATGAATTTTTAGTTGCCAACCTATTTGTTCATACAATAACTAGAGGATGATGAACAGATCAACCACTATGAAAGAAGGATGAACCAGATTATTGAGCTTGATGAAATTTAAGACAAGTTCATGAAAAACACCTTAAGTTAAAGGAAAAACTAAATAAAATATTTGATGGGATGGTCACTACAAGAACCTTCCAAGTAGGTGAGATGGTTCTACTTTGGGACAACAGGCATGAGGAAAAAGGAAAGTATGGAAAATTTTATGCCTTATGGATGGGTCCCTACTCCATTGATTGTCAAATTGGGGAACACACGTTTTTATTGAGAGACCTGGATGGTGAAATATTAGAGTTTCTAGTTAATGGTAGACATTGAAAACACTTCCTTGATTTAGTCCATAACCTATAATTGTGTATAAATTATATAGTTTTTTTCCTTTATTGTTTCATCACATTGTTTCCCCTCTACTTTGAGCCTTATTTGTATAGTTCCCTCTCATGTTTCTATAATGGGTTCATTTTTAGATCCTCTTGATCTATTTTTATCAAGATACCTTGTTTTTTTGGGCCTTCATGAGTGTTACTAATAAAATTTTGAGTCTTGACTTCATGAACCAATGGATTGACATTTGGTCTTACATTTTGGGGTACTTTACATGATCACAGGGGGTATGCATTGTTGAGTGAGCACCAGTGTTAGTACCCAAAGTTGCACTGAATTAATTAAACCCTTATCAAGTGTCAAAGACTAAGTCCTTAGCCTAATTTATATCTTTAAATGTTCACTCCAAGGTCAAGTTTCATGTTAAATTAGCTAAGTGTTAATTTGGTCTTTACTTAGTGTGAAATAAACTTAATTATCTTAGGGAAAGGGTTTTTTAGAAAGGTTTAAGACTTATTTTTTTAGACTTTTTGTCTATGGAAAAAAGTCTATAGGTCCATTTGTGTTTAACTTTTTATTCATGGTAAAAAGTCCAAAGGGTAATTTTGCTTTGAGTATTTTACCCACACAAAAAGCCTAACAAAAGTCATTTTCTTCAGCAAGAGTGTAAAGTCCAATTCCTTTGGAAAAAGTGTAAAGTCCAATTCCTTCAAGAAAAATATAAAGATAAATTTATTTGGGGAAATTATTTTGAACAAAATGTCTTAAACAATTATCCTGATGAAGATGAAAATGTTAAAGTCTTAATTGTTATGGTAGATGTGTCTAAGAGAATTTAATTTCTTTGGGAAAATTATCCTACATAAAATGTTTGAAATAATTATCTCAATAAATAAAGGACCTGGGAGTAGAAGTGTCAATATAAGAGACCTAAAATAGAATTACCAAATGCCAATAGGGAATTTTGGTGGAATAATTATCCTAATGAAATTTATGCCAAGATAAAAATACCATAGAATAAAAGATTTGGCACTTGCATAGAGATCAATGGTCTACACTTGATTAGTGAAAATAAGATAAATGGTGCGAGATGGAATGAGGACTTCTTTAATAGAGCTCAAATTAAATACATGATCAAATAGGTTAGTTCACTTGTGTGTTTTTATAAGTTTGTTCAAAAATCATCTTAGGCTAAAAGAGTTATATGCAAATGATGTTCTTCATGCCTTGAAACATCTCCTACAATTTTGGTGCCTTCATGTTTTTTTTTTACTCAAGATGAAATCTTTCAAAAATCCTAAAAAGTACTATGATGTTCACACGGATGTCATTGATGGTCATGTGGACATAAAAATTAAGCTTAGCTATTATCTACTAGGGCATAAATTTTATGGTCATGTTCCCATCAAATATGTTCACATGAACATCAAATACATTCATGTGAATGTCAAATTTAAGATATGATAAATATTTATTAGGGCTTAAATTTGACAATTATGCACTTGTCAAATATGTTCATGAGGACATCAAATGACAGGCACACAGACATCAAAACTAATCTTTATGATTATCAATTGTAGCTTAAATTTGATGATCACATGCCCATCAAAGATATTCACAAGGATGTCAATTAAAGGGTGCACATATGTCAAATATAAGCCATAGTAGATAACTAGTGGCATTTGACCTATGGAAAATGGGATTGATGTTATAAGTTATATTGGTATTTAAGATTGACATCATGAATGAATGTTGACTTGTCAAAGGAATTAAGGTGAATAAAGAGATATCATATGGCAAAAGGATGTTAGTCTTATCCAAGATTGGCTAGGCAAATTACAGATGAGCCATGGTAGTTATGTAAGAAGTCTAGGGTTTTAAAATTAATTACAAATTTGAGCAAAGATATATTTGTCCCTTTATCCAAAATATCATGATTTAGCTCCCAAGGATGCTATAAAGGTCATAGAGGGTGAACATTTAGATGTCACTAGATTTTTCTAGGTACATTTGAAGTTTGGGACTTGTGGATGGAATTGGTATTTTGACAATCAATAGTACAGATGGACAGTTTTCAAGAAAATAGAATAATGATGAAGCAATTTTAACCTATTGATATTATTTATATGATTTGACATACTAATATTGAGGAGTTTATTTTAATAAAATTAATGACCTCTTTACAGATCTTGGGTAAAGCCTATATGAGAAGGGAAGTTGTAAGAATGAAAAGTCTATGTTCAATACATTATAATTCAAATTGGATTTACTAACCCTTTATGTGCTCATTTGAGAATCCCCTAGGGGAACTTCCCAAGGGGACTATAAGTTCCAATTACATAAATTACAAATTTCCAAATGGGGTGAAAATTTCTCCAATAAGTCAAAAATGAAATAATGCATTTACACATTAAAAAGGGAAATAAGGGGGGAACCTAAATAATGCATTTATGTATTAAAAAATTAAAAAGTAAAAATTACTAAACCAAGTTGGAGCCAAAAAGTAAAAGGTCAAACTAACCTAAGTCTTTTGCATTTTTCATTATTTTTTTTGCCTAAGTTCCTCCATAAGAGAGAATATTGCAAGTCTACAAATACAAGGTGGGCCACTCCAAATAAGATCATTCAAAGGTCCATGGATATATAATATTCTTAAGGAATAATGGAAAAATTAGGTTATTCCATGGCATGAATGAGAAGAAGGGCATCTATCTATAAGTTTCCAGCTATGAAAGCAAGTGGTCAAGAGCATCCCTAAGTAGTTACACATATTGAATATGTTTTTTCAGACCTATACCATGAATATTCTCCTTTCATCTCATGTAAAAGGAATCTCCCATCATGAGATCAAAGAGTTTTTTTGCATATCCTCATCATTATTTGTATAGGTAGTTAGAGCAATGTTTTTTCTTGTGAATGGATGAATATTTCAAGCATGGGAAGTGAATATTTTCCTACTAGAAGAAACTTGGTAGACTTGAAAGTTTGTTTTCAAAATTTGAATGTTATGACCCACTGTTCTAGATTTGAAAATGTATAAATAGTAGGATTTTCCTTTATTCAAGGTTTTTGTTGGTCATTGTCTTAGTGTTCATTTTCTCTATCTAGGTTATACAAAAAAAATTGAGATCAATTATTGTGTATAGATTTTGACTCCCTTGTTAAGTTGGTTACAACTGTACAACCATTAGCAAGATTTAAGAGAATCTTTATGTCTCCCTTGTGAAAATATAAATATCACCATGGTTGTCCCCATGTCAACATTTTGAAGTACTGATGTTTGTAATATTTATTTTCAAGCTAATGAAAATGCTTATGTTTCTTTATTATTTCTTGTTGATGAAGTGAAACAATCTATTTTACAAATATTTTTGACTAGATATCTAGTTTGATGCACATTACTACACATCATTTTGAGTATGGACCTAGGTTATAAAACCCTTTTCGCATTATTTTAGAACATGTTATTGAATAACTTGTTAGGGCACCCTAGGATTAATAGATTTGATAGGAAAAAGTTTATTAAAGGTTTAGTTTTAGTGTATGTTCTATTCTTTCAAGGGTAATTTTTTATTTACCATTATATTTAATTTGAGTTTTTATTCATCTTTGCTAAGGAATATTGTCATAAAATATTGCAAGACACCCTACTATTTGGAAGCCACCAACACACCACCCTCTATTTTATAATTATTGAGTTGTTCTGCCCTATCCTACCCTAAAAATAATACACCATTTACATACTATAAGTGTTATTTTCCTTATAAATTCATAATATATTGCATGTTTTAAATGTGTTTGTAGTTTGTGTTTTAAATTCTAGCATTGCAGTCTTCCATTCAACCCTTTGTTGTTGAAAATTTATTTTGAAATGAAGATTGTAGTCTCTTTCCCATGTATCTTTAGTATCTTGTATTTTACTTAGATAATTTGTGCATTTCATGTGACAACCCTTCATGGGTGAAGTGTGAAAACTTGGTTGTACCTTGGTCATATCTATTTCTCATGCCAAAAATACACATGGAGGTTAAACTGAAAAAATTCTCCATGTGAGAAAGATACCCCATAGGTCCTCTCACCTTGGTTTAGGTAGATCCAAAAGTAAAAAGGAGTTAACCATACCCTTTTTAGGTGCCTCTCAGTCATTTTTTGTATTCAATATAATCCTGATGCCAAACCTTTCCCTAGCTACAATGACATATTAGCAAGTTTTTTATCATTGCTTGCCATTTTCTATCAAGTGTGCTAGGTTGAGTATATGAGGTATAAAAATGGGAACCAACAAAATCCACTCCATGGTATGAGTTGCAGATATGGGTTAAACAAGTGGGTGGTGGAATAATAAGTTGAGCATGTGGATTGTTAACTAGGTGGTTCTTGTAATGAAATGAGTCCTAAAATAAATTAAACCTAAGTGGGTGAATGGATGTGTGGATACTAATTTAAAGTGAGTATATCTCAAAATAAACTCCAAAATAGGGAAGGGTATAGTAGAGAAGAAATTTATATAGTCTTAAGGCTCACCTCCTAAGTTGGTTTGTATTGTGGATAAGTGTTTCCAAAACTGATGCTCACTGATTGTAGCTATTCCACACTTATAGTCAAACACAATTAAAGAGTCTGAGAATAAAGTAAAATAAACATAATGATCTCAACTTAAGGTTTATCCTTCTAGAGTTGTTATTATACATCCTTATTTAGGATATTATATCTAAAACCAAAAAGGTATATAGGGTAGCTGTAAAGCACACATAGATGACTATACCAAAAATAAAACACTCTTACACACCTTAGAATGTTATCAAAATTTTAACCAACTATTTAGATAAATGAAAACTCCTAACTTTCAATATATTTTACACATATATCATTAGTATATATTAATGATAATAATAATAATTATTATTCATAGCTTATGCACACTCAAATAATTGAGTTAACAAAACCTTAATAACATAGAGATGGAAGGAAATAACACAAACATAGTTATATGACAATCAAAACTAATTTCTTCATATATTTATAAAAAAACTTCAAACCCTTTGCAATGAGGGTTCTACATGTATAAATAGACATGGGGAGGGGTCACCTCATCCTCCAAGTTCATGCAAATTCATAGTTAAATTGCATAATTAAAACCTTAGTTCTAATTCTAGTCTCAAAACTACATGTATGCATACTCATAGATAACTACCACTATATGTAAAAATAAGTAACCATGTATAATGTGATGCAACATTCTCATTCTCAAAAATATTCTAGACCACTTTTACATTCAATTGATAAATATAAGAAAACTACGAGTATAAAGATTAGTACTTATTTCATGTATATGTACAAAATTATCTTTCAACTCAAGGCTTATTAGGTTTTTACATGGCACTTCTAACTTTTAGAGGCATTGAAGTGGATGTTGGGATTGAACTAGAAGTTGAAGCACTAGATTTGATTCTAAAACTCAAAAATTATTGTGCTTGATGTCGTAATGGTGATAGATAATATCCATGTTCAATAATGGAGGTCTATGCACTCTATTCACTTGTTCTAGGAGCCTTTCATGCTTAATTTTTGTGTTTCTAAACTTTATTCTAGAAATTTCCAACTTCATCACCTTTTTTCTTGCAAAATTCAGCTCAACCTTAATATATTCCAATGAAATTCCTTGAAGACTTTTCTTGAATTTTGTAAAAGTATGTTGAATAAAATAATAAAAATTGACTCTACTTATGAGCCTACATATTAAGTCTCTTGCTTGTGAGATATTTTTCTAGGATCTAAAATATGAGAGTTTCATGTTTGTGTACTCTGACATTACTAACTCAACTACCATGATCCATTCCCTAGCCTCTTGAGTTGTGATGACCATCGAGTTGAGAGCATTTGAAGCATCTAATGGTTCCATCAGATCAAGGTGGTTGTATGCTTTATTACTTTCATAACCAAAAAGGAATTTCAATTTATTATCATTATATTTCAAAAAATTAAATAATTTTTTAGTCTTAACCAAATGAGGGGTCAAATCTACTCTCATTATAGTAATGTCCTCAAGAATATTGTAAAACTTAAATGTAGTGTTTTGGACATTAATTTAAATTTCTAGAGGAACATGAACCATTTGATGATGTTCCTTTATTCACTCTAATTCATAATCAAGCTCTTTCTTGGACATTTCTATTATTTCATATAGATATAGTAAGGGATCCTTATGTGTCTCAAAATAGGAATTGTAGTCCTTTATGTATGGGTACTACCCCAATTTCTTGTTCTTTCTCTTGGACAAGGTAAAAAAATCTTGTCTCTCTTCCAAAATGATCCTTCTTCCAGTCTCATCCTCTAATTTTTTCTTCCTTACCCTATGGACACTCCTTATAGATTTATCAAACATATAAATTAATATGGGCAACTCTATTATTGTGAGATTTGGCTTCTAATAATCCTTTGATCCTACATCAGTTACCCACTATGGGATGACCAATTGGGCTGGGTTCATCGATTAAGTGTCCTTGGATATAGTCTCAACCAATATATCTTCTGATTATTGTTTTAAATCCTTTTCAAGTACTAGGTTTGGAAGATAAGGCCATATTATATTAGACCAATCCACACCCCCATAATGAGGTAGTGGATGGACTATGTATACTAGTTTCTTATTTCTATCTTTCTATATAGATGTCATAGTGGTGCATTGAGAAGAAATGGAGGAAGGCATTAAAAAGTCTATATCATTTGATGACACATGAAGTTGGGAACTTGCCAATGCTCCCCTAAATTAATTGAAATCCTTTATTTTTATTTTAGGGGTGTTGGGGTAGTATAAGAAGTAACTATAGAAGTAGTGGAGGAAATTGAGGCTAAGAATATAATTGGTAGAGCGTAAATAGTTGGAAAAACAGAGATAACATGGATAGAAGAGACATCCTCTACCTTGGGAATAATTAGGGATGGTTGGGCATTAGAATAAATAGGAACTAAATCAAATATTTCAACTATAAAAAGGGAAACAAAAGAGAAAAATGGAGTACAAGAGATAAAAGAAGTCACCTCTTCACCTAATTGATTTCCACCCAGAGGTGTCTTTCCTTTATTGTCCTAGAGGCTAAAGGCTTTTTAATTATAAAAATCCCCCTCTTTATCCATAAAATTTCTTTATATAACCTACTACTAAGCTTAAGGTGATACTATTGGTTGATACTAAAGAGTTGGGTTCTTTGGAAGGGGATGAGCCCTTGGTTTCCTTTTGTAACAAATTTTAGCCTTTTTGGCTATAAGGGAAGCCTCTTGAGTAGCATAAATGAAACCTCCACACTTTTATATTATTTCATGGGTAGAGAAGCTAGATGGTATAGCCCCTTTGATTCTAAGGACTCGAGGTAAATTGGATCTCCTTGAGCTCCTCCAAGTTCATCTTCAACTGTACTGGGATCCTTCCTGATGTTTTTCAATGTTTGGGAAGATTCTTGAGATGTATCTCTTTATTTTGTTTATCATTATGGATTCATGCTAATATAGAAATCTAAATCAACCCATAAACCTAGGGGTGGGTACCTAAGATATGTATCTATAATTAAGACTAAAGGCTCTCCTTAAGTTATTTTTAGATGGTCTTCCATCAATCCTACCATTTGTGCCCTTTCCAAGACTTGGGCATCATTTGTAGTAATCGGTAATAAAGAGTCATGATCATAGGTATTTTTTTTGTATGGAATACTAAATAACTTGATATGTTTTTGAATTTTTCCATGGGGATACTAATCCCTATGAGGTAATGTGGTAAATGAATAGTGACCCCTCATTTTTTCCACTTATCCAAAGTGCCCTTAGATTATGTCACACATTCAGCCTATCATCACATGACAGCCATATAATTTACTCTTATTTTTCATTAAATCCTCATCTACACTACACCATAGTTGAAATGATATTTATAGTTCTACCAACTTATATGGCATGTACTTGGGATGATGTAAGGGGTTGACCTTGTTACCAATGACTATAATCAATATATAGTCTAGATATAACCAATAGTCATGCTATGGTGCCAATGTGTCTACAATGGTTTTTTATACCCTAAGCAATAGGGATTTATGAATGGCTTGCCATACCTAGGGGTACACATCCTATGAAATGCAAGTGATGTTATTATCAAATGCATATATATGAATGAATAATAATTGTAAATATTATTTTTGATGTAGTCTAGAGTTAGGATCTAGAGTGACCCATAATTCATGTATATTATTCCCATCATAACATCTAAAAATTATGGAATCATATAAAAATGGCCACCAGTAAACCATTTATCCTCGTGTAAACTTGTTCCTGCAACCTGATGTTAATTATCTCCCTCCAAACAAATGTTAAGTCTGAAGTCATCATCATGTCTAAAATGTCAACCCATTCTAGGTGAATAAAATGGATGATTGTAAAACCATAAATCCTACTTATGAGGTCCATCCCAATGTGAACCGCCATCTTGAACTTGGTGATAGGTATAGGTTCCTTCTCTTTTAGGATGATAATCTACCAAGGGAAAAGCCACTTGCTTAATATTTTGTTGATTGAATTGTTATCATTCCATCTTGACACCTTGTGAAAATCATAATTAGCATCTTTAACTAGAAAATATAAAAACCTTTGAAATTAATCTCTTGAGGTGTAGGGCACGATGGTCTTATGGTTGAAATGGTGTAACAAGGTGTCCCCTGTCACCTTGTTAGTGAAGAAGAGATCCCATAGTAGGTATATAGATGGAATCACATTGGGATTGGCCATAGTGAAGTGTAGCCCTTGTTGCTTATGATAAATTAGGTATAAATCCAATTGCCTTCATGTTATTTTCAAGCTCTGCTTAGAATTATGGGCATGAACTACATCAATGGCTTTCCACATAGATGAATACTTTGTGTATTGATTATTGAAAATGGTGGAATCAAAAACAATATTATTGTACTCAATGGAATCCTTTATTGAGAATTAGGATGGTGAAAAGACTCTTTTAAATGGTATAGATGAAGAGGGCATTGTTAATTGATTAGTATGCTCAAATATTAATTTCTAGACTTTGATAACTTAGATTTATTGGATACACTTTTACAATTAACATGCAGGTTAATAGGGTTTATTTTCAATGTATTAATTTAGCTCAATTTTTTTTGTGATATTGAACATGTATATGGTTGTAAGTCATTGATGTAACTTTTTAATTCAATTCCAATTCATGTACCATTAATGTATAATGTCTATGAACTCACTTTACTTGTGTAATTCTAACCTTGCCACTTTATTTGGTGGGTATGCCATCACATTGTATTTTGAAAAGTGTCACTAAGTCTTTTTCTTTTTATTTATTAGTTTTGTTAAGTATGATTTTGGTATTAGGGAAATAGGGTTTGTGTTTTTACTTAACTAACCAATTCTCATGAATCAAGGATTCCAAACATAAAATATAAACACAAATTTGGGTGAGCAAACTCATTATATGAGTAATACCTAATGATAACTTTTTATACACTTTTTATGAAAAAAAACCCAAAAAACAAACTCATCCACATCAAAACACCATAAAAATACTAAAAAGAAAGATTGAACACTTTTACCAAAGTTAAAAATACCAAAAATCAAACTGTTGACCATAAATTCTAATTGGCAAGTTTTTATTCAATTTCTTGTAGGGTAAACTCTAAATATAAATCCCAAAAATAAAACTGAAGACCAAATAGTGAAGTTTAAAATTTGCCAAGTAAATGCCAAATTACCAGATTTTTAAGGAATAAGGAACTAAAAACAAAACCTACAATCAAAAACTCTAAAAACTAAATACATAGCCAATAACTTGCTAAATAATTGATTTTTAAACACTTTTACTAAGGATTGAATTAAACCGAATGAAAATCCAAAATAGTTTTACTGAAGAATACCTCCATAGATTTGGTCTAAAGATCAAACAATGAAGGCCAAAATGTGGGATTTCCAAAGAGCCAAACCTATGAATAAAACTTCTGAATACCAAATTTTGAAGGCCAAATTATGCATGTTCCAAAAAACATGTGCAAATTCAAAACTTACAAACAAAATTAATAAGTTAGTCCAAAATGCAAAACACATTTTCTTATATTCTATAGATGGAAAAGTTTAGATGCAACACATAATATCTCTTAGAATTAGGACCTTATAAAAAGGCTTAGAATTTTACAAGGCATAATAGGTCCCTATTCCAAAATAAGAATGGGTGTATGTTGATTACAACACCCTTTACCTCTTTTGAGGAGAATTTTGAAGTCTTATTCTAATATTCCTCCTTATTTTTTTTATTTATTTCCTTATATTGCACAATGTATTTGGATTTGAATTTTTTAGTTTTACAAATGGAGATGAATTAGATAGAGTTATTAATTTTAAAGGATAGATTTTCAGGGGTCCTATTAGATAGGTCCTCATCTAAGGTTTTTAGGTTATACCCAGTTTCCTTCTTTGACTTATCAAACCCCAATCCTCATAATTCTCATCACTTTATTCTTTAATATAATGTACTTATTTCTCCCATAATGGATCCTTTCTCTTAACAATAAGGAAGAGTAAATCTTGGTAGATTAAATAATTAGCAATATTTTCTTGAAAAGAGTTTACATAATTCTTAACGGATTTAATCAAGAAATAGGTAAAGCTGATTTTGTGACCCTTGAAGTGGTTCATTAGTAGGAAATCATATGAATGTAAGATATGGTAGTTACCTTACAACGTCAAATATTACATTATCTAAAGACAAATGATAAGCTAAGATGAAGGTAGGTCTATTATAATAAATGATTTTTTCTCTCTTTATGTCACCTTTGACTTGACAAGGTTTTCATAAGTTTTTTTCATGTCACTTATCATTATAGGTCTTAAATCCTTCATAAATCATTCCTTAAACTTCCCCAATCAACTCTTTATAGAGGCTAATCTATAAAACTCTCATACACATTCCTCTAAATCTTTCCCAAGGCAGAATATTTTGAAATGGTTTCATCATGACCTAAAATCCTCAACATAAATAATTCGAAGCCCTATTTCTCAAGATTTTACCACACCTTTGGATTATCTTAAACTTTTTCATAGGACATCAATTCTAATATATTATGATCCACATCTATGACTACAAAAATTTCCTTCTCCAATGTGTATCTCAAAAAAGAATTCAATATAGTCATTTTAGACTTTAAAAATATCATCTATTTAGCAATGATTTAGTCACACCTCACACATTTCAAATGATTAGTTGAGTGATAATGATGAATGAGGTGATCATTATGATTAATGAATTTAATATCAAGTATTATCATTAGTTAACCATTGTGTGAGGGATGCCCTTTCAATATCTTAGGATTTTAGATTTATCATTGATAATAATTTACATAATTTGGCTAGATAAATTATCAGTCCTTAGCCAATTTATGTATTTTAGGGTAGAAATACCAATATTAGGTAACCCATCCACTACCATATTGTATTATCTATAAATATGATAAATATAGGCCTACTTTAAATTTTTAAACAAACATTTGGCATATTAAATATCCTATTGTATGGACCAAGATGGATTTGATTTTCCTAAGAGATAGTTCAAGATGTTTATGGAGTCCTCTAACTCCCTAAACATCCAAATTATCAATTTTAAACTTCACTACTAGTTGAATTACCTAGAGAGTATATTTTTCCTCTACCACATGATTATTCTAATAGTCCATTAGGCCAACATAAGAATCCACTACTCCACCCTAGAATTCTCTGATATTCCTCATCAACTTAAAATGCCAAGGTTTCCTTTGGAAACCCCATCTTAATTTCATTTATAACTAGGACCTTGATTATTTAGACCATTTAACTTGGATTTTATCATTTATTAAGGAATGATATTTCACTTCTGGTTTAATCTTCTAGTTGTTGAATATGGATGATCCACCTTTTGAAATAATATGTTTGTACTTTGGAGTAAAGTCCTTTCAATTTTACATAATGGTGATAAAAATCATTTGGATTTTAGTTTTCTATTAGATCGTTTTGTCTTCAAATATACAATCATTCCTAGTCTTCAATACTCTTAAAATAATGTGTGGAAGAGTTATTTGTCATAAAAAAAACCATAGATGTCATCTTCCATGGTAGTTTTTATTGATTAATTAGGTCTAGAAGAGATTTGGGTTTGACCAATTCTATATATATTTTTAAATGAAATGATCCCTCACCTTGAATGTAAAAGGACAATCAAGCATTATATGGCTTACCATTTCCTCAATGTATTTACAAAGTACACACTATTGAGGATATGAAACCCTCTTTTTCCAAGTTATCTATGGTTAGAATTTTATTTTGGGTATTAATCTAAAATAATATATTTAATTTAGGATTGAGGTGTTTAACCCATAACTCTTTCCAATAATCTTCATCATCTTCTAAGTCTAACTTAACTAGTTATTCATATTTAATAATGTATTCTCCACTATCATCTACATTCCAAATCAAAGTATCATGTTTAAGTAAGACATCAATATGAATTTAATGCAATTTTAATTTCAAGATATGTAATTCCTAGTTAATGACTTTTATTTTTGAATCTAATTAGAACTTTCCACATTTTGATGTCGTATGAGTTTGTCTAATAATCCTTGATGTTGGTTATGTGAATATTTATGAAAAATGATTTGAGCTATAAATAAGGGGGTTAAAAAGTAATGGAAAATTGAGAAAGCCAAGTATCATTATAGAAATCAATATTTTCCCCATCACTACTTTCCAATTGCTACCTCTCGTTAAAATATTTTTATTAGACAAAATAACCTTCTAGAAGGATGAACCATCTATAGGGCCTTCATCAAAAAGGAAACTATCTTCATCCTTTCCTTATTTATATTATATTTAATAATTTATCTTTTATTGACTATCTTACTTGATGACTTTATACCCTTATTTAACTATAAGTGCTTCATTCTTCATCTTTTCTCTCCTAATACCAAGACCCCCATTTGTCTTAGGAATTTTTCCCAAGCCACTAAAGTAAATCTAAATATGTTCTTAGAAGATATCCAATGAAAACTTTTCTAAATTTGTTCCACTTTATCAATAACTATACAAGGAATGTATAATATGTGCATCAAGTATATTGGGATACTTTGGATTAAAATTTTAATAAGTTGAAGTTCTTATCTTGAGAGAGTAAAAAACATTTCAAACAAACTAATTTATTTTGTATTATGTCCAATAAGGGATTCCAAATATTTTCATCCATTCTTTAGCAAAAGAGAGGCATTTCTAGATAGGTGGAAGGTAGGTTGCTAATCTGGTAACCCAAAATTTTAGATAACTTCTTCTATAGACCCTTTGAAGTGTTAATGAAAAATATTAAACTTTTGAAGTAATTAATATATTGACTTGAAAATTTTTCATAATTTATAAGCATAATCTCAAAATATTCAAATTTATAAATAGTTACATATCCCATTAATAAAGTGTCATCCAAAATTACTAGTGAGTAATGATGGTGGTTTTAGGGGAAAATATAATGTCTTTGATATAACCTTACATTATAAAAAACTTTAAAATTATTCTAAAAACTTAAAAAATCATAATGAAGAGGTAAGGAGATATAGGGTCTCCTTGTCTCAAACCTCTACTAGCTGAAAAGAAACTTTTTCAGACTCCATTAACAAGAATGGAGAACATAAGAGATGATATACAACTAGAGATTAAACATCTGAAAATAGTTTTAAATCCAAGTATTCCCAAAACCTTGTATAAAAACCTCAAAAACACCCTATCATATGCATTATTCATAGCTAACTTTAGAAACATACCTTGTCTAAAGGAATTTAATATTGAATGGATAACTTCATGGTTAATTATTATCTCATCCATGATTTTTATTCAAAACAAAAACACACCTTGATTATTAGATATTATCTTCTCAAAAAGAGGTTTGATATGCATGACAAGAATTTTAGTACATATTTTCTATACTATTATGATAGGCTTATGGGTATAAAATCCTTCAATTAATTAGATGTTGACTTATTTGGTATAAGAAGAAGAAATATGTTGTTCAGTTTCATAAGAATGGTACATCTCTAAAAAATTCCCTCACATGTACATCAATTCACTATGAATAATATCCCATAATTGTTGGAAGGATAAAGAAGGAAAATCATCTAGTCTAGGGGCTTTCTCCCCTTCCATTGAGAATACAACTAATTTTACCTCTTCTAAGGATAGGGGCTTAAGAAGAGTTACATTCTCAGCATGAGTTATGACCTTTGGTATAAAACCTAGTAGCTTATATTATTTATCAATTTATCTACTAAATTACTTATTATAAGAAGATTATTAAAATATATAATGATCTACTCGTCAATGTTTTGCTTCTTTTCACTTTATCCTATCTTCCAAGATAAGTTCAAAAATTATGTTGATATTATTATGTCTATAAGTATCTTGATGAAATAACTTAGTATTTTTTTCACCTTATTTAAGACATAAATATCTATATTTCTATTTCCATAACACTTATTCTTTGGCTTCTAAATTGTGGTAGGAAGTAAGGAGTTCCATTTACTTATTGAATAATTATTCACTTAGATAGTTGGGAGAATTGAGTCTTTATAGATTTTATAATTCCTCCTCTAAAGTTGTATTTTGGATAAATATATTCCCAAATACTTAATTATTCCAAAATTAAAGTTTATGTTTGATATTATTGAGATTTTTGGCCAAAATGAGTATATCAGATCTAGAGAAGGGTTCTTTCTAGTATTCCTTAAGAGAGTCTTGAAGGTCTAGGTGAAAGGTCCAAATTTTATCAAATTTTGAAAGGTTGATTCTTAAGTTTATAAATATTTTCCCCATTAAACATAATATGATTGTTTTCTAAACCAATTATATGGAAGGAGGTTGAATATCTATTAAATTATATGTCTTAATTAATATAAATAATAAATCTATCTAATACTATGTGAATCAATTTTTTCCTAAGTCTTATATTAGACTAGGTATAGGGGTTACCTTTGAAATCCACATCAATGAAACCATCATTAGATATAATTAATTCAAATTAGTCATAATTTTAGTGAAATCCTACCATCCACATTTTTTACAAAGGGAAATAGCGGAGTTGATTTCCCCTATAACCAACATTTTCTATTTCACAAAGTTTCTCCTAAGTGCTACCAAGTATTCTTAGTATTTTTCCCTCCCTTGTCTAGAGTTGGGGGAATAAATATTAGACATATCAATTCAATTTTAATAGTCTTGTCTTTGAATAATAGTACAATATGGTTACTACTACAAGTCATAGCTATCGATTGAAGGGTTTGAGGATTAAAAAAAACCACCAATCCTCCTATAGCCCATTAGATATAAAACTAATATAATTATCCTCAATCCATGTTTTGACTTTAAAATGATTGAGAAAGTATTTAGATTTTTTGGAATCTTAAATGATCATAATAGTTGGGTTATGACTCTTTTTCAAATTCCTAACTAATATCTATTTAATGAGATTATTGAGCCCCTTGACATTCCAAGATATTATATTAATTTATTAACACTAGAAAGTGTTTTTAAAGGTATTTTGGGTCCCATTTACTACCTCATTTGATATTTACTTATTCCTTGATTTTTTGTTTGATTATCTTTAGTTTTTTGGATCTACCCCTAAATCTGTCTTCTTATTTACCTTTCTATTTTGATAGGTGTCCACTATCATTTTTATATTGTTTTATCATATTTAGAGAGTTTTAGAGAGAAACATTGACCTAGTTCATTTCCTTTATATTTAGAATTTTATTTTGATCCAAGGGTTTCACAACACAACTTAGGTGATAGTAGTTGATCAATATCTTAATTTTGTATCATAACCCTTGTAGGAGAGCTTTGATTGATCATACTCTTTACTAATTCATTAGTACAATGGGCCTTTTCCTACTCCTCTCTCTCTCTCAAAGATGAGTAAGTTCATACCTAATTCATTTAGACTTCTATTTGTAAATAAACCTTGAATGTTTGTCAAAAACCCACTCATTTTTGGATTTTTCTCAAATATTCTAATGAAATTTGATATTTTTATAGTTTAGAATATCCAAAATAGGGAGGTAGATTAAGACTAGAACTTGATTTCCCAATTTTTAGCTCCACACTGACCTGGAGATTTAGAGAGACAGTTTTGGGAATGTCATTTCATAATATCTACTTTAGATTATATATATTATGTGGATATTTTATCTCATCTATGTTATTATCCAATGGTTCTAATAATTCCATGGGGAGGCTAGGAGTTTCTTTTTTAACCCATTAAGGATTTTATTCTTGTGAGGTTTGCTTGTTTTTGGGGAATTATTTTTATAAATGTCTTAGAATATTACAAATTTTGTAAATATATTATCTCTCTCATATTAAATATTCTAATTCTACTCCCCATACTTGGATTTTATCTTGATGGAATATTTGAGAGGTTTGTCTACTAGGATGAATGCATTGAATCTTGTTACCACCATTCTTCTTCTAGATTTTATGGCTAGGTATATGGATATAGGTTGACGTAGAGATTTGGTTATTCTCATAATAACCTTAAGTTCACAAAACTCAAATAATATCTCTAGAAACAATTCTCATATGGGGATATCCTCTAATGCTGAGATACTTAAATTAATGCATGTTTTCCATTTCCCAATAAAAAGATTCAATTTTCCCATAAACTAAGGCCCTTTAGTCAACTCCCTAAATCTATCTTCTAGGTTTTTGAATTTGGTAATAAATAATTTTTTTGTAGAGCAACAAATACTAATTAACCTTTTATCTTCCATTTTTAGTTAGCTCATCCTCTAAAAGAGTCAATATTTGGTCCAAAGCCATTAAATTTAGCTAAAAGAGAGTTAGCTAACGTAGCATCAAGATTATACAAAATACTACATAAGACATTTCAACATACCTCATCATTCTCCATTGAAGGCTTTAGGTAAAATTTATACAAATATTGACTCATTAGACATTTTCCTACTAATATGTCAGCCCACAATGAGGGTGAATTTGGGATATCATGTTTTGTATCTGATTTTCTTCCTCATAGGACCCTTACATATACTCATTCATTTAGTTATAAATAATTTTTAGGGGTGTTTTATGTTTCCACATCCTTCTTGACTCTAAATTATCCATCTAGTGGATCATTAAGGTCTCCTTCTATACATTCCAAATTCTTGTTTTTGCACCCATTACTAAATTTCAAATTATAACATCCTTTGACATTCTTCCACTCACACACAACTACTAAAAACTTCCTTTGACCATTAGGTGTATTCATTCATAATATCATATTTCATTTTCAATTTATTATTTATATATTCACACCTATATATTGCTACGTTGAATACATGTATTCATCACAATTATTTGTAGGTACATCTTAGATTCACCAAGATTTATCAACACATGGGTGGAACCTAGCCCAAGAATTCAAATATGTCATTTTTCCTTCATAAGATAATTTTATATGTGTTTCAATTATTATTTTAATTTTTTTCCTTCATACATTCACACATAATAAAATGAAATTAAGGATTAGGTAGACACATAATTTTGGTAAAACACCCTTTCTCATTGTATAAATGTTATACATTATCACACTTGGTCCACTTATGTACATTTGGATATTCTTAGACACCTTTATTCCCACATTAGAGTATATCTAAAATGGTTTCATATATATTTTCATAGATTCATATCATATCTATTAGTTTATAGATTTAGGATCCTAGTCATATATTATTTATTTAATGTTATCACTATTATAAAAAAAAAATCATCTTAGGTCATGATAGTATGTCACTTATATATTTCATGATTTTATGTATATATTTATCTCTAGCTTGATTATCCACACATTGAATTTAAATTATCTTTTTTTTCATGTTCATCCTATGTTAAATGTAATAAAAGGCATCGAGTCCTTTCTCAAATAGTGACCTAGATACTACACACCACACAAGTGAGATTTGTGAGACCTATAGACTTGGTCATGTATATAAATAAAATTCAATACAAGATATGAATAAAGGTAAACAAAGCCTTACAAAACTATAATATGGGTATGTTGGTGGATTTATACTCCCATAGTTAAATGTTTTTAATAAATAACATATAATTAGACAAGTGTCCCCAACCAATATAGGTTTTTAGATGGCACATAGTTAATTAAACCAATGAATCACATGGGGGAAACTTATATTGTTAAGCATGGGATATATTGAGAGGGGGCATGAATCAGTATATCATATATCTTATAAAACTTTCCCTTAACCAAATTTCACTTAATCAAACATTCAAGATATGCAATAAAACTCAAACAATAAACACCACACAAGATAGAGAGAGACACCATATATAACGTGGAAACCCAATGTGGGAAAAACCATGGAGAACAATCTCAAGTATATGAGTGAACACCAAACCAAACAATATTTGCAAGCACCAACTTGCAGGAGCACTAACCCCTTTGCTGAGAACCAACCCAATAACTATTTGTGAGCACCAACCCACAAGAGCACCAACTCCTTTGCCGAGCACCAACCCAGCAACAATTCATTAATATTAAATAAATATTAACACACATTAGACAAGATATATTTATTAAAAACATTATTAAATGTAATGGGGCCTTTATCACCAATAATGCTATAACTTTGACATCAATGATAATATTTCCAACAATCTCCCCCTTTGTCATGGATGGCAACCTCAATCTTGAAACTACCACATCTTATCACCTGCACATACTATCATCTAAAAACATACAGTAACTCCCCCTTACTGTAGCAACATGTAC
The DNA here is from genome assembly GCA_037957365.1 of Torreya grandis. Lineage (NCBI taxonomy): Eukaryota > Viridiplantae > Streptophyta > Pinopsida > Cupressales > Taxaceae > Torreya > Torreya grandis. The sequence goes on along the minus strand of JARHVA010002707.1, from coordinate 1,015,893 downwards.
CTATTCCTTGTACCTATTTTTACACTTATACTTATACCTTTTATTCTCCCCCTTTGACATCAATGTCAAAGGGCCTACCTAGAGCTAACACTTAGCTCCCCCTCAACTGATGATGAACATCAATGGTAGGAAGTAATATAGATTACTCCCAACTCCTCCTGTATATTTTTGAATGTGTCCTTTGATCATGCCTTTGAGAAGATATCTAATAAATCATTGCCTATCCTTTGAGAATCTTTTTCATCTATCCTGGCAGTGGTTTTATCTTCAAATTTCACTATGTCACCATTGATATTCTTTACTCTTATCTCCTATCATATGCGTCAAACATCTGCTATCAACGAACCATGGTTGATCTTCATTTCTTACATGCAAATCTATCTGTACCAACAAAGAATCTTCAAGTTGTTTCTTCTACCATGAACTTGTTTGAACCTTCTTCTTAATGAATGGGGCTTTGAAACTCTGATCCTCCTTGATTGAATCTGCATGAGTATACTTTTCCTTCTTTCTAAAACTGTTAGATCTTTTTCAACATTCTAATTTCTTATGACCATAATCATTTGAAACATTTTAAACACTGCATATGCAAGAATCATTCTAATAGCCTCAAACCTTAACACCAGTGCAAAATTTTCTTCAAAAAATCTATTCCCTCAAAAGATATACAAATTAATCTACCAACTCACCTTCTTGTCATGCAACATAGCCAAGACCCAATAACATCCACCATGCTTCAATTTTTATTAAAAGTGTCTCCTTAAAGCTTAGAAGAGACACCCCACACAAAGGGTCCTAGAAACAAATCTCAAGAGATTCCTACATCTCGTCTATTTCTTCCTTGAACTTCTTGTGTTTTTCTTTTAGAATATGTTTAAGCATGCTTAACCTTTTTGACTTACTAACCTTATCATTTATGATGTTTTTCATCTTATCAAAATTTTCAACTATCTTATCTTGACAAAGCTCATGCTCAAATGTAACAAGAGATTTTGCACAATCCTTCCTATCTGATTCTCTATCTACTATAACAAGTAATTCATTTTCACTCTTAAACTCAACCTGATCAACCTTTACTATTTTAGGTCTCCAAACCTTAGCTTGAATCTTATCATATCTTTTAGTGGCTTTGTAACCTTTGACATACTTTGAAAATCTCTTTACTTATTTTGGACATAATTTAACAATATGGCCAACCTTATGACAATAAAAGTAATCAAAATTTCTCATACCTTGTTTTTGAATGTGACTGAGATCTCCCTTTAACTGATTGCTTCTCCTCATATAGTCTCTTGCCCTATGACCAACATGATGACAAATAAAACAATGACCATGAAAAGAATTTGAAAACTTAAAAGCATTGGGTTGCCTAATTGACTTCTTTGATTTGCCTTCAAAACATGCATCCTTCTTTCTTTGGACTAATATTTCATGATCTTTCTCAACCTTGATTATAGTCTTCTCATGATTATCCTTTAAAGAACCTAATTCAACCTTCAATTGATTATACTTCTTCTTTTGATGTTAAAATTGAATCTGCAACCTCTAACTGATTCTTAAGATCTTGAATAAATATCTTGTTTTCTTTTACTTTTATATCCAACTTGGAATATAAGATACACACCTATTCCTTAAGAGCATCGACCACAGATTTCAACTCCTGATTCTCCTTCTTTATCTACTTGGCCATCTTATGATTTTCTTTGATCTACCTTCAAGCTGTTAAACCCTTTCTGAAGAAACTTGCTCTGATACCAATTTTTAAGCACGGGATATACTGAGAGGGGGGGTGAATCAGTATATCATATATCTTATAAAACTTTCCCTTAACCAAATTCCACTTAATTAAACATACAAGATATGCAATAAAATTGAAACAATAAACACCACAAAAGATAGAGAGAGACACTAGATATAACATGGAAACCCAATGTGGGAAAAACCATTGAGAAAAATCTCAAGTATATGAATGAGCACCAACCCAAACAATATTTTAAATCACCAACCCCTTTGCTGAGCACCAACCCAGAAACTATTCATGAGCACTAACTCCTTTGCCGAGCACCAATCCAGAAATAATTCATGAACACCAACCCACAAGAGCACTAACCCCTTTGTCGAGCACCAAACCAACAACAATTCATGAGCACCAACCCATAGGAACACCAACCCCTTTGTCAAGCACCAACCCACATGAGTACCAACCCCTTTACTGAGCACCAACCCAATGAAATTCATGAGCACCAACCCATAGGAGCACCAACCCCTTTGTGTATACCACATAACTATCTCTCAATGTTGTTATCTCAACAAATGATAGTTCATTACAACATCTCTTTCCTCTCTCTCACCTTTGCTCTTCTAAGCTAGATATAACAAATACAAATCATATTCATCTCTCAAAAATTTTGTTCTAAGCTAGATATTACAATATCAAATCAACCTCTATCTCTCATTTTACAAATGGCTTTTCAAGCCTTTATTTATAGATTTCCAAATGACCTTTGGCATTCTCCCTTTTTGACCCTTCAATCCTCATGGAAAATGGCACCAAACTTGTATGACCCTTCATATCCTTGCCTTTTAAAAGTCATTTGGTGACCCTTCATGAGCAAAAATGTCCTTCCCTCTTTTGTCCTTATCATGGTGACTTTTCGTATTCATAAAAGTGTCCCTTCATGAGAAATTGCACCCTTCCTCTTTTGTCTTCACTTGGTGACTCTTAGAATTCCCCAAGATGACTTTTCATGGGAAAATGCATCCCATCCTTCTTTTGTCTTTACCCCGTGGCTCTTTGACTTCCCCATGGGCCCTTCTTTTGTCTCATATGCAACCAAAAATATATTCATTAATATTAAATAAATATTAACACACATTAGCAAAGATATATTTATTAAAAACATCATTAAATGCAATGGGGCCTTTATCACCAATAATGTTAGACCTTTGACATCAGTGACAATATTTCCAACATATATATGTCTAGAGTGTGTGATGACTCAGTGACAACTAAAAATCCTCAAGGTATTTAAAAGTTATAAAAAAACATTCTCTTTCCTATTGATATGGCCAATGGGTTATATGAAACACATAATTACCCTAATTTTTCTCCTTATTTGAACACTCAAATGTGGGTAAGGTTGAATTAATGAAGGATTCATAGTAGTTTTTACAAGATCATCATTTTTTAGGATTTTCACAATAGTTCAACATAAAATATAATCTAACTTTGTATTATTCATGTTTTTCTATTAAAATTTATAATTATATATTAATCATACTTAGTAAGTAATAATCATAGGATTTATTATTTTATTATTTAGAAAATAGTCCTATTTGGAAATGTAAATCAAGGTAAAAATATGCAATAAATACAACCACTAATTTTTAATAGAATCAACATATTATGACCTTTATAAAAATATCAATAAATAATATAAATAAGTAATTAGATAGAAATTGGCTGATACAAGAGATCTAGAGGCCATATATTAGGACATGAGTTGATCTGAGTATCATAGATAGGATCTAAGTGTCAAAACTCTTGTATAGTATCACCCTAATTAGAAAATAGAGCCATATGTTTCTAGTGTAATATTTTGGTTCTAGTGTCCTCTATACATAATTATTCTTAGCTTTTGGGTACACCTATGTCTAGGTTTATCACGCCTATTCCTATGCACATGAGTAATTATTCCTTATAGGTAATTTATTTTGAATGATTTTATATGAAACCCTAAACCTCCATGGTTCTAAGGAATTAAGTTGGCACAAGTAGCAAAGTTTATTATTAGTGCGGTAGGATGGACATCTTTAACACCCCATTATGATGAGAGTTGACTACATACCAATAATCCAAAGAGGGATCAATAATAATGTAGTTCTTCCCAGCTAAGTGTTGGTACAAGTGGAAGTGAAGCTATTATGAATACTGATTTGAGTGTTTTTAATGTTATCAAGACTATAAATTTGAGTAATATAAGCTTAGGAATTTTTTATATGGTTTTATGTAGAAGTAGGGTATAATAGGGATTCATAACCTTTATTATGCACAACTTGTTCTAAATTTATTTACGTAATTTTTATCTAATTTCCATCTAGTGGATAAAGGGGATAAAAGGCATGTATATATACTGTTCTAGTGCATGTGTGGGAATTAAAAGAGGTCTAGGTTTACCCTAGGTGTTTCATAATTTGAAAAAGATATTTGTTGAAGACAAAAGGAGGGAAAAGGATAATAGGACCTAAACTAAGAGACTAGAACCATGTGGTGCTATTGTCCAAATTATGGTGCTAGTGTCTACATGTTAGAAAATGAGGCACTAAGGGCCATGATATTTAAGTGAGGGTTTGAGACCACTTTAGGGATATCTAGGGGCACATATAGCCCATAAAAATGAAGGGTAAGTGTCTAAATAGGACTTAAGATAGGTATAGGCCTATGCTATGGATGGGTGGTCTCAAGTAACACTCTTAGCACTCAAGTGTCATTTTTAGGTGATTACATTTTTGCCTCATTTATTATAGAAATGTAACAAATTTAAATGATTAGGATAAATGAAAAAGAAGTGTACTTGGACTTACCAAAGAGGAAAATCCTGTGAATCTAGACTTTAGTATGTCAATCATGCTTTATTTCGTATCCTACAAATGAAGCATGCATAAACTAATCCTTAAGATCTATCAAAAGAAAAGACAAAATTGAGTAAAGAGATAAGAGAGAGGAAAGGAATGAATACACCTCATTGGGTACACAAACCAATACATAAACTTGGTGATAACCTCTATGGGTGTGTGCATTTAGATGGTGATAAATTGGTGAATAACTTGGACTAAGTTAATGGATCTCTCAATACCCATGTGTGGGTGGCCCAAGAACTCAATCTAGTTTTAAATCCATCATTTCCCACCCTTACTTGGTAGATCATGACCAATGAATATATTTAATTAGACTAATGATATATCCAACCCTCTGATGTAGTTGGCCTAATAACTTAAGTAGATTATGACTCCATCATTACCTACCCATGTGTAGTAGATGCATATAAAACTAAATCTATGTGATGCAACTCAAGATGTGTAACTATAATTAGAACTATATGTGTTGGCTTTGTGGCCAATCCAGAATATTAGGTGGATTTGGGAAACCCAAGAATATTAGGGAGCTCTACACCACTCACGAATGCCAAACAATACAAATGGAATAAGGTATGAATCTAGCATGTAATTTAGAACATGGCATCTAATATGCTCAACATAGATAATGCCATGGATTTTATCATTGCATATGATCAACTAGTGTATAAATGATCATATAAAAATAATGTGTTATGCACATGCCCCTAAATATGATATCTAAGTATATGGATTCTAGATTGAGTTGTAATAATATGTATCTAAGTAATTGAACTAAAATATGGATGATCATGCCATGCATGATGCCCTCAATCTGAGTAAATTAGTATGAATATGAGGCAAACTAAGCCAAAACTGGTAATTTATAATTAAACCTATACAAATATATATTATACCTACTATACCTTTTTGGCCAATCTATAATTTCCTAAAATTGAGGTTACTTTATAGTATTTCCATATCTTGGAAAATAACACCATGTGGTACTAGTGTCCCAATTTGGTTGCTAATGTTTTATTGTTCTAATTTTTGTGTAGCTAAAACTACTTTCTATGTGACTATTTCTCATTGTGTTTTCTTGAAAATAATTTCTATATTATGTGCCTATGTGCTAAAGATTGTACTCTAAGTGCATTTAGATAGCTTGATATCTATGAAAAATCCTTGTGAATGGATCCTATTTTAAGGGGAGTTGTTGAACCTATGTAAGAATTGACCTTAAAATAGGAAGTTCTATAAAATGTGTGTTAGCTGAAGAATATATGATATTTACATAATAAACCATTATAATATGCATATATAACATTAAATTGTAAGATAATCTGAGCACAAGTTTTTAGTGTATGATGTATGTTATATATAATATTCAAAATGTTTCCAAGATAGATATAATAATGTATATGAATAATAAATCTAAGTAATAATCGAGTAGCTACTAGGGCGTGGGGCATGATGTCCATCATGACACCCAAGTACAAAGGGGAGATGCATGAGTTCCCTCATGGAACCTAATATTAGAGTGTGTAATAGGTATTAAATAAGTTTCATGGTCATGACACATATAAGAAATCATACATATAACACACATAAGGCACACATAGTAGGCTAAGGGGCCACAACATAAAGGACATGGGCACATGTCACTAAATCTAAAAGAGAAAGACATAAAATGACATGTTAAAATGCCTACATATATAAATAAAAATCACATTAACTTAGATCCACATGGAATTACATCTTCAAATATCCATGTACACAATCAAGAAGGCACACACAAGGACATGGGTATACATCCAAAGCATACATATAATGAAATTAAGTGGCATAGAGCCATATAGGAATTAAACATTTAGATGACCTCAAATATAATAATCATAGAGACACAATCGAGTCTAAACTAAGAAAGATATAAATTAAATTATGCATGAACATGTTGTACAAATCTAGATAAGAGCAAATATGTACATAAGCTTAGATTAATGTAATAGTAGTCAACAAAAAATTAGAGTAGGTGTAGGATGATCAATATTAAGATATAAAAATTCTAAATTTGTGATGTAGAGTTTATAAATATGTAATTTAGATATCAGAAACTATGTATAGGATTCCCCCAAATGGGCAAATGTATCAAATGAAAAACTTGTGTATTAATGTCTATGCCCCTAGTGGGTAGATAGTAAAAAATATATATCTATGTAGTGGACATGATTCCTATAATTAATCATCAAACACTCGACAAGAATAAGTGAATCATTCATGTATGATAAAAAATGACTGTACTTAGATAGCTAGCATATGCAGTGTCTGAAAAATATTAGAAGTGTAAACATGACAATACTTACAATCTATAATTTTTTAATTTTTGATTAAATATTTAAATGTTTTTAAGTTTTAGCCTATTATATTATTTTTTATTTTATGGAAATAAGATATATAAAAGTAAATACTATAAATAAATGAGATAATGTAAAACTAAATTTTAATGTCTCGATAGACCCAAGAGCACATACATGGGATGTTGATAATCCAATGGTGGATCAGATGAGAGATCGTCCAATGTTAGATAATGGATCTATTTGAACTTGAATAATTATCATCATTGTGATCATAATACCATGTTATATGTATCAATGTAGCCTTATCCTTAGTGTTAGTCTAGATTTCATACATCTAAATAACATACTAATCTACTATGTAAGATGCCTCCTATGTGGTCCTAGGGTAAACCCCATTGGACTACAAAGTATTTGTATAAAATCCATGGTTCTCATATATACCATCATGTAGAATGTGTACCATGTGTCCCTTGTGATTGAATGTCAAACATGTGTCTTATTAATCAATTATGGAATCCATTTCCTGTAACCATGTAATGCCAAGTATAACTTATATATGAGTGCCAATGCTAATGACAAAGAGTAATATTTTGGACACCTTGGGGCCACATCAAACTAGTAGTGTGATATGTATTATATAATATTGAAAATATATGGCATGTTATAGGTCATTCTCCTGATGTCTTGTGTGTTCCATAAATTTCTAAGTATAAGTTTTAGGATTAGAATCTTGAAATCTGTAGAAATAATGGGGATGTATCCATCCTTAATAAAAATATAGATAGTCAATGGATCATTTTGTGAGTATTTATGTCAATAAATATTCTATTGTGGTTCATGTACCTATGGAGGTGGAGGCTTTATAATTTGAATAGTTCCATAAAACTTGAACTTATTCAACTTATGTTGTAACGTTGAGAATGTATTTGTATAATGTCATACAAGATTATGAAAATGATAAAAGGTTTGACCTTCCTATTATTCTAATTTCCTAATAGATCTAAGAAAAAATATGGGTAATTCCATCAATCCTCTATCAAGTAATATTTATAGAATATGATGTGGTCTATCATATGAACTACCTACTTGAATTCATATAACTGAGTCCATATCTATAGATGTAACCATATGCACTTAGTGAATCAATGGATCTACCTCTAATTGTAACTAAGTGGGACTCTAGTTTTAGGACTATGAATTGGTGGTGCTGACAATGTAGAAAAAGGCATGAGCATCTTAAAATCATCTATGTACTCTATAGGGCCCACTAGTGTGAATTTCAATCATCATAAGTATTCATCAATGTTAATGGGTGTTGAATCATCCTATATGGTGGTTTAGGAATCTTTATTAGAGTTACAAATGTATAATTCCTTTGAATTAAAAATTAATGATAATTTTGCAATGATAATCCCATCATCCAAATTGGGTGGAGATAAATATACTATAGGAGGGTCCTCCTTCAGCATGGGTGAAGGTAACTATGTTGTATGAGGATCTAAAATAGGTGTAGGAATAATAATTTTAGATTCCCCAACATCATATGTATGCATATTCTCAATCATAATCTTGTGAGGTGGGGAATCTATAAGAACATGAGGTGTCCCCTTTGAATATGTACTTAGAGTGGTAGGATAAGTGACTCTATAGTATCTGAATGGTTGATAATCTACTAGAAAAGTGTATAAGTATCCATCATGTAAACACTTGATGCATATATAAAAGGTAGATGATACAACCTCAATTTCATGTATTTAAGGTCTCCAAATTAATAGGCTATAGTTAAAATGATTAGGCATCACCTAAAACTATGTAGGTAGGGTTTTTGGCCCAACCATAATATCCAATGTAATATAACCTAATGTTTATCTATGAATGTCATCAAAACCTTTAATATTCTGAATGTATGTTATATCAACCCCCATAATAAATAAAAATATGAGGTTTCATATGTCAAGTCCTAATCCATTGTCAATTATAACCTGTTTAATAGTGATGGTATTGATTTGTGATTGAATGAAGAGTGATATTTTTTTTATCAATAACTAAATATGATGGAAACTACTGATTGGAAAAATATATAGCATACTCAATGTCCCTGATAGTGTTCATGGTAGATGAAAATTAATCTAGATCTACATCATAAGGCAAATATCTATGATTGATTGTCTAAAAAATATATCTTTAAAAATAGTTGCCTATTGAAGTAATTCAAATATGGAGATATTGGCCAGTGCATTTCTTAGATGATCCACAATATTAAATGCTTTGTGTCGATATCTAGGTCTCGTTGTATTTTTTTTTTGGATGAGGAGGGATGATGGGGTTAAATTGCTATGTTATAGGTTAAGGAGGCATCATGTTCTATCTAGTAATATCTCAAACCAAAAGATATATTATTTTCCAAAGAAACATAGTAGAGGTAATATGCGAGAAAAGGTAATCGATTGGTCTAGGTGGAGGCAAAATAAAAGGAGTCTTTTGATCTATTTGTCATTGAGTAGTAATCATATTTAACTCAAAGTTATCCATATAATAATGATCCTCATAGAAGGGGGACTCAAGAGATTAGATAAATGTGTAAAATAAGTTGAGTTCTGACATGATCCATGAGAGGAATGACATACATGTGTATCTTTATACAAATTGAGGGTAATAGGCATGCAAGGTAAACCATAATACTTTGTGCTAAAAAGTAAAAAATGGCATCCATTATGATAATAATGATGATAGGATACAAACTAAAAATTGACTATATTCTAGAAATAGAAAGGGAAAACCTAATATTTCACTAGGGTTTTAAGAAATATTCAAAATAAGTAAGGTTCACCAAATGATTTAACTATTTAGAGTTTATGGAGTTTAAAACATAGGTTGTTAAAAGTATGAGCATAGTAAATCATGGTAGAAATATAAAATAAATATGGCCATTGATTTCTAATAAAATAGATTTAGTTTCACCTTTCTAAAAATATAAATAAATAATGTAAATAAGAATTAGATGGAAATTAACTAATATGGGAGATATGGAGACTAGAAACTAGGATAGGAGATGACCCAAGTGTTACAGATAGGATCTAGGTGTCAAAACCCTTCCTAGATATTATCACCCTAGTTAAATAGTAGCATCATGTGGCACTAGTGTCTATGTTTTAGTTCTAGTGTCCTTCATGTAGAACTATTCTAAGTTTTTGCGTGCACCTATGTCTAGGTATTCTAAACTTGTTCCATTATGCATGAGTTTTGGTTCCCTATAGGTAATCTATTTTTTTAATTTTATATCCAAACCCTAAACCTCCATATTGTTAATGAATCTAATAGGCACGAGTAACAAAATGCATTTTTAGTGGGGTAGGATGGACATCCTCAACACCTTGATGTGATGAGAGTTTCCTACATATAATAATTTGGAGAGGGATCAACCTTGATGTAGTTGTCCCCACCTAAGTGCTAGTACAAGTGAAAATGAAGCTAATATGAACACCAATTTGAGATACTTGAATGTTCTTGAGATTGTAAATAAGAGTAAAATATCTTAAGAATTTTTTAGATGGTTTTATGTATAATTATGGAATAATAGGGATTGATAACCTTGATTATGAATAATTTATTTTGAGTTTGTTTATGTGATATACATTTGATTTCCATGTAGTAGATAAAGGGATAAAATTCATGTATATATATACTATTCTAGTTATTTTTTAGGTCTTAAAACAGGTCCAGGTTGACCCTAGGTGTTTTCTCATTTGAAAATATATCCATTTGATACAAAAGGATTGAAAATGACAATATCTCCCAAACTAGGACACTATCACCATGGGGCACTACTACCTAAATTATGGTGTTAGTGTCTAGGTGGCAGAACCTAAGTCATTAAGGGTAAAGATATTAAGGTGAAGGTCTAGGAATGCTTTAGGGATGTTTAGGGACATATGTGGCATAAATTAAGGTTGGATAAGTGTCTAAAGAGGCCCTATGATAGGTCTAGGTCTAAGCTAGGGATGGGTGGTCTCAAGTGAAACTCTTAGCACTCAAGTGTCATTTTTAGATGATTACAGATTAAGATTGTGCATAGGTGGTAGTGTAGGTATAGAGTGGGAATATGAATCACTTACCTTAATAACTAGAGTTATAGTCTCACCAATACACTAACACAAGTCTCGGTACCTACCATTAATCACTCAGTTCTAATTTTGATGGTTATGTCTATGTAAGTACTTTTATTTTAGTACAAATCCCTATGTATGTTTATATTATGCATTTTTGTGAGGTTTTAAGGTCTGAATACACACACCATACCAAAAAATCTATCTCCTTCACTTGAAACCCTATTCACTTACAATGACATAATTAGGCCCATGAAAGTGGAAAAAATGTGGGTTGGGCATTGCCTATATATCTAATACTTCAAAGAGGGAATGGAAATCACATGTAGTTATTCTTTTGTGTTGAATGTGTATAATAGTGATCCTTAAATGTATGAAATCTATAATATAACTCTTGATAATTATAAAATTCTATCTTTAAATTTGGATTTAGGTGCTTCAAACTTGGATAAGACCTAATACTTGTGATTGATTGGTAATTTTGAAAGAGTAGGGATGTGTATTTGAATTTGTAAGTGTTTTACTATTCTTGATATATGTTTTATATATGGGTAATAGGATTACACCTATATTTATTTTATATGATACTCTTTGGATAATTTATCATGCGACCAACATGCTAGGAGGATATAATTTGACTCATGTAGTACTATTAGATGATATGTTATGAATCTAACATTACTATCTAAGAGATAATAAAACTTATTTTATGACATGGAGATGTATGAGTAGGATAAATATATGATTCAACATAGATTTTTGGAATTTATTTAGGTGATTGATTAAAAATTGGGAGATTATACTAGTATAAGGCATGTGGATATGAGAGAATGGTGAATGAGAGTCATGTATGTATGCACCAATCATGTAAGGTGAAGTTAAGTCAAACATGGAATTTACAAGTATCAATTACCATATTTTAATGTCTACAAACTTCCCCCATTTTATTATAGTAATAAAATGAAATACAAATATTAGAGTAAAATGATAAATAAACATACATGAGTGTGTATAACACACTTTATATTTAGTATATACTTAAAAATGTAGCCTATTTTAGGAAAACCTATGATAAAAATGTGGTAGTCAATCTCCTTGGAATAAAATATGAAAATTCCAATAATAAAACTTGAATTTAAAGAGTGAGGAAATAATACACTTATAATTGGGTGTAATGCATTGCCTTATAAATTATTGGAGATGATGATTCCATGTTGAAGTATTGGATGAATATTCTTTCTTGTTAAAGCATTTTGAAAAATTGGGATGATAATCCCCATTCTTTTGTAACTAAGGCAAGGCCATGGATTATAAAGGAAAATTCTCCAACCCTCATTAGTAAAAAAATGGGGGTAGTGTTAAGGCCTTTTAGAATCATTAAAACTCAACTGTACTAACTCATGTAACTAATATTATAATAATATTGTAACCCTAAGATGGAAGGTGGGTACCATATATTGGGATCATTATGATTAATGAAAAGGTCACTGAGTGTCATTGATCCTCAGTTTGAATACCTAAAAAACTTGAATCAACAATTACAAATGGACTTATATATTCAAATTTTATCACTTCTAGGCACCACCAATTATGTTTGTAGATTAAAAAATGTGGTAGTTTTTATGTGCATGAACATTGCCCATGTTTCATGAATCAATGCCAATTGATAACTGTAATAGTGAAAAAAAATATTCTCATTCCCCCAATCCAATTAAATATATGAAAACATGACATAGAATGATATGCATCTATCTAACCATAAATTGAGATGTGTCGATATAGCATAGGGTTAATAATATCAAAAGGAACAAACACAAGGGTGATAAATATATTTATAGTAAGGCAATTAATTTTCAAACTAAGATAAACCATGTTATGAATTTATAATATTGAGATATGTTAAAAAAGGGAAGTAAAATTATTGATTGATATTGAAATAAATTAGAAACAAGACTACTTAACTATTTTACTATGCACATGTGGATCTGGGCTAAAATAATTTGGAAGTGGACTATATCAATATCCCAAAACAATCATCAAATTCTATAAATATACATTATGTAACCTTGGATTCTTGTGTCAAATTTGGATGGTTACATCAATGCTATTGTATGAATTAGATACAAGTGTCAAGTATAGAATATTAACTACATATGAGTGAAACCACTTGGAACCTTCTAAGTTTTTTCACCTTTCTTTTTATGTGTTTAGATCATGTGTACAATTTGTCTCTCTTTGTCAAATGATCAAACCCTATCTCTTAACCCTTAGAGTGATTGTGGGAAAACTAGGTTAGTGGGAACATAGTGTTTAACTACCCCAAGGACCCCTCTAAAAATCAGAATTATTTACATATCCAATACTATGAAGAGGGCCTTAGAGTTATGTACTTTCCCCCTACATGTTGGCTTGTGTAGGTATCATGATGAAAAGTATCATAAATAAGTACATATATTGACTTAGCTTATAACTTGGCAAGTATGGCTCATGGAGTGCTTTTTAAATTATTTATACATGCATATGGGTTGTACCTATGACTTATATTGAATATGAGAGAATAGTGAAGATTTTATCAATTGAATAATTGACTAGTTACATTTGATAAGTTATCTTATGAGTTTTAATTTTTGTATAAGGTGAGGAATGAATGAGGGTTTATATATATATATATATATATATATATATATATATATCTTTTTAAAATATTTCACCTAAAATCACTTATATCAACCATAATAATATGTTTCATTTGTAAATTACATGGCTTTATGGCACTAAACAATTAGTTTGGCACATGACACTAGAATTGACATAGGCATCCAATTGGGATGCAAGTGTCTAAGAAGCTATAAAATAGGTGCATGTACAAAACTTGTAGAGGATGATAAAATAAGGTTTATATAATTTTGACTAGTTAGAAGGCTTGGTTATTATAATAAAATATGGTCGAAGAAAGAGATAAGAAATAGACACAAGAGATAATAGATGTGAGCCTTTTGGTAAAAGTAAGGTCTTAGGAATTGAAACGTGCGTCTATGATAAGTAATTTCCAAGTATATAGGATTGAGGTACTATATAATTCATATCTAATGTCTATATTGGCCCCCATTTTAATCTAGTAATGAAATTTTTAGTTTAAAGGAGAAATAATATGTCCCAGGGTGTGTATAATACACTTTGTCTTTCTGTGATTCTCACTTGAATGAATTTATAATGAATAACTTGTAAAAAATATCATGTTATAGCATATAATTAGTGCATATAATTTAAAATTTAATGAATTTGAAATGTTTTAAAGTAAAGAGAGCAAGGTAATGAGTAAACATGTGTACCAACATAACCATCTTGCCTTTTGTAAATTTGATTTGAATATATGATTTATTATAAATAATTAGAGATAATATTAGGATAATAATAAAAAAATTAAATTGAAAATATATATAAATATTGGATGGAAATTTCCCCCCAACCTTGGAGAAAATGTGAGTGTATACCTATAAATTGAGATTAACGTAACCATGTAACCCAATAATATTTATAACCTGGTGAGTGTGAGTAATCTAAGTCAATTCACACTATAAAACTATTGTGTTTGGATGATTTTATCACTCCATCCCATAAAATTGGTAATATTGAGTATGTAATAATCTCAAGTTTACCAAAGTGAACCAACTACTGCAGTAGATTAGATCAATAACATTCCATAAAAGTCCATCTTAGTGTAAGATAACATCCATAAAAGTATTTGAAATATTGAATTTTATTTTATTTTATAATTTATTGTGTTATTTTACATGGCATATGCACATCATATATGTATCAAGATGAAACCTAGGTATAACAATGGTACTGATCTATAGAATACTACCTTGAGTGTGCACCTGAATCATATAACCATGTAATTAGGATAATTTTGAAATTTTAAAAGTGTTGAAGACATGTTCCCATGAAATTCCCCCACTAAAATATGAAATTGAGGGATATTATAATTTTGGATAGCATGTTTCCTTAACATTCCCCCTTTTAAATCTTAAAGTACCAAGTATTGCATAAATGTGGAAGCCATGCCTTTTTGGCATGCCCCCACTAAAATATGAAAGTGTGAAATACATGCCTCTATGAAATTCCACCAATTTATATACCCCCCATTTTTAGGTGAGGGGAAGTATAAAATAGTAGTCACCTTACCTCAAAAGGAAATGATAATTGTATAATTTTTGAATGTATCATGTAACATTATAGGGGTACCATGTCTAGATAGATATAATAATAAGGTACATAGTATGTTATCATATCGAGTTATAATATGCATGATTTTAATCATGGAAACATATAGATATTAATAGTACAAGCTCAACAAGTAATCAAGCACATAGACAAGAATACTCAAAATTAAATCAAAAGACAATAGTCCAAGCAGACTTCACATAAGGGGCATGTTTAGATGCCTCATAATCAAATATAAATGACCTAGTAAAAAGTACATAAATCAAGAAATGAAATTTTTAAACTTAATCATGAAACAAACTATGACATATATAAATTTCACAATGAGCAAACATAGGCATGGGGCCAAAAAAAATGGAACATATTCAAATGTTAATAAAATAAACACAATGAAATATAATACACTCAAGTAAGTGAAAAAATGGAAATCATGGAACATAATAAACCAAAATAAACATATCATACTATCTCTTGTGTGTGTGTGTGTGTGTGTGTGTGTGTGGTCGTGCACGCGTGTGTGTGCGTGTGTGCATGTGTGTGTGTGTGTGTGTGTGTGTGTGTGTGTGTGTGTGTGTGTGTGTGTGTGTGTGTGTGTGTGTGTGTGTGTGTGTGTGTGTGTGTGTGTGTGTGTGTGTGTGTGTGTGTGTGTGTGTGTGTGTGTGTGTGTGTGTGTGTGTGTGTGTGTGTGTGTGTGTGTGTGTGTTAACAAAGAAATTAAGTACATAGCATATCAGGTACACTATAAAATATATAAGCATGGATAAAGTCATGTATAGGTATATAAACTCAAACCTGATAATGGAAAATGATCATAAAGGGATATAACCTAGATGTATCATGATAAAATAAGTGTATACCCATAATTTTGAAATGACATGATTGCATGGAAGGCTAAACATCCAAAAATGCAAAGATCAAGTGCCTAGGTATGCCTATATCATATTTAAAAGATGTGTGAAACATGTGTATATAGAAATATATAATATGTCATCTACCAACATGGAAATAAATATATAAACATAATATTTTCAAACTTTATCATTTACTAATTCTTTCTCTCTTTCAAGAATAGATCAATTCTCAATCTCTCTTAGTACAAGCGTTAAAGGGTGTATCAAGATAGGGGTGGGTTGACCATTGGTGCTTCACAAGATTGTTTTCCCCTA
Organism: Torreya grandis; assembly: GCA_037957365.1. NCBI lineage: Eukaryota > Viridiplantae > Streptophyta > Pinopsida > Cupressales > Taxaceae > Torreya > Torreya grandis. The sequence goes on along the minus strand of JARHVA010002707.1, from coordinate 999,423 downwards.
TACCACCACTTAAAACCAAAAAAAAAACCTCTGCTATACACTTACCTAAGCTTTAAAACCTCCCTTACACATTCTTATAAGTAATTTATCACCTTAAACAACCCTTACCTAATCCAAAAACTCTTTTTGACATTTATCAAACAAAGTCGGCCTAGGCTGACCCTATACTTAAAATATATGAGCACATTACAAGACTAGGTCAGCTTAATATAACCCAATTTAAGACCTAATTACTTTTATTAATTAATGATACAAGTTTGATTAGGCTAAATCTATCATCTAAGCTTTTATAAGGGTTTAAGGTTAGATCCAACAATATATACACACATCTATTTCTACCATTTCATAGAGAGACACGAATTAAATCATTATTTGTGCATTTTCTTATCCACCATTATACTTAAGGAACATTAATTAGGGTTTCAATACTACATTTTGAGATATAAGTCTTGTCTTTTGGATAAGTCTTGTGAATTCATAGGAAAAGTCAGGTAGCGTAGAGCTAACCTATCTTTGTTATCCTTATAAAGCAAAACAACCTATTGTGAATCACAATGGCCAAGGGAGATATTAAAGCTCGGTAGGTTCATCTTCAAAGATAAGTATTCATAAATTTACTCCTCCTTTTTAAAGTAGATATATTTGTATTTGTTAGTTTATATACTTCTCTCTCCATGCATTAGGATTTAATCTACATTAAATTAAGTAGAGGATATTTTATGTGTGTTTAATTTTATGTTTATTACTGCCATTTTGTGCCACAAGATTTGGTGAGAACTAGGTTATATTTTTATTTAATTTGTCATTTACATGTGAATAATAAAAAACACGACCTATTTATGGTTACTATATAGTGTTTCTTGACTAGAGGCTTTGTAACCCTCTCTAGTGATATTATTATGGTAACAAACCCCCTGGTTAGGTCTAACAGATCCATTTTGGTCATGAACCCAACTGTCTAAAAGTTCTAACAAGTAAAAGGGTGTGATTTGTCTTCTCTAAGTTAGGATTGATCTGTAGATTAACCTTAGTTTCCCTTGTATACATTCTGATGAACCCTAAATGAATCTAACCCTTGTAGGTTTTTTTCACACATTTATTTATTATCACTTATAACATATTTTTATTTCTATAGTACTAAATCAAACCTATCAATATAGTCTAATATTATGTGCATAGGTTTAACAATTAGTCACTCTAATCAACTTTGTATTTCTCTGTGAAGGTATTCTACAACAAAAGGTAACTAGATCGATCGACTTGACTCAATTCTCTTTTTCAACCATAAGTTTACAAACTCAATTGACCTAATTAACTCTATTGGTGGGTCACTTTTGGCATACAAGTTTATAGATTTCATTGAGCCAGCTGACTCTATTAGTAGAATAAAAAATCATCATATAAACAACATAACATAAAAATAGAAAATTTAACATCTTAAAAAATTATCAGGTTAATTTTTACCTTCTTAGTCATTTCTGTTCTTCATTTATAGTCTTGCTTTTCATAGTTTTTAGTCTATAAAATTGTAACTCTATATAAAATTGGGTCAACTAGGTTGACATAGTTCACTAAGTTAAAATCCTATCTAGAAGACTCAGCTAACCTATTTGAATGTGTTCTTACATATTTTGCTTCCATAGACAACATCAACCCTGTTGACTCTATTCTATACTATTTATATACAATGTCACCTAAACCAACTCTGTATTCTTCAAAAATAAAATAATTAAACTATCTTTCTAGTAATTAATTCAATTTTCATTCTTTTGATTGATTACTTATAGTAAAAAACATATACTAAATAGGTGGTTTTTAATTTACTAATTTAGTCACATTATTTTTATTTTTCACACACTTCAAAATCACATAATACCAAAAGGCATTAAACAATTTCTACCTAAGGTCTACCTGATTGGATTTATTTACCATGGTGGAAGTCTACTTGGTTTTTTAGCAAAGTATAAAAGATGTGGTTGATGGTATATATTGGCAAATCCCCTAAAACCCTTATTGTTGTAAGATTGTGAAGTGAGGGGTAAGACCCAATACCAAGCCAATACCATCACCAATACATGTACCTTTTAGCCTCAACTAACTGAAACTATTCATAGATTTATTTTATAGTTCTTTCTTACAACTAAATCCATATCACATTTATTTATAAAATTTATAATTTAAAAACACAGTAGGAATGCCCACTTAGTAGATTATCATTTACATTCTAGTTTTGTTTCTTGTTCTTTACAAATTATATGTTGTATTGCAAACTTGTACTATCTATCACTTGTACAAGATTTTTACTATGTGCTATGATTAGATCAAAAACATTTTATCTAATTAATTTTATGCTAAATTGAATTTTCATAGTTATTATATTGTAAAATTTTTTCCTATCTTTAGAACACAATCAACCCCATTGACTCAGTCACGTATAGGATGCTTGTTCTATTTATCATAAGTAAATATTCAACATTTTAGATGGTGTGTCTTTCAAACTCCTTCAATTTCTCAAACTCCTTATATTATGTCTCTTTTAATTAGTTTGACCATTTCCTTATATTATGTCTCTTTTGCATACCATGACATTATGCTCTTTGTCTTCTTCAACCTCCATGCAAAGTATTTATACCAACATGGCAAATTCAAATTCTAGTGGGGCTCTTTAAAATATCCATACCCATAACCATGATACTAGTGAATCTCATGCCATTAAATCTTATTTTAATACTAGTGCATCTCATACCACTACTACTTGTTTTAACACTAACATGATGCATGCTACTACTTCATCCCACACTCATAGTGCAACTCAAAATATTAATACTAACACTAATGCATCACATGGTGCATCCACTAGTCAAAATTTTACTCAAACTAACCACATCCTATTAAAATAAAAATCAAATGCATAAGTTTAAAATCACTAATGAAAATCAGATGATGCATATTCAAAACCATCTCATTTTTATCCAAAACTAACTTCACTAGGTTTCTTGGGGAGCACAAAATCCTAATACCCCCACCCCCTCTTAGGGATTCTCATGGTAACCTTATCCACAACCAATAATTGTCAACAAAACCATTAAACATCTATAAAACAAACCTCTAGTACCTCAAATTAATAATATTGAAATAGGAGGTATCACACCCACCATCACCTATAATTGATCCACTAATCCCAATTTACATTTAAAGATATTTGGTAACCTTTAAAAATATTAGGTTAATATTAACACAATTAAAACTACTAAAATAATTGATAAAACACTCTCAAAAGATGATTTAGATTATTAAAATCAATTAAAAACCCACTCTATTACTACCCTATAAAACTTGGTAAACTCACTATTCCAAGAATTCTAAACTAGTGATCTTCCTGAGAATAACTCAGACCACTTTATAAATTCTAAATAAATCAAGAATGAAATGTCAAAATCCTTCATAAAATGAGGGAAAATTTTGTCTAATAAAAGTGAGCATAATATGGTAGATGAAAACCTATTCCACCTATTCACTAATGCTCTGTACTCCAAATTACAATATTGGGTTAGGACCCTTTCTCTCTAAAACCTTGGAAAAATATCTTGACCAGGCCAAATGACAAGACTTCCTCATATGCCAATTAGGACCACCTCAACCTACAATGGGCACTCACACGATCATAAAAAATAAAAACCATCATGCAACCAATTATGGTGTTACCAATACCTTTAACATTATACATACCATCCATGGCATTTTTCCAAACAACATCATGGATCATGCTCCACCTAATAATGACACTCCTCCCACATTTTATCAACCTAACCACCCTTATATACAAAAACCAATATCTATATCATAACTTCAAAAATGTCTTCCAAGACCTCTACCATGAGATCTTGACCCCACTTATCCTATAAAATCATGGCATGATCCAAACAAATTATGTTGGATCTATGTAAGTTGGGTACATTCTCATGAGACTTGTAGATAATTATGAAATATTGATATGGATTTTATTCTTGGTCCAAACTTTCATCATGAAACCCTTATTCAAAAGTTTCAACAAGCTTATGACATGGATTTTAAATCTTATGAAATGAAAAATAAAAATGAAACTTTAAACTAAGCTAATGCTCATCTTGATATCTAAAAATATCCTCTTCCTAACCCCCAAGATAACATCAAAAAACTTAATTGTACTGATAACAATGTTGAAATTCTTATATACCTTACTAAAAATGATGAAAATGTGGTTAATATGACAATATGAGAAGAGTGGTTAATTTTATAGACTCAAATCCCATACCTATGCATCACACCTCTCAACCATTGTGCATCATTTAGGATGCTTCTTCATCTCTTCTAAAGGAATTGGGGCAAGGTAAACCTATACCCATACAACAAGAAATAATTCAACCAAACACCACATCACCTAAATTAACTTAACCCATTTTTAATCAACCTAAACTAACCATACCTTATAAACACAAGATAAATTATACCTCCAACCTTCCCTCCTAAGATATCTTTAACATTATACACCTATATATAACAACATTATTGTAGGATATGATGAATGGGATACCATTGCAGAAATTTCTCATCTACCATCTCAAATACTTTTTTAGAACTAATGAAAACTTACCCCCATCATTGAAATTTATTAATGAAATTGTTGTTTGAAATGAACATCCCCTATCCTCCTCTTGTAGGATGTGAATCTACATCATCTAGATTCAAATATAGTATACTTCAATAATGTGAAGATATTTCCATTCATGTTGATGAAATAATGGACACTTCTCTTTCACTTAAGTTATTTATTGCTTTCATGACTCTTGATGAGATACTACTTCATTTAGATGATCCTCCTCTATTCATTAACATCCAAATTGGTGATATCTAAGTTAAGAATGCCTTAATTAATGAAGGTTCAAGCACTTGTATTTCCTCCCTTGAATTCATTAAGACACTTAGATATTATGAATGAAACCTTAAATCGATGCATAGTACATGTCAAAGATATGAAATAAGGCAAATAACTCCTTTAGGTTATGCTTGGCTTCCCATCACTGTTCCTCCTATCATCATCCATATGAAATTTATGATATTTTTATTTCTACTTTATTAAAAAATCTTACTCAATCGACCTTGAAGTCATCATATTAGATCAATCACCTCATCCACATGCCAATGCATCAAATTACCTCATAATGGATCTATCTACAATATTTAATGAGACACAAACCCTTATAATTTTGAATAATTCAAATAATGTGGTGTATTTAAAATACCCACCCTTGAACCCTTAGTGTACCATTTCAGAAATCCCAACACTTCAAGTATCTAGTCAACTCCACTCAAGTTTATAATGGTCACCCCAAATTAGTTGGGAATATTACACCTAACCTCTTAGACTCTGATGATGATGGGATAGATGAGATAAGCCTCAATATCAAAACCCCAAATCTTTCCCCTCACATCATCACAAAATTTCTTCCTTAATTTAAACCCCAATCCCATCATCCACCTTTTGGCAACATAATTTTTATCTTATCCAAAAATAAACACTCTATCTAGCACACTTCCTATGATTACAAAGTCATTCCTACATGTACCATCAACTTGCATACACACTAACTATGATCATGGTTATGCTTTAAAAAAACCCATTTTTATATAGATTCATCCAATATATAAATTCATAAGTTCTTAAATATTGATCTTATTTATTACATTCTTTTCATTCTTATTTTAGAATTCCTTCCTTTATATCACATAATATTAGTCTTTATACTATTTTGCAAAAGGTAGAGATGAAGCACTCACATGGTATGCCTCCAATCATAACAGAGCCTATTAGGATTATGCTCACAGATCATGCCATGATAAGACCTTATCATTTTTTAGATACTATGAACCTTATAGTTTTCTTCCTCTAGAGATGATAAATATTGTACTTGTTACATAACCAACCTTACCTAACAATGAGCCTACTCTAGTTTATGCTCTGGCCCCACCCTTCCTTGGTGATGGAATGATTCCCTTACCATAGATTGATCCCCTTCCCACATAATGTAAATATCAACCTTATTGTGATATCCAAAAATTTTCTAGTTATTTGACCAAATATTCCCATTTATATCAATTACCCTAGGTTTTTTCCCTCCACCCCTTCAGCTAGTAGACCTCCATAGTCGACTAATAGATGTATTTATTACTTTCATGATATAAATAACCACTCTTATACCCATTACTCAAAACTTGTGTATTACATAGACACACTATGCCCATCTACTAATCAACCCAAAGATAAGTCTATATCTCCTCCTAAGCTATTACTAGAGTATATCCCTAAATATGGGGAAGCATAATGTTTATAGAAATAAAATAGTAAACATCATATCAATCACTACCGATTTCTATAATAAAATATTCACGACTTACCATAGTCAACACAAGCACAAATCATTCCTCCTTCTATAGGTTGCCCACGTAAGAAGGTTCTTCCTTCTCCATAAGTTACACCTCCTTTTCACCCCAAGGATACTAATCCTATCGAGACATCCATTCCTCACTTTGATTATCCTATTAAATATATCCCACATGAGCATTAATCTTTTTCAACTGCACCTACCTTTTTAGTTGAGATGATATGAAAGAATGTATTTGTACAACTTTCTACAAAAATTAATGAGACTTTGGCTGGTATCAGAATTCATCTTCACAGATGTTTTAGATGTTATGCATAGCATTTATGGTCAAAGATATCAATATTTGTTAACATTACATGATATTTCTTCACATTGTTCTACTTTATGGGTTGGATTAGATTTGTAATCCATATTTATGTCTTACACAGTTTGTTGTACCCAACACCCCCATTTTTCCATAAGGAAATGGGGACCCACTTTTTATAGACTATGGTCTTAACTTTGAGCCCCATCTTATATATGTTTATGAAAAATCTAGGAGAAGATTGATTATTGGCCTTTTTCATACTTTGGTAGAGTAACATCAGTATTATGTTTTCATGGAATAACCTTATTTTATAATCTTTGTTGGGATTTATGCTTTTAGACTTACGTTTTTAGGATTTTATCTTTGAAAATTTTATTCCACATGAATTGGTCTTTGGGTTCATTATGTCAGACATTTTATCCAACAAAGTTTTCTCTTCACAACATTTTACCCACAATAATTCTACCAAAATAATTGCCCCAAATTAGACTTATTCTTGTAAATAATCTTGTTGATATATATTGTCTTAGAGATTTCACCCTTCAACCCCTTCCTTTGGAAATTTTGTTCTAGAGAAATTCCCTTCCCACATTCCCTTCAGGACTTTTGTCTAAGTATTTTTTTCCCTTCTATCCAATTCCTTCAAACATTTTATCTAAAACAAATCCTTTAACATATTTCCTTTAGCCCTCCCGACTTATCCTTTAGCCTTTATGAAGTAGATACTTTGGGACTTTTATCATGGATGAATGCTATATGAAGTGTAACCTTATCAGATATAAAGTACCCTTCAATGTTTTGAAATTACCCTTTAGAATTTTTGAAATGCCCTTCAATATTATAAACACACCATTTAATATTTATGTAATATGTCATTTGAACCTTTTATTGTGTCCATTTTTCTTGACAAAATTCCTTTGGGACTTTGCCTTTTTACCTTGAAAAATTACCCTTCAAAAGTTTTGTCAAGGACACATATTCCTTTAGACTTTCTAAACATACCCTTCAACCTCTTGAAAGTGTCCTTCAGGATTTGTGTGGTTACCCTTTAGGACTTTTGTAATATTCCCTTGCCCTATGAAACTACCATTCAAGAGTTTCATCCCAAATCATTTTGTCCTTACAAAGTAGACCCTTCAGGTATTTGTTCCATGAAGTATACCCTTTGGGTATTTTCACCACAAAGTAGACCCTTCAACCATTTTGAATATGCCCTTCAAGAATTTTGTATCAAGCATTTTTTTCCCTACAAACCTATCCTTCAGGACTTTTTCCCTAGGAGAATTCCTTTAGACTTTGTGTCTTACACATTTTTTTTAATGCAAAAGGCCTAAAACAATTCCCCCAAGGGTACATGCCCTTAAAAATTTCTAAACTAACCCTTCAGATGTTTTTAAAAGGACCCTTTGGGACATTGTCCTAGGCCCTTTCCCGTCTGAGCTTTCCCTTTGGGACTTTTGTGTTAGTCCCTTTTTCCTTTCAGCCAATTCCTTTAGATATTTTTTCCAAAACATCTTGTACTTCAGACCTTTAGAGACCATCCATTCAAGCATTCCTTTGGAAATTTGGTTTAATGAAAAGGACCCTTCAAGAGAATTATTGTGGACATTTTATTTGAAACAATTCCCCTAATGGAATTCCTTTAGACTTTGTGTCTCAAAAAATTTATTTGATGAAAATATCATTCAGGAGAATTGTTGCAAAAATTTTGTCCAAAATAATTCCCCCACAAAAATTTATAAATAATTCTCCCATAATAATTTCCCTGAGACGAATATCATACTATTAAGTGACACAATTTCTTATATAACATTTTCATTATGTCTTAAGCATGATTTAATATTTTTGAAAAGTTTCCCACTTGCAATTTTCTATGCTAGATCATTGAGATTAAACATAGGATCTCTTATATATATATATTCTTAGCCTAGGTCTAAATCATATTTTAATAATACTAAAACCATAGGATAGAGTATTCATGCAAGGTTCTTTATACATATTTCCCAAAGTATTATGCTAAGTCATTTTTTGATTATGTTTACAGGAGTAGGGAATCCTAATAAAATGACCCATGTATAATTTATGAGACTAAAATCTATATTCATGAAAACATCATTTTGGCTTGATAAATGACCCATATATATCCCAAGTATTCAACATGATTTCCCTGATGACACTTTTAAATACCTTCCTAGGTTCTATTATGATCACCCAATAGCTACTGAAGGGAATCTTGTTTCTTACACATATGTTATGCTGTTATGGATGTTAAATTTAAGGATGTAATTTTAAATTTATTCCCTTTCATGTTGGGAGAAGAGATGCATGATTGGCTTGTAGATTTGGCACCTAGTTTTATTATTAGTTGGAGTGATCTTGAGGAATATTTTTTGATATGATTTGGTCCAAATATTGATGATAATGTTTTAAAAAATAATTTAACACATTTTATGAGGTTATTTTTAGGTATGTTGGATATGAATGTATAGAATCCATCCAAAGAGAAATCTTGTTACTGTGCCCAAACAACAACATAAATAAAGGGTTTCCTTTTAATCTAGGCACTGTACACAAGGAAGAGGAGATCTCAAATGGAGAGGATGATTGGATCATAAAAGAGTAATCCAATAAGATAGGAGATTTAGATAATATATATTCTATCCATATATTTGATGAGATAATTGAAGAATGAAATAATGATAGTGAGGAAAGTGTCAATTTAAAGGAACATTGCCAACCTTTACAATAGCTCTATGAGATAGAAAATGCCTAGGCAAAGGAATAATTAATTTTCATTACAAGATAAGATATTAGATTTAAAGATGGTGTTGATAACTCTTGTGACTATCATTTTACATTACAATCTCTATCAGAATACTTGTTTGATGATTATATTCCTAACTTATTCATTTTTGTTCATGCAGGCTCTAATATTGAGATTTTAGATTATGTCAAGCCTTAGGTAGGTATGTATTTTTATCATGGGGTAAAAGAAAAAGGTATTTTAGCTTCCCTCAGTAATTTTTATTCTATGTCTGAGCTCCCTTTTAATGGAATTAATTCACATAGATGCTCATGCCTTGATTTTATAGATGTTGAATTTAATATGGTGCCTAAATCTAATGTGCAAGACATTCTGGTTAATTATGTGATTGACCAGGAACCCGCATGTGTGTGGACATCAAAAATAATCAATATTGAATAAAAGACCTTTGATTTCACATAAGATGCCCATGAAATTGCATATCTTCAAGAGAATACCTATTCAAAATAACAATAATAAAAGGATCAACAACATTTATTAGATGAGATGATCCATATAGAATTAATAGTTAATGAATATCTCATTCCTAAAATAAGAAATAGTGAGCCCTAGGTAAACACAAAATTTATTCATGATTTGAAAAATCAAGAGTTGATTCATTCAAATATTAAAGGTCACACTCAAAGTAAGATTTTAGATAATTTTTTTGAGGAATATGTTGTTCTTGATTATACTTATGATTATCATTCTATCTTTGGGGACTTTTCCCATAATTATTTCACATAGGATGGTGAATTTTGAGACTGAAGGTAATATCTAATATCCATCTTAGTAGGTAATTTTGAGGATTTTTTTTTTGAATTAGGTTCTCCTGAATAAATGAGAAATAATGGTGATCTTTTAGAATGTATGTATCACAAGAAAGAGTTATTTGTTTATTGTGTTTGGGATGTCCCAATGAGTAACCCCAATTTTTTGTTCTACAATATGAGGGAAAGGCTCAAAATTCTACTGAATAAAGACAAGGATGTCCTTACCTATCTTAGAACTTTAGTGGGGAAAGCCTTTTCATTACTAAAGAATGAGAAGCATACCAAATAGAGTTTCTAAATCCATCCCCTATCTTGTTTGGGTTTTATTTAGAGTAAGAGTAAATTAGGTTTATTATTTTCTATCATTTGTTTTCATTAGCTTAATCTCTCTTACTTTCATTATTTTCCTTTCATAGATTAGTTTCTTGTTTTCTAGATTAGATTTTAGTGCTTTCTTATATTAGTTATTCTTTTCTTTCTCTAATGATCGAAATTGAATTTGATCTAGATATAAAAAAGTGAAGAATCCAAACCAAGCTTATGAATTTTTGAAAAGGTGAAAATTAAAATCTTGACACTTTGGGAGTAGTTTATAGATTAGGCGTGTTTTTGTGTTTTTTGAGTCTTTAGGATGAAGGTGGGTAATCATGGATTATTCTGAATGGTGTCATAATTGAATACTTTTACTATGCATATATAATTTGATCTCAATGTAATTCATACAAATTTATAAATTTTTCTTGTTTTATTGGGTCAAATTAATTTACCACATTAAATATCTATTGGAAGTGATAATTCTAGGTATAGGTGTAGCTAGTTGGGACATTCTAGCAATGATTGTTTTATAATTATACCAGCTCATTAGGGTTCCACCTCTTATCTTTTCCACTCAAGAATAAAAGAAGATAAAAAAAAAGAACCAATCGATTCAAAAGAGAAAAAGAAAATATAAATCAAAAGGCTCACATGATGAAATAAGGTCAATGTACCATGCATCATTATCAAAATAAAATAATGGAATGAGAAGAGGAGCCCAAGGTATCTCTATTGGGGATATGGATGCCTAGCTAGCAATAGATTAATGCCTGATCTCCCATTATTTTTGAGATTTAATAGATACTAGAATGAAACCTATAGCCCCATCAAATCCTTTGAAAAACTCATCATAGTAGGGTTAAATAAACTATATGTTTGACATACACATATCCAATAAATTAGAAGGAAACTATGTTGTGTGAATTAACTTCAGAGTCTTTTTCATGTTTCTTATTTAAGTATTATTCTATGGTATACTTCATGATTGATTTAGGATTACAAACTAGAGTTATGGGTTTTTGAATACTCAGGAGTATTCCCCATTTGAGTCATCATTACTGTACCTAACACCCGCTTTTACCATAAGGAAATGGGGACCCACTTTTTTTAGACTATGTTCTTAACTTTGAGCCCCCTCTTATATATGTTTATGAAAAATATAGTAGAATATTGATTATTGGACTTTTTCATACTTTGGTAGAGTAACATTTCTATTAAGTTTTTATGGTATAACCTTCTTCTAGAATCTTTGTTGGGATTTATGTTTTTGGACTTATGTTTTTCAAGATTTTCTCTTTAGAAATTTTATTCTGCATGAATTTTAATTAAAGGTTATTGTGTTGTATATTTTTTGTAATGGAATTTTCTCTTCGTAGCATTTTCCCTATAACAATTCTACCAAAAAATTTCCCTGAATCAAACTTATTCTTACAGACAATCTAGTCGATACATTTTGTCTAAGAGATTTCAACCCCTTTCTTCAAACATTTGGTCTAAGATAAATTCCCTTCCCACATTCCCTTCATGGCTTTTATCCTAGGCCTTTTTTCCCTTCCAGCTAATCCTTTGGATATTTATTTCAAAATAAATCTTTTGACATATTTCCTTTAGCCCTCCAGACTTACCATTTAACCTTTAAGAAATAGATCCTTCAAGACTTGTCATGGATGAATGAACTACAAAGTGGACCCTTCATATTATTTTCAAATAGAAAGTACCCTTTGACATTTTGAAATTTCCCTTTAGAACTTTTGAAATGACCTTTGATCTTTTGAACCTACCCTTTCGGCTTTGTGAAATATGTCCTTCATCCCTTTTATTGTAGCCATTTTGCCTAATATAATTCCTTAGGGATTATTAAAATGCCCTTTTACCTTGACAATTTACCTTTCAAAAGTTTTGTTAAGGACACATATTACTTCAAATTTTTTGAATATACACTTCATCCATTTGAAATTACCCTTCGAGAATTTTGTGGTTACCCTTTAGGACTTTTGTAATAGCCCTTTGACCTATGGAACTACCCTTAAAGAATTTCATCCCATATCATTTTATCCTTATGAAGTAGACACTTTAGGTATTTTTTTCATGAATAAGACCCTTTAGGAATTTTTTACATGAATTAGACCATTCAGCCCTTTTGAATATACCCTTTAATACTTTTGTCTCAAACACTTTTTTCCCTCTGAGTCTATCCTTTAAGACTTTTACCTCAGCCAATTCCTTCACACTTTGTGTCTTAGACATTTTATCTGATGCAAAAGTCTTGAAATAATTCCCCCAAGGGCACATGCCCTTCAAAAATTTTGAACTGACCCTTGGGACATTTTGAAAAGGCCTTTCAGCCTTTTCAAAGTGACCATATACCTTTTGAGACTTTTATCCTAGATCCTTTGTCCTCTACGACTTATCCTTCAATGTTTTTTTCCAAGCCCCTTTGCTTTTCAAAATTAAACTTTTATCCATTTTAAAGTGGCCACTTACCCTTCAATACTTTGTCGTAGGCCCCTTCCCCTCTGAGCCTACCCTTTGGGACTTTTTTCCATGCCCTTTTGCCCTTCGGCCAATTCCTTTAGACATTTTGTTTGAAATATCTTGCCCTTCATCCATTTTTAGACCATCCCTTCAAGCGTTCCTTTGAAAATTTTATTTGACAAAAATGACCCTTTGATATAATTATTGTGGTCCAAAATAATTCCCTTGATGGAATTCCTTTGAACTTTATGTCTCAGACATTTTGTTTGACAAAAAAGATCCTTCAGGAGAATTATTGCAGAAATTTTGTCCAAAATAATTCCCCCACAAAAATCCCAAAATAATTCTCCCACAATAATTATCCTGAGACAAATATCATATTACCAAGTGGCATCCTTACTTATATAACATTTTCATGATTCTTGAGTGTGATTTAAGATTTTATCCAAGGGTCCCAGTTGTATTTTTTTATGCTATATCATTGATATTAAACATATGAGCTCTTTTATATATTCTTAGCCTATGTATAAATAATATTTTACTAATACTAAGACCTTAGGATAGAGTATTTATGTAGGGTCCTATATACATATTTTTTAGTGTATTATGCTAAGTCATTTTTTTCTTATGTTTATAATAATAGGTAATCTTAAAGAAATGACACTTGTCTAATTTAAAAGATTAAAATTGATAATTGCATGGACAAAATTTGATGGTTATGAGGATGCCATTTATTGTTTGTAAAAATGTCAAATTTAATATTGACATTAACTAATTTATGAAATTAAATTTGATGGTCACATGAAAATCATTGATAGTTATGAGGGTATCATTTAATGGTCATGAAAATGTCAAATTTAAACTTTTAAATTACCCATTTGGATTCAAAAGTGGACCCAATAGATCGATGGTTCATGTGGATCTATATAGTTATTCTAATAGTCCCAAATCAATGGGGACTTTTCAAAAATTCTATATCTAATAGAGAGTTTCCAAGTGGCATACATCCATGATAATAGTACAAGTCAAAAGGTCTAAGCCAAAATATTACAACATGCATCTTCTTGGACCCATTTGATAAAATAATGTGAGAGTGAGCTAAAATTCCAAAGCTCCACTAGAGAGACAAGTGTCACCATCATAGGACTGTAGTATATAGATACAATGACCCATATGAAGAGGCAGGGAGACTAGTACATAGATCTTAAAATCACCAAGTGGAGCTGCCACATGGCATGCTCATGTTTCATCATGTAAAATATTGATGACGTGAGTGTTAGGTGGACTTTTCAAAGATCTTAGACTCAATCAAGTGTTGACACATGTCACATTTTGAAATATAGTAAGACATTATGGATAAAATATGTAGATCTTTGGACATTTGAGCTATATTTATCAATAGACATTGGGTCTCATAGTTAAGATAAAGTATGAGCATGCATGTCTTAATTTGAATGAAAAATATAAAACTGAAGATCTAGATTCTACAAAAGGCATGGGTAAGTATACAACACATAATTAAAATTAGTCATACTCAATAATAGTGCCATTGGTTCTAAAACATTGGTAAAGTGATTTTGGGTATTCATTCATATGTTAGAGTTCCATTTAAATATAGTTAATATAAAATATCTATAAGTTGTTCTCACAACCTATAAAAGAAGGCATGTGTAGTTTTGGTAAACAATGCATCTATTTCTAGTTTGCATATAGTTAAATCTATAATTGTAAAAAATTATCTGTCTTTATACACATGCACATGTTGCATATCTTTGGAAAAGGATATTTTAATTTTATGATTTCAAGTATACTCTTATATGGTTTTAGACCATAGTTATAACTATCACATGTAATGAACTTGTATGAACTTGGAGGATGAGGTGACCCCTCATCCAAGTCTATATATAAAATTGTAATCTAACTTGGATTTTTGTCAAAGAATTTTTGAATATAGGAGAAACATCAATTTTCATCATCAAGGAATGTGTTTGTATATTCTCTTTTCAATTTCTATGTTATTAGTTTTTACTTTCTTTGGTTTTATGTTTTAAATATTCTTTAGTGTATAAATTTTGATAATAGATTCTTGATTATTTTGATTGATATACTAATCTATAGATGTGTAACAACTATTGAAAGATTGGTAGATATATTGGTTAAGATATTGAAGTTCAAATTGATTCATAATTATTATTGGGCATGAGTGCTTTATTAGATGTAGTTTTATATGTGTGTGCAACTACCTTAGATACTTCACTAACCCAAGCCATCATCTCCTAATTAAGGGTGTGAAACAATTGCTCTAAAAGGAACAATTTTTTTCTAAGGCCTATGAATTTCTTGCATCTTAATCTCCTTAGACTTCTTAGCTATATTTGACTGTGTGTGCAATCATTTCTAGAAATAGGCATAGGTTTGGAGAGAACTTGTCCTTTTAGAAATCAACCAGGGAAATGATTCTTGAAAACCATAGAAGTTTTATTTTCTACCTTACCCTTCCCTCCTTTTTTGATAGAGCCAAGGTCCACTAGGGTGCAGTAGGCTATTAGATTGGGATAGGAGAACAAAAACTAAAAAATAAAATAAAATCTATAAGTGCTACCTACTTTCTCACAAAAGTACCTAATATTTGAAGTAGACCAATGACACTATAAGAGGTCCTAAGGAATGGGGAACCTGTTTTGGTAAGGTAGGCCCATTTAAATTTTTTTGTTCATTTAAACTTCATGAGTTGATCTTAGTATCTCACTTATTTGCCTATATATCTTTGATCTTTTTTTGAGAAAGTATCCTTTGTATTTTTATGGTCACTAGACTCTTAGTGTCTATCTTTTATATCTATTATTCCTCATGTTTCCTAAGGTTTTATCTTAGATGCTTATGTCATGATTTTAGATTCCTTATTTCATTACAACAATCCTAATATTTCTCTTTAAGGAATATTTTTATGTTAATTGATCATTCCCTTTAGGGTTTGCATTTATTAGTTGTAGTGTAAGACCATGGATAAGACCAAGATCTCCTCACAAATTACCACAATAATACACTTCCTTAATTTTACCCTTATTACCATTCACCTCATTGGTGTTCACCTTATGAGTTGTAGTGTAATAACATGGATGAGACCACACTATCCTCACAAATGACCACATTAAAACATATTTAAATTATTCCCACCCATTTTTATCTCATTAGTGTTCACCTTGTAAGTTGCATTATAAGACCTTAGATAGGGCCAATCCCTCCTCACAAAATATTTTGATACCCAATTCATAATATAACCAAGTCATTATAAAATTACATGTTTCAAATTTGAGATAATTTGTGTCACATTATGATTTACAGATCATTAACATACTTCCCATCTTGATTTAGTATGTTTTATGCTTAATTTATAAGCACTTTTCTTTTATTTTCTTATTTTTCAATTACATGTATATATAAACACCCCATCCAAAATATCATGGTGTGTAGCCATAATAGAGGCTTCCCATCTGATCTCATCTAAATTAGTATCTACAAAACTAGAAACCAGATATACATCAGATCTCATGTGTGTGTGTGTATATATATATATATATATCAAACCATTTATCTATCATAAATAATGATGTAACTAGAGATCTATGTCAAAAACTTAAAACAAATGAAAACACTTATCACTAGTGTCAGTATCACCAACCATGGTCTCACCATCTACTCACCTACCAAGCACCTCCTCTATCAAGTATCTCTACACAAGTTAAAAAATAGGAGTCACCACTTGATCCCATCATGATCCCATCCTTAGTGGCCTCTCTATTGACCAATTATGTCCTATAGACATTGTAAGATCACCCTATGTGATTGATAATGCCTATTTCCTCTTATTGATGGTGTTTCTACCTCTTATGAGCTTATGAAAATTGTTGTGTCCCCTACTCTAGTCCCACTCCCCCTCTTATGTATCCTACATCCACATCTATAACATCATATCCTCCAAGCATCACCACCTCTTTCTATTATGCCTGACTTGCCCATGGTCTCACCCATTAAGGCCTAATAACATGTATCTCAATTGACACCCTTGTGCCTCCTCTCCATACTAGATATATAACATGTCATGCCTAATAATTATGCACTAATAGAAGGGTTATTAGATGTGTTATCCTCAACTATGTAAGTACATGAGCCACTGAATGAGGCTCCACCCATGAAGTATAGTTTCCCATGATTTGAACATGCACCAAACAAGTATTAATAGTAGATAAAGTCCACCATATAGAAACAATGTGAGTGTAAGGATACCACACTATCTACCCTCATGTAATAGTTTGAAAACATGGAACATGGGGCATGGCATGTGCTATATGATATTACCTCTATTGTATAACTTGAGGTAACCTATCATTGAATTTATAGGGTAAATTAATCATCTAGTACATAAAAAATATCTCATAGATCCACACACTTAAAAAAATGATTGGGTCCATCATCTTCTACCCATGAGTAAACATCCCATATATATCATGTATGATTTGTACCCAAATTATAAAACCAAGATAATACAAGGCACCCTACTCTAATATGTACTAACACAAAGCCATTGGATAAAGTGGTACCTTACCATATAACTTGTGACATAGGACTCATGCTATCATAAGCCCTATTAAGGACTTTCAAACATCTATAATTCATGTGATATAAACATCAAACAATCTAACACATAAACTAGGATATATCCTATTTAAACTTGCCACCCACTAGGCTAGGGATCATCTCTCATCTTCCATATATAGTGTATCACATATCATTGATATCTTGATGATGAAAAATCCAAGTAAGGTATGGAAATCCTCTAAGGTGATATCCACCTCTATATTTTCCCCTCCACCTCCAATCAAAATGTGTTGGTTAACTATTCACATGCTCCTAAGAACATGATAATGAGATCAACACTCAGTGAGATCCTCCTCATATCCATGATTCCTCCAAAACCCAATGAAATCAATTGATCTTTATACAATATAAGAAATGTTTCAATAAATATGGTAGCTATGATGCATTTACTATATTCCAAAATATATTTTGCCTCCACAAAATATCAAATAAGAGTGAATGTAATATTTATCAATGTCATAATAATAAAATACATTCTTAAATATTCTAAAAAATATATAAATTAACTAATTCATCAAAAAATTTGGCCTATTTTTATATTTGTCACCTTTTTCCTACAAAATCAACCTATTTTATACTAAATCATTCCTGTCACTTATTTACCATACTGCATTGGCCTTATATTACATAGTTAGCCCATTTATATAGACACAACCAACATATTTGATACTAAGTTATCTCTTTCTTTTTTTAACATACTACATCAGCCCTATACCATGTAGTCAACCTCATTCAACAAACTATATCAGCCACATATTACATACTACATCATCCAAAACATACTATGTCAGACATTTCTTAGTTTATAACTAAAATGATCCTCTACTATGCAATTAACCACCTCTAGTGATATCACATCTACCCACTACTACGTAGACTCACCCTAGATTTCTCTTGCCTTGTAAACTAAGTTGATAGGATTTAATCTATTCTTAGTATGTGGTGAGTTTTTGGCCATTTACATAAATGGCTTAATCATTTATTAGTCTAATCTTTTCTTACCTAGTACCTCATTCTACCCCTGGTATGCCTAAAAAATTCTTTGGGTCATTTTTGGTATCTATAATTTGTGTAACATCTATTTTTCTATATTTATCCTAATTTCAATTAAAATTACTCAAAAATTTTAAATTAATGCTTCACTTACCAAATCTACCCGTGCCACAACTTCTAGGCATCCTCCTCATCAAATATATTATCTCCTCACCATGATCAATCTATAGTCTCAAACTAGGTCTCTCAGAGAAATATTTTCTTAAAATAGTAAAATAACAAATGAATTAATTTTCACCCTATTTATATTTACCATTCAAAATCATTTACCTATCAATTATTTACAATTATATTCTATTTTTCAACCATAACTTTGTTTCTACTAGGTCTTTTTTTGAACCAAAAGATGTTATAGATTCCTAACATCATAAGGAATCTTTCCACATATTACATGTATATTTTGATGTTTTTTTATTTCTTGATTATTTTTACAGGTTCACCTAATGCTCCATACATTAGACACCTTCACATTTATCTCACTTACTTCCTCTTATACAAAACTAAGATAAGTAAAGGTATGCATTTATCAATTATACCCTCTTATTTATTTTATTAGCTTCTTACTATAATTTATTTAGCTCAATGTTTTGTGTTATGTTATTTTCCTAAAGCACTATCCCATATTACAACCTACATGACATGTGATGATATTCAATTTGGGCATATGTGTACACATAATATTTTCAAACTTTATCAATTAATGATGATTTCTCTCTTGTAGAAACCCATCAAGTCTCAATCTCTCTTTGTGCATGACTTAAAGGGTGCACTGAAAAGGGGTGGGTAAACTATTGGTGCTTTTCATGATTATTTTGCCCTATACTACTACTTGGAACTAAGACAAATATCTTATTTACACTTACATAGTATTTGACACCTCCCTTACACAATCTTCTAAGACATTAACCACCTTAAATAACCCCTACCTAAGCCAAAAAATCTTTTTGTTATTTACCAAACAAAGTCATCATAGGCTGACATTGTACTTAAAATATATGATCACATTATAGGACTAGGTCAACCTTAGTTGACCTAATCTAGGGCCTAACAAATTTTATTAATTAATGGTATAGGGTTGATTGGGCTGACTCTATAGTCTAAACTTTTATAAGGGTTTAAGGTTAGATACAACTATATATACACATCCATTTCTTCCATTTTAGAGAGAGATAAAAAGTAAATAATTATTTGTGCATCTACTTATCCACCATTATACTTGAGGAGTATTTCTTAGGGTTTCAATAATAAATTTGGAGATATAAATCTTGTCTTGTGGAGAAGTATTTTGGATGCATAGGAAAAGTTGTGCAGCATAAAGCTAACCTCTTTTGTTATCCTTACAAATGACAATAACCTCTTAAGAAGCACCTTGGACAAAGAAGAGATTGAGTCTTGATGGGTTTATCTTCAAAGGTAAGTATTCCTAACTTTATTCCTTAGTAAAGTAAATATAATTTCATTTTTTATTTTATATGCTTCTCTCTCCATGCATTAATATTTCCCATTAGGATCTCCTCTACATTAACTTGTGTATAGATATTCTATGCATGTTTACTTTTATGTTTATTACCCCCATTTTATGCCACAAGATCTAGTGAGTACTAGCTTAGATTTTATTGTACTTTATCATTTACTTGTGAATAAGAAAACATAGGACCTAGCTAGGGTTATTTCATAGTGTTACTTGAGTAGAGGCTTTGGAACCCTATCTAGTGATATTATTATGGTAAGGGACCCATTGGTTAGGTGTAGTAAATCCACATTTATTATGACCCTAACTATTTAAATGTATCAAGAAGAAGAAGGGTAAGTGTGATTTATATTCTCTGAGGTAGAATTGATTTATAGATCAACTTCACTTTCTATTGTATACATTAATAATATAGATGCTAAGGATATAATAGAACATGCAAAAGCTGAAAATATTTTTAGATTTTTAGGTTTTTTTTGTGATATTGACAAAAAAAAAATCTTATGAACTTACCAAAAATATGGTCACATCTATCTCCCACTATGAACCTAGTGTAATAAACTGATGATACTTCCAAAGAGCATGCATAAGTGTAATACCTATCACCATAAGATTTGTAATGCTTTGTGTATGCATAATAGGAGTAAGTGGTCACGAATGTAAAATATAAGGAGTAAGGGTTTTTGTAACCCAACATTGAATGTGCAATGGTTTCTATGAATAATTAGTAATAGGGACATGTTTAGGTGCATTAGATATCTAGATGTGGTATGTAATAGATATAGATTATATGGAATCTACTATGTGTCTATGATGCAAGGGTATCCTAAGTACTTTTTACCTATGAAAGGGGGTGGATTATTTATTATTATTTTATGGAGTATTAACCTTAGTAGTTTTTATAATTAACTACCTTGGTATAAATTTCTTTGGTTCAAGTGGATGTTCATATGGAAGTCCCAAAACTATAATTACCCTATTGGCATGAATCTATTAAACAGACCCATGCACTATAGGAGTTATTACACATAGTTTATATATTTCATCCTAATATCATAAAAAAAATACTTGTGTAAGTATAACAAAAAAGGTAGTCACAATATGTGTCAGATCCACCTATAAAGGTAAGTAAATCTCACCAAAAACCATCTATGATCCCCCATTAAATGATTGAACTAATTTAATATAAGGACATAAATCATTGTGTATAACCCAAATGTGTATGTAATGTCATGTTTCAAACCTTCTCACTTGCACCAATATCAATCATAATACTATGTTTATGATTATGATCAAGGTATGATTGAATGAATAAGGAATGAAGATCTGTGTCATCACCCACAATCCCACTATCATCAAAATTAATAGAATGTATCTAAACCATATGAGGTATATGTCACATATAATTATCAATAACTCCATCTAATGGGTGCCCATAATTTTATAGAGGAGGATGTGCATTGTATTCCATTTTCACTTCTGGTTCCTTCTTAGAATGGTCTTAAAAAGTATTGTTAAATATTTTATGTTTGTGGTCGTCACTAGGTTATAAAATTGATTCCTTTGGAGGATAATAAAATTTTATTTTTTGGTCACCAATAAGGTCATGAATCTTATTATTCAAGGTAAAACATCAATTCATAAAATGCCTAAGCCCTTTGTGATAGTAATAATAAGTATTTGAGCCATATCCTTGGGGTAGAGGTCTACTCATATCAACCTCTATAGGATGAGGGAGAAATATGAGGTGATACTCCGAAATCTTTAGAAGTATAAAGCTAGAGACTTAGGTAAGCATGTCAATTATATCTTTGGTGCATTGAATAAGAAAAGATGATTAGATGGTTATGACACCAAATTAACCATGGTAGTTTTTTCCTCTTTATGATCTATTTTTTTTTAATTTATAACTTGGTTTGATAGTAAAATTGATATTTGATGTAGTTGGTGTGTTTACTACATACTTATGTTTGTTAAATGATATAAGTTTCATTTCATGATCATGAAAAATATGCATAAGTCATTGAAAGATTTAAATTTTTTTAAAATAATAGACTCATGTAATGGGGCAAGAAAACTTTTCTTGAAAATTTATTAAAGATATTTATCTATCTTTGGATTATCCATTTTAGCTAACAGTGTGTTGTACCTTAAGACATTTTACATAATAGGTTCATTGGTTCCTTTTTTTATTTTTTTAATATGGGCATAAGAAACCTTTTCATTAATATCGATAGAGAGGTACAACAAAAATTTATATGCAATAGGTTTCAATGCATTTATCAATTATATTGGTAAATCAGAGAACCACCTTAAATCATAGTCCTTGAGGATCCTTAGAAATAGTTTATTCAAAAGTTTGTCATTGGAGGAATAATCAAGGCATGATGCATATAAAGATCAAATATGTTTTTTAGGATCCCATTTACCATACTAAAATGTGAACTTAGGTGAAAAAAAACCAGTTGTCAATGGGTAAAAATATATCTCTAGTGTAAGAAGGTTATGCAACATCTCTTATGAATCAATAACATAAGGTGATTTCATGGAATTTTGTTTAGTATTAGTAACCTTATCTTGTAATAGTTTTATAGCTTAGATAATATATTTCACCTTTTAGTCTTTAAGTTTATAAATTTAAGAAGTTACAAAATGAGGTATACCCATAGTTTGAGTATATGTAGGCATTAATAATGGTAATTGGGTTAAATTACTAATATTTATGATATAAGATGTATAAATAGTAGTTTTAGGGAAAAATGGTGTCAGCACATATCCCATGACCCAATTATAATTATTAAGTAGTGATGTGCTCAAAATGAAGGTTGTTTGTATAAATTCAGTTGTAGTGCCACCTAAGGATTCACCACTAATAGGTGAGGAAAACATAGCCTTGGTCTTACTGATTTCATCTCTTGTAACATAAAAAAATGCATCCAGTAAGCCCTTGTTATTATTAATATAAGTAAATAATGATTATTTATCTTCCATTTTAAATTGAGTTTTTGATTAACATTTTCCATTACTTATAAATGAATAATTTATAATTTGAAATAGATTACAATAATTAGAAAAAATAGTAGACCCTAAGATAAATTTAGGGTTTTTCATGCAAATACAAGGAGGTTGGGTTCACCAAATGTTTAACCCTAAATTGAGATGGGTTAATATAGAATAGGGTTAAGAATATAAAAATGAATAAGTACAATGGTGATAAATAGATCTATAGTAGGCCAATTAATTTGAAAATTGAGATAAAAAATATTATAAATTTATAATACTGAGATATGATTAAAATGTAAAGTACACATATTGATTGATATTTTAATAAATTATAAATAAAATTACTTATTTAGTTTACTATGCACATGTGGATCTAGGGTGAAACATTCTAGAAGTGGAATGGATTAGAATCTTGTAATAATCATCATATTCTAAAAATTTGTATTTTGAAGCCTTGAACACTTGTGTCAAATCTAGATGATTGTATTGATGTTATTTTTTACTTAGATATAGGTGTTAAGTACAAAATATTTATTATATATGAGTGTGACCACCTATAACCTTATGGGTTTTCTGATTCCTTTATTTGAAAGTGTTTAAATTTTGTTCATATATTGTCTCTCTTTGTCAAATGATCAAATCCTAGATCTTAACCCTTGGAGTGATTGTGGGGAAAATGGGTTAGTGGGCACATGGTGTTGAGATGCCCTAAGGGCCCCTTTATAAATGGGTATTTATTACATATTTAATACTCTAAATAGGGACTAAAAAGTATGTATTTATCCCGTATGTGTTGGCCTTTATGTATCAATATGCAATGTGTGATAATCAAGTACATACAGTGATCTAGTCATTAACTTATAAATTATGGCTCATGGATTGTTATTTTAGTAATTCAAACTTGTATATGAGTTGTACCTATGACTGATATTGAAATAGGAAATAATAGAGAAGATTTAAACACTAGAATGCTTGATTGGGTACCTTTGATAAGTTTCCTTGTGATTTGTTTATTTTTTGTTTAGGTGAGGAATGAATGAGGGTTTATATATTGTCTGTGTGTGTGTGTGTGTGTGTGTGTGTGTGTGTGTGTGTGTGTGTGTGTGTCCATTTTGGAAATATATCATGTATAATCACTTAGGTTGAACATAGAAATACATTTAATTTATAAATTTTATGAATTTATGGAACTTGATACTTATTTTGGCATTAGACACTAGCATCAACATAGGTGTTCAGCTAGGATACAAGTTACCAAGAATCTATAAAATAGGTACATGTATAGGTTTGAAACTTGTAGAGGATTATAATAGGTAGTTTTATATAATTTTGAGTAGTACATAAGGCCTAGTAATTATACCATTAGTATTAATATTGGGTTTATAAACTTTTTTAATAAAATAACAATCAAAATTAAATATTTTTCCAACACCTCTGGCCCAATTCCTCATGAGCTAAGTCAAAGCTAAATAAAACTAGAATCAAGAAAAGAAATAAAAAATTATTACCTTGATTTTTTAGGATTATTTACCTTATCATAATCATATGTGATTTTGATGTAGTCTCAATATTTATTTAGCAATGTTATTATCATGAAATAAACCATCTCCTCTTGAAAACCTTGAGTAAATAGATTGATAAGAGTGAAATTTGATGCACAACCTATCTTGATAAATTGATAGAGATTCACTGTTAACCCTAATCATGGAATATTAAGAGGGATTCCCCTTTATTTATAGGTATAATTATCAAATATGAGCCTTCTATATTTCCTAAAACATGAAGGGTGGAGAATGCACCCCAAGGCATCACATGGATCATGACTTAGATCACCAATTTGATACCTTCATCTTGTCCAAGATGAAGGGTAGAGGATTCTTCTCAAAATATCCCAAGGCGGATTAATATGAGATCTCCATATTGCATAAAATATGGAGGGTGGATAATTCCCCTCCAAAAAAGCTTGAGGGATGAAATGAGATCCATCCATCTTATTTCCGAGATGGAGGGTAGATAATGCCACTCCAAAAAATTATTGAAGGATGTAATGATATCCACCCATTTAGTTTCCAAAATGGAGGGTGGATAATCCTTCTCAATAATGTCCTAAAAGGTGGAATTATGTCCCTCCATATTGCCTCCAAGATGGTGGGTAGAGAGTGATTCCTAGAAAATGTCCCATATGAGGTAGAAAATAGGGAAATTGAATTAAATAAAATTAGAAATTCCAATTCCATGGAATTTATAATTAGAGGAAGGATTAATTATAATACTTAAAAGTATTAATTTGATTAATATGATATGAACATGAATTTCATTTATTTTATTCAATAAGGGGGAAATGATTAATTGATCAGAGAAAGGGAGATGGTTAGTGATGACTAAAAGCATGACCAGAGTGGTAAATTAATGATATAGTATGGTGAATTACCCTAATTATGGATGTTGTAATGTTTTTTTAGAATTTTTGTCTATAATATGTGGATGAAATTAGGATGTTTAGTGATTTATAGGCTTAATTTTCAATGTTGTAGAAAGTCAATTTTATCTGCATAAAATTTGTTCTAATTATCATTTTAGACATAGAAGTGATGAAAATGGAGTGTTTACATTTCCCCTATTTTAGAAGGCATTATGATAAACTATATGAAGAAAAAAATTTCAAAGAGTGAAAAAATATGAACAAGGAGGATGAAAAATTAGATGAATAAATAATGAATGCTTTAATTTCATCATTCCCAACTGACAAGTGAAAGAAATTGAATGGAAAGATAGGGATATTAATTGAATTAAATTAGTTATGGATTATTCCCCCTCGATAGGGCATGCAGGGATGAAGGACATAAATGGGCTATCAAAAAATAAAGGAAGAAGATAGAATGGAAGAGAAGATTAACACTTTCACATTTTTATTTATGATGATGATGATGATGATGATGATGATGATGATGATGGTGATGATGATGATGATGATGATGATGATGATGATGAATTGAGTTTACAAAAATAGGGCATAATATTAGAAGGACACATTCCAAAAATAATCTACATGCTTTGAATTTCCCCAAATAGGATGAAAGTTGTGAGAATGTAATGATAATTTGTCCAAAAAAGTTGAAATTGATCTATTTTTCCCTAAACAAGGTAAATTTGATTTGGTAAATTTGATATAGTGATTTATTATAAAAAATAGATTAATGATTTAACCTATTTCATAGGATGATATAAATGACTATAGTCAATAAGTTGACATAAAAATGTGTGCTAATGGTAATTTTTTTTTAAGAAGTAACAAAAAAACCCAATGCACAAGAATTCTCAAAGTGATGAAAGACTAAAGAATGAAAAAATAAGATAATAATTGAATAATTACATGATCATATTGGAAGAATGTGTATGTTAATAAGAACAAAACAAGGGTACTGAGTTCTCCTACATAGTCTATAAATATTGTAGGTTGATGTAGTTCTCCCATAAATTGGGAGATAATATGATGAAGAATGGACTATATGATTAGAAAAATAATAATGGTTGATCAATGTGTCTGAATATATTTTACATGTTTATTTTTAAATGCATGTTTTTATGATCATATATGTAACCAAAATTTTTAGGTGTTTTGATTTCATCATAGAAAAGGGATATGTGATGTAGCCAAAGATGGTTGAGATAATTTGATTGGGTAATAGATGATGAGGAAAGGGGACATATTGCCACTACAAAATTACTGATTGAAGACATTTAATACTTGAGTTTTATTTTTTCACATCATAATATACATCATTATATAAAACACCATGATGATATAGCTGTAATGTGAATAAGGATTGACCTTCGATCCAATAGATAATTGACAATAATGCACTAATGATAAAAAAAAAATATGATGATAATGTTTGTGTATTCAAATATATGGACTCAAGTAAAAGTGAATGAAAATGGAAACCATGATGATGATCTTGTTGACACAATGGACTGAGTTAAGGAAACAACAAAAAATCAAACAAGCAAACACAGAAACACATAAGTGAAAGCAAAGAAATATTTATGTAGTAAATGAGTGTGTATGGAAATAAGGTGTTAGCATTAAAACCAAAGCATGTGAAAAAACAATAATTAATTAAGAGGGTTAATATATTAATAAGGGGTTTCCAAGATGAAGCTAAATGCCCATGTAATTTTACTCTACCTACATAGTCCCATGGACTCCATACTAAATGTAATTCTATAAGTGATTGGGAAACAAGAAAGGTGATGATAAGTAAAGAAGAATGATTACAAAGGAAAAATAAGAATGGGATCACAAAATGATGAGAGAATTTAATTAATGATATTTAAAAAATTGTGAGTTTATGCTATTAATATATGATAAAAAAATGGTGAGAGTGTAGGATAAGGGATGGCTAAGTTGTCTTCAAAAAACTGAGCATTGCCTACATAATTCAATTGGACCTCAATCCATTATAGTTCAAAATAAATTGGTAGAATAATGTGATAATTATGATTAAAAAATGACTAAGAATAGATTGTTAAATTGACAATCCTAAGTATGACCAAAATGTAATATACATAAGTACTAACCCCCAATCCAATAAATAATTGATACCAACATACCAATGACAAAAATAATGATGACAATGTTGATGTATGACAATAAATGAACTCAAGTATAAGTACATAAAAAGGGAAACCATGATTATGACCTTGTTTTCATAATGTATTGAGTCAAGGAAATAACAATGAAGTAAATAAACAAGCAAACACACAAAAACATAACCATGAAAATAAAAATCATTAGAAACCATCATGTCATGAATCAAGTTAAAATTCAAATAATAAGATCAATGTAAATTATGGTTAGAATGAATTTCCGTAATAAATGATACATTAAATTGGAATAATTAGGAATAGAACATCCCAAAATAATTCACACACTTTGGATTTCACTAAATAGGGTGGAAGCAATGAGATTGAATTAGAAT
The DNA here is from genome assembly GCA_037957365.1 of Torreya grandis. Lineage (NCBI taxonomy): Eukaryota > Viridiplantae > Streptophyta > Pinopsida > Cupressales > Taxaceae > Torreya > Torreya grandis. Next base: position 971,160 of record JARHVA010002707.1, on the reverse strand, counting down.
GATTTGATTTAACTTTGCCCCAAATAGGGTAGATTTGGGAAGGACACATCCGATAGCCTATTTGATAGGATTAATATTTATCAATGATTATTTATGATAATTAATACAAGGCAAATGTTTTTGTATTTTTTGGTTATATACCTTTTTTAGAGATTTTGGTCTTTTATGATTTTTATGATGTTTTAATGTTATGAATTTTTAAGATTTTATAATTTTTTTAATGTTTTTGAGTTTTTGGTATCTCAACTAAATGGATAATTATGACATGTATATTTATTTGACTCAAAAAATGGTGAATTAATACATTTAATGATGACTGAGTTGACCTCAAAAAACAAGCCCTACCTACATAGTTCAAATGAACCTCAAGCCATTGTAGATTGAAATTGGGAGTAGAATGTAATCAGCATGAAGAGGAATGAAATATGATTAGTATGATCATGATTGAAATTGGATTGAATTTTATTTTTAATTTTTAACTTAAAATGGAAAGAGTATGGAATGGGAATGTTTATTAGTGTTTGGAACATTATACCCACAAGGGATCACTAGCAAAGGGAAAAACATGTTCTAGCACCTGCATGATATTTACAAGAAAATGGAAGGATTGGAATGATTAGATTAAACAATAATGGATGATAAGTGGATTAGGAATATAAAAGGACCATTTCACATGGGAAACAGAATTTATAGTCATAAAAATGTCACTAATAGTATATTCCAAGATATTTTCCAAAATTAGGATCATAACAACTTCCACTTTCATATTAAGATCAAGATGAGAAGGAAAATTGGACAAGGGTAGGATGAAAATAAATATGGATTAGGATAAGATAAAATGGTAAATATGATATTAATATAATTAATTTAATTATAGATAATAATTCCCCCAAGTGTAAAAGTACTTATAGATAAAAAATTATTTACACGTGACATTAGAAACCTGGTTTTCATCTAGTACTCACCCAAGGTGCCACAAACATGGTTTTCACTGTTGGAAAAATTATTTATCTTTATATTTTGATTTGATTTGATTTTTTTTTTCAATATCAAACCAAATGAGGATGATGAGATACATAATGTTGAATTTTTAATCTTTAGCCCATACCAATTCCAGATAACTTCTCTACTAGAATTTTGTTACTGATATGGACTTTAGTGATTTCAAAGTGATCTTCATTAGTCATTGACTCAATTTAATCTAAACATATAAAAAGGGTATCTTCATAGAATAAATGAAATAGAGTGCCACTATGGATGGTAAAGTATGATAAACATTGGATAAAATATTTGATTTGATGGTGGAATATGGGGTTTGGCCTAAGGATATGATCGTCAAAGCAGGGATAGTTGTTGGAAGGCCAAATGTAATTTGGATTTTCAATTTTACAGACCATTTTTTTATTTTGAATTCCATAAGATTTTGGATGTTTTATGGATAGATGGTCAATATTGAATTCAATAATGTCTTGATAAATTGATGACTTTTCTCATTTATTGGTGCCTCAAAGAGATTTTTGTCAATTGAGTCTTCTTGATTGTTTTGATTTCGATTATCCAATAGTGTCTCAAATAAGGTTTCACTAAGTTATGATGAAAAATTATTTTTATTTTACCTTATCACCTTAAGAAATGTTTAACTAAAGGATGCTGATTTTGGACTCTAATTTTATGAATTATCTCATAATGCCTCAAATAAGGGTTCAGTAGGGATCTTTCATTTTGATTAAATTTATTAAACTAATACGTCACTCTAAAATAAATCCAAAACTATATGATTATGTTTTTCTTAATTCATAAATGGATGAAATTTGATGTTAGGGTAATGGATGGATGGTTTATGTGAAAAAGATGAGGAATATTAATGGAAGAACAATATGTTGCACCACCCTCATATAGGGTACTAGGAGAACTTGAATTTATGCTAGAGGAAACTTAATCAAAAACTATATAAGGATTACTAATGGCTTTAAATTTATCTTTAAGAAGATGTGTAGTTGAGATTACAATATCATAATTTTGATATCTATTCAATGTTAAAAAAGATGTTGATCTTGATTATAATGATAATAATAAATATCTTGATTTTTATGGTAAATTTGATGTTGATTCTAATGTTTATCTTGATTATTATTTAACCACATAGATGAATTTATAGACTGAGTTGTCTATAAATACATTTTTCACTTATTATTAAGAAATTAAGGCTTGGGGATGTAAGGATTTATGATAACGGGGAGTATTTGGCAATACATGGAAGAAAGACTATTGGTCAATAATGGGTTATGCGTATATGGGCTCATTGAATAAGGTTTCATCAAATACAGGTGAAAAATCATGAAGAGATTCACGAAAGTAAGGCTCATCAAATATAGGAGATTGATAAAATTGTGGTTCATCAAATATGGGTGGCTTCTCTTGATTTTTATTTTGAACTGGATTAGTCTTATTATGATTTATAAAATGATCTTGGGATATCCTTAGAAATTTATTCTCATACTTTGGTGCACTTGGATCCTTAGTAGATGATGGAACTTAGAGTGAAAATGATAAGACATAATTAGACGGCTTTATTCCTTATGATTCTAAGGTTAGATCAACAATAGATGTAAATTAGTATAGGTTTTGGCTAATATGAAAGAGTTTGTCTATAATATCTTAGCTTAGAAATGAGCCTAGACATGATGTTTGACATGGTTATTGTGACTCAAAATCTAGAAAGACATTAGATAAATGTGTCAAAATAGGGTCCCATTTGTTAGTCTAATCATGATCATATGGGTAAATAATAGATGGGATGCTTGATGGATATCACTATAAAATGGTGATAATATTCCTATTTAGGATAAAATCTAGGTTTGCTGGCTCAAAATTTGTAGGTAATCAAGCACCTATTTCTAAGAGTCATAAAAGGATATCATTCTTTTTGTTATAAATGTATTATTTAAAGGCTCTATCTTGATTTGGTGTGAATGCAATATGACTGAATGGAAAGTTAATAAAGGACTGGACTAAGTATTCCCCCATGCAAAGATACAAGGGGAATGTTTGGATTGGAATGGGCCCAAAATAAGGAATATTTGATTTTAATGGATTAGGATTGGCCCCAAGCACATAAAATTTTATTTTATTAGAAAGGAATTAGACCCAGGTAGGGTTAACTTGAGGATATGTGTGAATACAATTGAAATTGGCCCCAAAGAAGGAAAACTTGAGTAGATTGACTATGATTAGCCCCAAGCAGGGAAAATTGATTGGATTGATTTAATCTAATTTTAGACTTTGATGTTTATATTGGATTAAATCTTGATAAATGATCTATTTCATGACTTCATCATTCCAAACTGATAGGTGTTAGAGTTTAAATGGAAATATAAGGATATGATTTGATCGAATGAATTAGTGGACCTTGATCAAAGTTAACATCATTAGAATATGACTTTATTTATTTAAATTTGAATTAAGTTTGGACTTGATTTTAAATAATAGTATAAATTTTATTTTAAAAAGAGATAATAATGTTTGACTTGAATGAAGTTGACATCAAAATAATTTGACTTTGAGCTGTTGATTTTGAATAGAGTTGATTGGATTAGACCTGAATAGTTGAGCTGATTTGAAATAGATTTGTAAATTTGGTTTGAAATTAAAAATTGGAAATTGATTTGAAATTAGGATTGAATCAAAACAAGTATCATAAAAAATAATTTTAGACAAGACTGATATGAGTTTAGACAAATTGTGACATGGGTTGTAAAAGGGAACACTTTTTGACTTTAAAATTGGGTAGAGTAACACCTCTTTTCAAAGGTACATGTAGGATATGTTTGAATATATGATTTTTTTTTTTTACACAACAAATAAATAAAACATTCAATCTCATGATCCTAATTTAATGACTAACACGGGACTAATCCATATTCACTAGTTCTTTTGATATATTTGCCTTAAGAGAGGATCATAAAATTTAGGATTATTTAAGTAATTAATGAAATTTTTGGTGATGTTTTAATCCCACCCTTCTCTCAAAAGGTTCATACATGAAATACATGTTTTGGTGTTATTGTATTTACAACCCTATGTTTATGAATATTTTATTGTCTAAAGATCCTATTCTAAATTTTTCATGGGCTTAATAGATGGTCCTAATATAGCTTGTAGTAAGTGGGTGTAAAAATTCATCAATTAGACTTTGAGAATTAACCAGATATTCATAGGATTATATTTTCCCTTCATGACCACTTCATCTATAGGATTCTATTGAAGCACTAATGGAAAGATCAAGATTTTACATATATTTAAAATAAATTAAAACTGATGTGGCCTTAATTTATATACCCCACCATATAAACAAGGTTAGTATAAATGTTGGTTAATGCCATGCTAGTCACCACACCCTAAAGACTTGTAAGAAGGTAATGACACCCCAATCATGCAACTAAAATAAAAATGAAATGTATTGCCATTATTATTCACATGAATCCCATTAAGCATAAGTGAAGAGAATAAGAGACAAATATCTTAGGATAAAACAAGTGATCACCCCCATGTTTCTAATTCACCCTAACAAGGGGAGAGCATACATGTGAAAGGATCACACAAGTACATAAATAAGTCATTAATCAAAGAAATAAAATGATGAATAGAAATGAATGTGTTTTATTACACCAAATTAAAAAAATGAATTCTTTTTAACACACTTAAGTGAAATGTGTGTGAATAATGTTTGTTTTCAATTGGTCACCACACCCTTTAGTACCTGAAAGATAAACTGAAGTAGTTTATTGGTGATATTTGACAATTGTTTTTTTTTAGCTTTGATTCTCTAGCAAGCATCCTGTATAAAATAGTTAGTAATTTGTTTATGAAGAGATAAATAGTCAAAAACTACACCAAAATAACTCAAACACTAAACTAAAAATATAACTTCAAGAAATAATGTAAAAAAATTCAAATCTATAAAATGAAAAATGTGAATTGTGAGAAATCCATAAACTAATTTAAAAAAATAAAATAGGTTTATATAAAAAAAATAGAAAATATAGAGAAACTATATAATATTTTGACCTAAATGATTATTTCAACATTATATTATAAATTTATTATGGTAATTAAAATGTAAATTCCAAAAAAATCTAAACTTATTTTCAAAACTAAAATAATTTTCTATAAAAAAAACCTAAAAATATAGAGGACTAAAAAAATAATTTTATAGAAAAGATGATTTTAGCATTATATTCTAAATTTAATAATACTTAATTCAGCATACCTTAACTTTAAGCCTAGAGATCCATATGATGGAAAAAATTAGAAGAGAAGGGAAAATTGACTTCAAATTTGAGCTACTTTCAAGATGGGAGGACTAATAATTCTCTTGATTGAAAAAAGTGAGGTGTAAGTCCCACTTGGCATGCCATATGTATCATTAGTATCACTATGAGGGTTAAAAACTTAGTTAATAAAATAAAAATCAAAACCAAATATGTTTCTAACACATCTAGATAAATTTTTTGTGATATAAGGAAAATACAAATAAAATAAAAATCAAGAAAATAAATAAACAATTATTAACTTCATTTCAAGGATTGTTCACCTTGTCATAAACTGATGTGGCCTAGATGTGGTCTCAATAAGTCTTTAGCAATGTTATGTTCATGAAATAAACCATCTCCTCTTGGAAAAATTTAGTAATTGGATTGATAAGAGTGGAATTTAACACAAAATATAACTTAATAAATTGATATAAATTTTCTATTAAACCTGAGCATATAATATGAAGAGCGATGCCCTTTTATTTATAGGTAGAGTGACTAAATGTGAGACCTCCATATTTCATCCAAGATAGAGGGTGGATAATTAACCCACAAGAATCATATGGATCATGACATGGATCACCAATATTATCCTTTCATATTTTCCAATATGAAGGGTGAATGATGTTCTTCAAAATATCCCAAGGGTAAAAAATATGAGCCCTCCATCTTGCATGCAAGATGGAGGGTAGAGAATGCCTATCAAAAATATCTTGAGGGATGAAATGAGATACATCCATCTTATTTCCAAGTTTGATGGTGCATAATCCTTTTCAAAAATATATTAAAATGTGGAATGAGGTCCCTTCATCTTCTCTCCAAGATGGAGGGTAGAGAATGCTCCTTGTAAAATGTCCCACATGAGGTGGAAAAGGGGAAAATTAAATTAAATGAAATTAGAAGTTCCAATTCCATGTAATTTTGAATTATATGAAGGATTAATGAAAATAATAAAAAATATTAATTTAATTAATATGATATGAATATGAATTTGGTTGATTTGATTGAATAAGGGGGAAATGATTAATTGATCAGAGAAAGGGAGATGACTAGTGATGACTATAAAAATGACCAAAGTCATAATTTAATGATATAGTATAGTGAATTAACCCAATTAGAGATTAAATGATGTATTTATAATGTTAATGTCTAATATGCAGATGAAATTAGGATGTTTAGTGATTTCTATGTTTAAGTTTCAATGTTGTATAAAGTCACTCTTATTTGCATAAAAGTCATTTTGGTTATCATTTTAGTTATGGAAGTGGTGAAAATTGAGTGTATAATGTCATTAGACTATCATGTATTCAAACTAAGAGATAATTAATAGGAACAAGAGATAGTAGATATGAGCCTTTCTGTAATAGAAAGGTTTTAGGAATATAAGGGTAAATCCATGAAAAGTACTTGTCAAGTACATGATATTTAGGTGTTATATAATTTAGATTTTATGTCTTTATGAATTATTTCCAACATGAATCTACCATTATAGATGGACTTATATATTCAAGTTTTATCACTTATGGGTACCATCAAATATTTTTGTAGATAATTGATAATTGTAATAGTGAAAACATAATTTTTTCTCATAATCCCAATCTAATAAAATATATGCCAACATGATATAGAATGATATGCATCTATATGATATCTATGTTGAATATGAGAACCTATATGTCATGATCCTTAAAAATGAGTGCATATGCATTATATATGCCCCCAAATGTATCTAAATATGTGAATATATAAACAAATGAAAATTTTATTCTAGTAAAATTTTGTTCACCTGCATGGCATATCCAATCATGTGTATTTGAAATTGTACTCATGTCCATGTAAATGAAGTACATGTTCATGCCATATACTATAAATTTTGTTTTAAAATTTAAAAAATCCATCCAAATATGACACCTAAACCATCTTTACATTTGTGAATTCGATATTATGTCTAAAAATCTAAAATGTTTTCTCATGGGGGATAAATTCTATATGAAAAGCCTGATAATATCCCCCTTTTTGAGGTGAGGTATTAACATTTAAGGTATTTATATTAAAATAAAGAGTTAACTATATATATATATATATATATATATATAAACATGCAATTTAATGTCAATATACTAAGAATATGTCATCATGGTAGTTTATATGTCATCAAAACATGTATGAAACATATGTAATGCAAGGCATATTAGTGTCATGTCAAGTATATATAAATTAAGAACCCAATATTAACCATTAGTTTTTAATTCACTCAATAATAATAAATATTAAAATATTCAAGATATGAATCATGTCACCACACATAAATAGGGAGGTGCATTATATGTATCATGGCATACACAAACTTAGGAAACTCAGAAAATTATAAAATATAAATATGCAATGTTATGGATATGATTCACATAATATAAGCACACACAAAAACACTCACTATCACACATAAGGCAAGGATCACATACAAGGGACATGAATATACCACAAAAAAATCTGAGCCACAAACAAGGGATATAAATATGTCATAATACATAAGACCAAGGGGACATAAACAAATTAAATAAAAATTTCACTAAACATAATTCCAAGGGGAAACAAACAAGGAACATAAAAAAATCACAATAAATAATGCCAAGGGGCCACACACAATATACATGAATTGACTAGCCTATCACGAAAGATAAACACTAACAATTAAGCATATAATAAGTCATGATAGTATACACTATCAATGTATGTCAATTTCACAAAATATAAAAGTAACATATCCATTTAAAAGTGTATAATATTTGATTAATAACAAGACATGTGTAATAAATCTATGTATCTCAACATGGTAAAATTTTATAGAAAGATATAACCTTTAACAATGTAATCTATAGAATAATATGTACCCAAAATTGGCATGGACCCTAGATATATGAATGGTCCAACATATATGTATCCATGTTTTATGTTTATTTTTATTCCCTACACCACTAATGTATACTATGAAGTTCACGTGTGTATGAAAAATGACATGCAATATACCAAATATGTGATAAATAACATATGTAAATAAGGTAAACGTGCAATCATGTTATGCTTAGATAATGATTTTTCATTTTTTGAGTATTTAAATTTTTTATTATTTATTTATGGGATATTTTATTTATTTTTAATATTTATGAATGTAAAATTTTACAAGCAATTATCCCATCAAGGTAATAATCATGTGTGGTGCCTATATCATATGGTATAATAGTCACTTTTTGTGAGTGAAATTTGTAATGATTAGTTTTTTCAAAATCTAAATTTGAAAACTTACCACATATTATATTATAAACTTTGTCATAACTCATATGATATTATGTATGACGTGTGAATATAGGAATCCTAATACTATGTGTAATATGATGTATAGAAAGAGAATGTTCATTTCCTATTTTCACTATAGAACATGAAAAACTATTTTTGATACCAACTTATCACATGTTATATTATATAATGGCCTTTGTGATTATTGTATGGGTCTTTGATATATTAGGTGTTGAATAATTAGTAGTATAATAGAGTCCAATACTCCCACATTTACTATGTTTATATTAAGAATATGAATAGGTGTAACAATTTACTTTGTATAATGATCTTGAATATGTGAGCACCAAAATGATGGTGGTGGGGTGGAGGATGAGATGCTTAGAGATAAATAAGGTACTCATATTAAATGCATGGAGTTATAATCACATTTTTACTATCTATAAACTTGATATATAGATGCACTATAGATGGTACTATTTGGATATTTTGCATCGAATTAAATCCCAAAAACATGTTGGATACCCATATACTCTATAAAAATATGAATAAGTTAGACATTATTATAGATCCCACCTAAATAGGTAACATAATGAACCTGAGATTGTCTTGTATCTCTCCATCGAATCCTTTGACTACTCTCATTGTATCCAATATATCCATTTGTGTGTATCCAAGAGTGTTGAGAAGTGTTAGAGTGTTGAGAAGTGTTACTGTAAATATATTTTCACTTGAAACATTGTCAATAATGACACTATGTATAGGATGTGAATTAATTCAAACATCTATAAATATTTAATTGAAATTTGATTCATCTTCAAAATTTTCAATATATTAAAATGTAATAGGTCAATGTGGTGATGTTCATGTAATTTTACCAATAATTTTATCCAATAGGTGACCATATGTTGAATGAGGAAGATGTGCATTGTACATATAATGTACCTATAAAATATATTTAATTCTTATTGTCTCATTATTTATATATGTATTAGATAAAATTTTCATCTTTGAATTTTCATTTGGATGTCGTCTAGAATCATTTGTAGGTGTGGTAAGTTCAATAGTGTTGTTGTCAATGAGATATTATATCTTATTCCTTAGTTTAAAACATTCATTTATGTAATGTCCCATGGATTGATGATAATCATAAGATGCATTATTGTCATTAATATTAGATAAATGAATACTCATATCAACCATATTTAGTGGAAGGAGAGATATGAGGTTGTATTTGAGTAACTTATGTAATAATATGTGAGGAGGTTGAGGTAATTGTGAAAATTTCTTATTCTATAGAGACAATAAAACAAGTTGAGTTGTAGGTTATGATATTACATTTACTATTGTTTTTAAATAATTCTTAGTGTTGTTTTACTTAACCTTTTAGCTTTGCTTAATTTTAAACTTTGTTTTTGGAGTAGTTGTAAAATTAGGTGCATACTTAAGTTTGTTCAAAGCTAGGAGATTTAATTATTGATCTCTCACTCTATGGCATAACTAACTGAAATATTTTGATTTATTAAATAATATAAACTCATGAAATGGAAATTTTTTTCTTAAATATGTCTTGTAACTCATTTTACAATAATAATTTTCACCTTATATAGCATAAGATTATACCAAAGTATATAGTCATTGATTGACTCGTTGGACCTTTTCTTAAGTTTATAAAGTTGTGCACAAGATAATTTATCATTAATATCGATAGAGATGTGAAATATAAATTGAGTTTACAAAGGGTTAAATGTTATAATTTATTTTAGGGGGAGATCATAGAACCACTATAAAGAATAGTCCTAACCATTGTGTGGTGGAAATAACTTAGTCATTAATCTATCATTAAATGCATAATCTGAGTATGTTAAATGGAAGGATTAATGGTGTTGTTTTAGACCATATTAATTATCCTATAATGAAATATAATGAGATAAAAAAAAACCCATAGGTAATGATAGGCTATAATTTCAAAGGTTGAAGGGTTATAAATTAGAACATGTGAATCTATTGAATGACTAAGTCAAGAAGCACCTAGATGTAATGCAACACCTTAGCCCATAGATCTAAAATTGTTAGCTTGAGATAACGTGAAATAGGTGAGGTTTGTGATGTAATATACACACTAATAATAATATTGTAACAATTTGTATGTGTAGGAGTAGTATTATTTGAGAGGAACCTTGTATTTCCCCCACACCTTTAGTGGGCATAACATATCTAGGTGTATGTGTAGACAATAATATTGTAAATAGTAGTGATATAAACACCTATGGTGGAATTGGTAACTCAAAAGGGTTTATTAATAAAATTAAATTTATATTTTTTTGGTGCCTTAGATGTGACAACCTTAGCTTTATGTGCAACCTATAATCTATTACTTCATACTTAACAAAATGACAAATTTTGATTGGGATTGAGGTGGTTTAGACTTGGATAAGACTTGCTCTTGATGATTTATTGGTAAATTTAGAAAATCATTTGAATGTGAATGTGTTTGAATATGATTGATATATGGTTTATAGATGGGAAACATTCTTACATATATTTTGCATCTATATGAGAATATTTAGGTAATTTATCATGTAACTGACATGATAAATAGGTGGTCGAACCCACATGAATGATTTAAATCTCAAAAGTGACCATTAATGGACAAAATATGAAATTTACGTACTCAAGTGGTGACATAAAATGATATGTTATGTGTCTATAATTATTATATAGGTATTTTATCTTAATTTGAGATAATATAAAAATATCTACCCCACTTAAATAAATTAAATTGAATAAGGAAAGGTGTTTTAAATACACTTACAAACAAGAAACTAAAAGTAATCAATATGAATTAATGAAACCTAATGAATACTAAGAGTCCTAAACTATGAAAAAGAGATATGTAATTACATTTTTTATGCACTCGATTGATTATGCTAACTGCAAAAATGTAAAAATAGTGATAAAGATTAAAACCCATAATGTCACAAGAATATGATCATCAGACATTGCATGGAGAGGTACACATAATATAATTAATAGTGATGGTTGTTTTTGTCTTAGTATGTTAATTTTGTCCTTTTTAATAATGTTTAAAACTAGGGCATAGTCCTTTATGATAGTGTGAAATACTATTGTTCTTTTTCATAGGTGAGAGACTATCTTATGTCACAATGAAACAAATGGATGTGGAGGAGTAAAAAGGGTTAGTGAGTGTAATTTTTTTAAAAATCAATATGAAATTATGTTGAACATTTCCTACATACCAATAATTTAAAGATGGATCAAACCACCACGTAATTCTCTCACCTAAGTGATTTGTGTAGTTTTAATCCTTTGACTATATGAATGCATTTATAATTGGATTGAATGCTTGATCATACTTGGCTAGGGTTGTGTAAAAATAAATTTAGACTTGGATCACGAGCATTTAAATTTCTTGGAAATTTATTTGTAAATAATATGGAACTTTTTTTACAATGTGCACTTGTGTAAATAAGATCTTATGATAAGATTGATAAGCTTGACCAAATTTTATTGAAATGAAACAATTGAATGTGCTTTTATAGTCGTTCAAGAAGGAAAATTACATGTTGGAGAGTTTTTAAATCTTAAGGATGATCCTAAAGATTATTTTATTTTTTAAATTTTATCTTTTTATAGGGGAGGATAGAAACAATAGATAAAGATTGGAACTCTAGGTGTTCATGTCCCATTGGGTGTTCTTAGCCCTTTTGGAAAGGTTCTGATATTCGGGGTTGAGTCAGAGCATAAAGGTATTTTTATTAAAAAAATCATTTTTATAGGCAATATTATATGTCCTTGTAATGTAAATAGTTATCCTCTTATGCTTAAAATAGGTCAAATTAGTGAAATAAGTGTCAATTAAGTACACATGTTAATTAATGATAAAAAGGGATAAAATAGGCATGATCAAGTATTTGTGACCAAATTTAAGTTACAACAAATCCCCCTCCTTCCCATTTAGTATATAAATGAAATTACTCTATTAAAGTAAATCCATACCTTAGTGTGTAAGACATACTTTACCTTTTATTGCATACTTAAATCAGGCAAGACACCAAACTATTTCGAAAACCTTAAAAAACACATGTAGTACTTACTTTTATCCTTTGAAAAATAAAATTTGAAAACTTGATTTTGAGCATTTAAATTTCTTCTTGAACTTTAACAAATTTTAATGTGAAATGAAAATTTATAAATTAAAAATTTCTTGCATTTGAGTAATTTGAAAATTTAAATGAGTATGGAATGAATATGCCTAAATGTGTGACACCCATGCTGATTTTTGTGACTTTTTTTGGTGATGATGCTTGCTTGAGGCATTAGAGAGTCATTTCCTCACATGAAGCACTTGGAAAAAATGGTTCCTTATCTAAACCATTGGAGAAAATTTGGGGTGATTAAACCCCAACTTGAATTTTTTATTTTTAAGTGAAACTATTACTTATTGAAGAACATTAAAAAATGATTATTTATTTCATTATTTATAACCCCAAGATGTAAATGGGTTTGAATACTAATATATTCATACAAATAATGTTTGAGTTCTCAATGATTCTAAGTCATGCACTATGCAACTAAACTAAATTAACCACTATAGCTGTTACGAAAATTCAATTACAACATTTTGGTATGCCTTAGTATATCTTGGTATTTTAAAGCATGATCACAAGAGAGTGGAGTACACAAATTCTCATACCTTGTTCATGGAATAAATGATATGGAATAAACCTAATATTATTCCCCCATTATAATTGTATAATTTAATATTGTATGTAAATGCTCATTTTAGCTTTATTTGAAACATTGTGATTTTTTTCCTTGGAACCAAAATGTAAGTGCATATCCAATGCCATAGTCCCTCATAATATGTTCCAATAATTGAATTTATAACATTTAAATTATGATTTTGTCCATAATTTAATTTTAATCTTTGATAATGATGTGTCTCATGCATGAAAAATACACTAAAGTTCCCCAATTTTAAGGTGAGAATTTTATCCTAAAACGTTACTCATATCAAAATAAAAGTTAACTTAAAAAATGCATAGTAATATGTTATCATTGAAAATTACAACATATGAAAATGTGTTAGCATAGTAAGGTTTGAATTTTCAATAGAATGTAAGAGGCAAGACCTACAGAATGTATCATTAAAGATCATATAATAAGTATGCCATTATTTTATCATTGTATGATATGGATCATCACACATATCAAAATCATAAAATTTCAATAAGCACACACACAACAATAAAAAATAGTAAAAAACTAACATATGTTGGATAAGTGACAATTACAACTATTAAAATGTATGAAACAACACACATAGATATGATGAATGTTAAAAAAATGGATGTTAAATTTTCATGCATACATAGGGCTAAGGGCCAAAACAAGAACATGTTCAAATGTTACAAGTCTAGTTATAGCCAAGGGCCAAAGTAAGGAAATGTTCAAATTCCACACACCGTACATAGGGGCAAGGGCCAAATCAAAGACATGTTCAAATGTTTCACATAACACACAAGATATCATATAGACACATCAATAAAATAGTATCACACAAGGGCCAAGGGCCAGCATAATAGACAAGAAAAGTTTTAATCTACTATGTACAAGTAAACAACATCAATGGAACATAGAATTAACAAAATTAGTATAAGATATGATTATGTCAGGTGACTCTATCCTATAAAATAACATGTTCATGTAACTTCATAAGATATAAATATTAAAAAGACATTTATAAATGATAACACCTACATACTTTCACTTATGACTAAGATTCCCCTAACTTAGCAAGGCTAATGGGTATATGAGAGTCCAACATATTAATCTATGAAAATTATTGTATGCTTACAAAACACTTCATAGATACCTATGAAATGCATGTGTGCTATAGAAAGAATATGATATATACTAATCATGAGATAAAAAAACATATTGTAGAGGTGTAAACTATATTTATTATCATTCTTAGGTCCCAATTTATATTTTTTATAATATTTTAGTATTTTTGCATTTTTTAAAAATATATGATTTTTTTGTATTTTGGACATGTCTAAACTATAACAAGGATGAAATTGAAATGAATAAAGATGTCAAACATATAATAAGATGAATGAGATATTTATCTCTCAACATGTGTATGTGATAGTAATGTACTTGGATATATAGAAGAGGTGAAATATGAGTAATATCCCCCCATTGTGATATTGGGAAGTATGTAGGAACAATAAGAGTATGTAGGATGTTGACTATAAATTTTCATTTTGTTATATGTATAGTTGTCAAAATATGTCACATGTGCAAAATAGTGTTTTGCATATTGAAATTGACTAATAAAATTAGAAATTAGTAGTATTAAGGCTCAAGATTTTTAAAATTTAATTTATGGGCAGAAAATAATAAATAATAGGATCACCTAGTTAGGACAGTAGTGCTGGGTGGTTTTATCTAAGATAAAAAAGGAGCTGTCAATGAATAATATAATAACATATGAAAATGGCCTATTTGAACATAGTTGATCCATATTTTAAGCTAATCATATATGGGATTTTAAAATAGAAGGGATGAGAGGCCACAAAAGTAAATGAAATCCAAGGGAATACTAAAATGGATCAAGTGATTGTAAATGGAAAAAATGGAAGATGTAATAAATTAAAATTTATGTACAATCAAACTGTTATTACTAAAATCCAAGTATATCATCAAGGGGATGTATTTGTGAATTCCATGTATCGTGTGTGTCATAACCTTCAATTAGGTTTCCATTTTCATCTTTCATGTTAGTTATATCATTCCAATCATATTGTTAATAATCATTGTCATAGGCATCAATATAAAGGACTAATTTCTCAAGTTGTTATTAAACTTTTCATATACCATTTTGAACATTTGTGTATGAAAAACCAATTTCACCATAAATTGGAGTTACCCTTTTGAAATTGTTTTTATCTTGAGTATGTTCATCATTGTCAAAATATTTCATCTCATTATGAACTAAATAAGTGTCATGTATCTTTGCTCGAACACTATGAAGAGAAGTAATTTGTGCTTTGACTTCTTGACTTGAAGATGTAATAATATATTTCAATTATTAAACTTATTATGTTAATTTAATAATGTAATATATATGTGATGATTTAATCCTTATAAACCATACTTGTATCATTAGAATTATTAGTAATATTTTCCCTTGGAAATTCACTCATAACAAACTTTTAGACATATGTGCCTTTATTATTATTTTGGGCTTGTTCTTGTAATTTCTCCTTGAGTAATTGATATTTTTGTAACATTTCTTATTTTATAATTTCTTACTTATATTATATTTTTATCCATGTTTTATATTTAATATATTTATTAATATGAGTGGATTTGTTGATTTATGTATCTATCATAGGATCACCACTATCATTTATCTTTTGTATTTTATTCTTTAAAACCAAAAAACTATAAATATGATGCTTATGCATTCTATGATATGCATAATATTATTTTGATATTATTATAGGATGTTTAGGAAGTAATTTTATCATTTTATTTTTAATCATTTCTCTTCATATTTCACTTGAACTCTTATTTTCCTTTTTTGTACTTTTATAATCATTAGTTGTATATGTATTTTGTTTTGGTTTCCAATATTGATATGAAGTCTTGTTAGAAAAAAATTTACTAGATGAGAACACAAAAACATGATCAAAACTAAAATACTCTTTATTATTTATGAATGTGATCTGATTTTCACATGATGTGATATTTGAAACTAGATATTGATTTTTATTTCATAATTCTTCTATTGACTTTATCATAGTGATGATTTGATCTTTAAGGGATTCACAAGCATTAACCATAAATACTTATGATTAAACATGAAAATAAACATTATCAAGAGGATTTGTGGGAGGTGGAGGGGATTGATGAAAGACATTTTGATTACATTCACTTGACAATATAGGGTTTTTCAATTTACCTCATGGAATAGTGACAACATGTAACTAATTAGAGGGAGAGTAGCTATCACCATTTTGAGGATTAAGAGGAGGATTTATAATATCTTAAAATAATATTTTCTCTTACTCCCATGATATTATTAAATTGAAAAAATATTGTATTAATGAAGCTTTTGTAAAATTTTATAAAGTGATCATAGTCATCAAAAATATCTATATCATCCATTGTAAACTATATGAAAAATATATTGCAACAAAAGAAAAAATGAGATACATAGAAATAAATAGAATATTTTGAAACCCTAATAAATTTTTAAAACCCTAATATTTTGTTATAACCCTATGACCAAAATATTTAAATACTATAAGGTTGGAACCCTAAAGAAAACCTAGGGTTTTGACAAGCTTAAATCAATACGTCAGTTCACCAAATGTTTTATCTTAATTTAGATTGATAAAAATATAAAACCTAATTAGATAAATTAAATTGAATAAAATAAAGTGTTTTAAATAAAATTAAAAATAGTAAAATAAAATAAATAAATTAGAATTGATGAAATATAATGAATATTAAAAAATATAAACTATGAAAAAGAGATTTGTACTCAATTTTTGATGCATTCAGTTAACTGTGTTGACTATAAAAATGTAGAAAAAATGATAAATATGAAAACCTCAAATATTTCCAAAATATTATCCTCAGACATTACATGAAATTATATACCAAATAGAGTGAATAGTGATGAACACCACTATCTTAGGCTAACATTTTTGTCCTTTTGGAAAATTCTAAAAACTAGGGCACAATCTTATGCAATTGTGTAAAATATGCCCATTTGTTATAATTTTGTCTTATGTGATGCAAAAGAGACTAAAAAATATCTTATTAAAGTTTAAAAACATAGCTTGCATAAGAAAGAGATAAAATGATGTGAAACATTCAAAAGGGTTAGTGGGTGGAGTTATGTTAGACCTCAACATCTCACTTTGGTGACCATTGCCTACATACCAATACTCCAAAGAGGGATCAAACCTTTATGTAGTTATTAAATATAAGTGATTAATGAAATTATTATCATTTAAACATATGAAAGCATATATAATTGGTTTTTATACTTCATCATGCTTAGTTTGGGCTATTTAAAACTAAATTCAAACTTGGTGCATGATTGATTGAAGTGCTTGGAAACAGATTGAGAAAAAATATTGAAGTTTTATTTAATGTGAAATTGTGTAAATAATATCTTGTAATATGATTGATAATATTTCCTAGATTTTATTGAAATGAAACAATTGAATGTGCTTTTATTATATTTTAATAATGAAAAAGACTTGATGGGGAGTTTTTAAATATTAAGGTTAACCCTAAGGATGCTTTCCTTTTTGAAACTTTAGATTTTGTAAGGGAAATGATAGAAAAAGAAAATAATTTTAGGTATTCTTATTATTTTATGAAAAATTATTGATATTTGGGTCCAAGTTAGAGCATACATATGCATAAAGGTGTTTTCAATAGTAAGATCATTTATGTAGGTTATAGTAGATGACCTTGTAATGGAACCATGTCTCATATTATGCTTTGGATTGGTCAAATTGTTGAATTAAGTGCACATGTCAATGGTAAAAAATGATAAAATAGTCATGAATAAGTATCCTTGACCAAATTTAGGTTGCTAGACTAGGAGATATGAACATTGATATGATGATATGGAGATATCTAAGTAAGATAAATAATATGCTTGCTATAAACTATGGGAATTCCTTTAGGTGGCTAATTTAAATTTTGGAGGATTAGACATATATAAGTAAATTAGGTGTAAGATAATGGTGAATGAGAGTCATGTATGTATTTATGAGTCATATAGGATGAACATAAGTTAAATATGACATTTACAAGTATTAATCACTATAATTTAGTGTCTAAAACACCCACATGGAGACTTGCACTAAAGTCTAGGTTGCACACCTATATGGAATTCATGAATCCTCCTAAATTTATTAAACTAATTACATTTATTAAACCACTTATATTTATGAGTACCTTTAGGATATATAAAATCAAACATTTCCCTCAACTTTAATAATGAATTAGAGAATAGAAAGTCAGAGGTTCATGTATTATTATAATTTTTCATTAGAGAAGGATATTTAATAAATAGTTATTTTTGTACCCAAATATATGTGTCATTTATATCTTATATTTATAACATGAGATATATATAGGATAGATGCATTTAATCATGTCTACTCCAAAGATATAATATAGAGCCACTTTAGACTACATCCAGAGAGTAGGGTAGTTTTAGTAATTTTTAAGAGGAAACATTGTTTTAAAGTGTCCTAAATAAAAAAAAGACACCACAATTTCATGAATAATGCTTGTAAACCTATAGATTGACTATAAACATCATAGGGGCTTCAAGCAATTTTTATAGTAGCTACCAAGTCTATTTAAGTATGGTTTGTACTCTACAAATGACTGTGATTTTTAGGGGTTTCTAAAATTTTAAAGGATTTTTAAGTTTTTTTAGTGTTTTATTAATGATATTTGGGGTTTTCATGATTTACGTAAATTTTATAGATTTATGCTTGTGTATGATTTATGTGGACTAGAGCATGGTTGTTTGTTAGATTTGGGTATTTATTTTTATTTTTTTGAAAATAAGTTTTATTTGGATGTGTGGACCATTAATGTAAGATCTATGAATTTTTTACACCAATAATTTTCATCACCTCTCTTATCCTTAAAAAATATCTATCTATGTACTTATATCAGGAGGTCTACATGTTTCATTATTTCACTCTTTGTTCTAATATCACTCCAATAGATCATGCCCAATTATAATTGATCTAATATTTCCATCGAACCTAGCCTTAGATTCTTCCTTAGGTAGTTATATTATCACCTATATATAATGACCACACTCCTAAACTACTATTGTCTAGGAATCCTCTCCATAAAAAAATATTGTGATATCACTTCTCCTTGGCTATAATGCAAATAGTGACCTCCAAACTACCATAGCTCCACCTTATTCCCTATACTAACACCTCCAAGATCTTCCCCTTTACCATTATTATCAATGTCATATTTCAATATCCATGATTTTATTTTAAAATATCTCATCCTCTATTTATACACTTACTCCTTGACTACTCCAAATTATGTCCACTATGGATCCCCTACCCTTGCAACCCTAATCAACCCTATAATGACCATGCCAAATAAATTAATTTTGGTACATTTTTATAAATTTTTTAACTATTTAAATTTAATTATTTCAACCTATATATCATGAACTATGGCATTATCTAATGGATTTTAACTCTTTCTAAAACCCTATTGTAAGGGAGGTACTATGTTCATTCCTCCCAATCTCTTATTTTCAACAAGTTATAAGAAAAGGGAATTTATTATTAAATGATAGCCAAGGGCCTTTTTTTCTAAATGTGAATAGTAAGAATGGGTGATATGGGGAATTTTAATATTTAAGGGGTTATTTTTACACCTTAACGACATGTACCATTCTTATGACAACATATTTTACACCACATGATGTACTTGCTACAATTTTTAGATTTTCATCCAATTGATGAAGATCGATGGGTGCGATAGGTTTGATAAGAAGTAAAAATTCCCCAAAATGAAATTATTTTGTTGTTTTATAGCTCTATCATTAATATTCCATGGTTCATTTATCATTTATCGCAACCCCATTTTGGGTGCTATTTTTTTTTGAAATCAAATGATTTTTTTTATTTCTATGCAAAATTATGGTTCTTATGTAATGAAAATGCATTTATTTTTCCTCACTTTTTAATGTTTACTTAACATGGCCTTGTTTTTACGTCCTTATTAAGTAACTAATTTTCTTTTTTTCACATGGCACTATAAGTAGAACTCTTACTACATTTTTGAATGTGTTATTTGAATAGTGGATTTTTACCACTCATGTAGTCACTTGTTTTGATTTTATTCACCTATTCAACATTAGTTATTAATTTAAAATAACACTATTGCTTATGCCATTATTTTTGAGACATATTATGATGCCCATTTATATATGAGATATTGCATTTTATCGAGGATATTATTTTTATCATCTCTTTTAATACATGTTGAAAGTTTCTATTGATCCTAATGAAGAAAGAATTATACTATTTCCAACATATATTTAATGTTAATTAGTGTATTTAAACCAATATTGGATATTTATTGAACCACTCCACCAATTCACCATTACAAGGGGTTGTTTTAATACTACTTGCTTTATTTGTCACATCTTGTAATCATGTAAAAATGACATTTGAGTGATAAGAGTGTCACTTGAGAAAACCTATCCTTATCTTATCCCTAGACCTATCTTAGGGCCTATTTAGACACTTTTATAACCTTTTTATAGGCCACACACATCCCTAAACATCCATAAAGTAGTCCTAGACCCTTATTTTAAGATACTAGCTCATAGTGCCCCAAGTTCTACCACATGGACACTAGCACCATAATTTGGACAGTAGTGCCCCATGGTGTTAGTGTCCCATTTTAGGAATTATTGTTATTTTGCCTCATATTATATCCAAAAAATATATTTTCAAATGAGAAACCACTTAGGGTCAGCCTAGAATAGTATATATACATGACTTTTAGCCCTTTATCCACTAGATGGAAATAAGATGCAAATTACACAAACAAACTCCATTTTAAGACCCACACAAACACTAGAATAATATATATACATGAATTTTAGACCTTTATCCACTATATGGAAATAAGATGCAAATTACACAAACAAACGCAAAATGAGTCATGTAAAATTAAGGTTATCAATCCATATTCTACCCTAATTATACATAAAACCACTTAAAACATTCTTAAGCTTAGATTTCCAATGTCATGCACACTCAAGGCAACACTCATACTAGATTCACTTGCACTTGGACCAACACTTAGGTGGGGATAACTACATCAGGATTGATCCCTCCTTAGATTTTTAGTATATATGCAATTGTCATCATATCAATGTGTTGATATTTCCATCCTACCCTACTAACAACACACTATACTACTTGTGTCAATTGGATGCTCTTGTAATATGGAGGTTTAGCATTTATAGATAAAATAAGTCAAAATACGTCACCTACATGGAACTAGTACTCATGTGCATAAGAATAGGCCTGGAAAACCTAGACACAAGTGTACTTAAAATCTTAGAATAGTTATGCACATAATACACTAGTGCCAAAATAGGGACACTAGCACCATATGGCACTACTATCCAATTATGTTGCTACTATCTAAGAAGGGTTTTAACAAATGGATCTTATCTATGACATTTCTAATAACTCATGTCATAGTTTTTATCCTACATATCTCCTATCATAGTCAATTTTTAAATGAGTACTTGTTTACATTATTTATTATTATTTTTAGAAAGGTCAAACTAAGTCAATTTTATTATAAATCAGTTGTTGTATTTATTGCATATTTCTACCCTGATTTACTTACTCAAACCCTTTAACAATCTAGGGATTAAAATCTATATCCCTAATAAGTTAAATAATTTAGTGAAACTAACATAATTTATATATTATATAAACCCTAACCATAAATAACCCTAGGGTTTATGTTTCTAGCCTTCTAATACCCACACTTAGATTTTAGGTCCTTATATTTTCTAATTTGTATTTCATCTAATCATGATAATAATGATAGATGAAGTTTATCAATTTTTAATACAAATTTTTGTATCTTATTTTACATGCTTTTTTACTTTCATTCGGAATGAATTCAAAGATGACATAAACACATATTTACATGATGCTTTATATTAGTTGAAATGTATATCATATTTCATTATATCTTTAACATGTTATTGTTATCTTATGTGGTATTAAATTAAGAAACAATCCTTAAATACATAGAGGATCAATTTAAATATAGTTTATTGGACTTAATCCATAAATTTAATACCCTAAGAAATGTATTTAAAGTTTTAATGTCATATCCTATACACATGAAAGAATCTCCTCCTCCTCCTTATCTCGATAAGGGTGATAACTAATTTCCCTCTAACTAGGTCCATGTTATCACTCCTCCATGAGATGACATATCCTATACTATTATTACTAATGCCCATACTTAGCCTATCCATGCCTCTACCTATCCGTTATAGGATGTGTGCTTATATGTTCAATCAAAATCAACTAGGATTTGCACTTGTGAGACTCTAAGGGATCAAATTATCGGTATGAGAAAGCTAATATTAGAATTAAAGAGTCAAAATCAGTAACTAAGGGAAAATGTCACATTATTGGAAAATCAAATTACATGTACAAAGTATTTAAAATATGCTAGTGTTCATCATGTATATGTATTTACACATTGTAATGTTGTGCCTAACACTCTGTCATATCCAAATCATAAATTACAATATGAGAAATACAATCAAGATCAAAATAATACAAAAGATAGGAATCATGACAATATCCCCCCACTTAAAAATAGAAATCTTATTGTCAATAAGGATGAGATTTTACAAACTTTTAAAGATAGAATTTAGGAACAACCCCATGATCATGCACAAATTATGCAAGCCATAATGGAATAGCAAATAAAATATAAAATTGTCAATATTCTACTCCCCCAAATAATATTATTATTGAACCTAATTTGGGGGCAACTCAACTTGTACAAAAACCTATTTTAACTCGAGAAAATTTAATAATGATAACACCTCCTATGTCTAGTTACTTCTCTCTAGATATACAATCCCTTATGCATGAGATTCATTATCTATAGGCTAAGGTGTTACATATTGAGTAGGGTTTTACTCAACCATCACATTCATTAGATTATCATGTTTTTTTACATACATCTTTGGCATGTCACTTAGAGGCAACTCCTTTTCCATCTAGATTTGTGTAACCTAAAAATACTCTGTATGATGGTAAGGGTGACCTAGAGCACCATTTATGATCCTTTCGCATAACATGTTTGGAATATATGTCCAAGGATTGGCTCCTTACTAATTTGTTCCATATAATCTAAAGGACTATGCCTTATATTTGTTATATGATATTCTTAATTAATCTATCACTATATTCAATCCATTGGTAGATATGTTTTTAGCACACTTTTCATTTAACATAAGTGATACGATCTCATATGTTCAAGTAGCAGAACTGGAACAAAAATTCAATGATCATATTTCAAAATATGTTTTGAAATATGAAACTATATCAGTGAAGATGACTAGCCACATGGCAGATCAAAAGATCCAAGATATATTCAAACAAACTTTACTACCAGCATTACATGAAGCTATCTTCTTCAAAAAGTTTCCAACCTTCACAAATTTATGCCACATAGTGAAATAAATGGAATTCAAGCTTCTCTCTATGAGAAAATACAATACAAAAGTGGATTAGAAACAAATACTAAGAGTTATAATAAGCCTCCATACAAATTAATGGCCATTTAAAATAAGAATAATAAAAAATCCACACTTAACACAACTTCAAAGGCAGCTTCTCTTTTGGGTTTATCAAATGCTTTACATAGAGTTTTCACTAATCTTAAACAATCACCGGTGTTTTTTTAATAGAAGCTTATTTGTATCTCTCCCTCCCAATAAAGAGGTTGATACAACATGACCTATTACCAAGAGATATGATTCAAATGCATTGTATGACTATCATAGGGCACCATGGTATACTACAAACTAATGAATTAGCTTGAACATAAGATACAAGATTTAATAGAGGATAACATCATTAATGTGGGCATACCCATAAAGGAACCCAAAGTTAAAAAATGAAAGATAAGGCATTGAAAATAATCTTTGAAACGTTTATAAAGCATACAACTAATGAGACATGTAACACTTTAATCATTCACTATACATATCAAACACATAAAACACCATAATCCTATCAAACTACTATAGAGGATGCACACCCTTTACACAATATCATTGGTGTGTATCATAATACATTACCAATTAGACTAAAACTGCCAGTTATAGTTTTGAGCATAGTTTCCATTAGTACACCATAGACTTCAGTTAGGCCAGTAGTGTAGGAGGTCTACTCTTACAATATTAATTCATACACATAATTTCCCATAGGCCATTATTAGAGAGAACCATGCATCAGAGATATGATTTAGATTATATAGGGCCTCCTTCTACCCATTTCCTTTTGATATCAATGTTATTGATTTCCTAAGGTTCTTAGCATAGAACACCCATGATAGTTATAGCATCTTCCACTAGATGGGTCCCTAAGACCCCTACAGTTCATAGGAGACCCAATTCAACTTCATAAATTCCTAGCACCTCTCTACATGTAGTACTAGATATATATCACTTAGTACAATAGGTTCTAGGAACTTAGTTACCTTTTCATATAACACACATGATTATCATTCTTTTATTTGACAGATGCCACATTGATACTAAGTCTCCCACAAGACTCATCGACTAGTATGTCCCTCCCTTATTGTACATAGATTATATCCAAAAAATAAAAAATAAAATAATATGTCAAAACACAAAAAAATTCAAATATTTACTCAAAAAATGCAAATTATAAATTATATTCATTACCATGTTTGCATCTCATATTTTTTTAACACTACATATGATAGCTATCTTCATAAAGGTTAGTTTATATCATACATACATGCTTCAATTGTTCTTATCGAGTGTTCATAGATACTTACAGGACCCAAGTCCACTACACATATCCTAATTTATTATTATATCTACCCATTAGGGGCATATACATAGATACACAAGTTTTCATTTGATACATTTGCCCATTTGGGGCATCTTATACACAATTTTGATTGCTAAGTTACATATTTATAAAATCTACACCACACATTTAGCATTGTTATATATTAATGTTGATCATCCTACACTTACTAAGATTTTTTATTGATTTCTACTATTTTAGACTCAACCTATGTACATATTAGCTCTTATATATATTTGTTCCATAGGTTCATGTAGAATTTCATTTGTATCTTTCCTAGTTTAGACTTGATTGTGTCTTTATTCTTCTTATATTCAATGGAATTTAAATATGACATTACTATTAGATCTACACTACTTGTTTTCAATATATTTATGCATTGTACATGTGCCCATGTATTTGTGTGTGCTTTCATGATTGTGTCTGTGGAAATTTGAACATGTCCTTCCATGTGTCTCTAATCCAACTTGTTTGTTGTTTATGTATGTAGATATTTGAACATGTCGTTATATGTCTTTCTTTATCATAATTAATGTCATGTGCATATGTTCCTTGTGTTGGGGATCAACCAACAATGGATTACACTTGTGAAAGCAATAAATGCAGAAATAAATCAGATAGATAAGCAACTAGAATGATAAATAGCACAAAACAAGATATACAAGAAAACACCCTGAAAAATTGTATTAAAACTCTTTACAATAGGAATACAATTGAAGAAACTTCATTCTTCCACACCTCTCTCAGATGCACACAAGATCTCTCACTAGATCTCTATTCCTCAAGAGCTCTCTCTCAAGTACACTCAAATCCAACAACTTGGATTGATGCAACTCAGTACTATCCTTCAAACATTCACAATGTTCTACTCATACTATTCAACTCTCATACTAAGCTAAGAAGATCTTTCCTACATATAGAAATAGGAAACTTGAGCATGCTCTTACAACAAACAGTTAAGCCACTTCAACAAGGGCTCTAAAAATAATATTGCTAATAATAGAGACGCGAGCTTGAGTCTACAACTCAAACTCATCATGCAAACACTCGCTTCTGTCCTCGGAAATCACTTTCTGGACACACAGGTAATCGACGTCGGTTCCTGCCTGTTCTCCTGTGACCGTCGCCGGCCGACCCTACTACTGACGTCGGTGCCTCTGCAACTGCAATTGACCGACGTCGGTCTCTCCCGATTGACGCCGCCATCTGTGTAGACCTAATCCTATTTTGTATGCTCCTTGGTGAAGCTTTTAGCTCCACACCCTAACAATCTTCCACTTGGAGATAAACCAGCTGTACCAGTACCTGTACAGCAACATCTTCTAGCTCCTCCATCTTCAACTCAATCATGAAGACCAACAGAAGTTGAATGAAGATTCAACTTCTCCTTAGTAACCGGCTTTGTTAGCATATCAGTAAGATTCTTGTCTGTATGGATCTTCTCTAGCTTCAACTCACCATCTTCCAATACCTGCCGTATGAAGTGGTACCTTAGCTGTATGTGCTTGGTTCTTGAGTGAAAGGCTGAGTTCTTAGCCAAATGGATTGCACTCTGACTGTCACTATATAATCTGCAACTCCCATGCTCCCTTCCAAGCTCTTCCCTGAACCGTGTCATCCATATCATCTCCTTGCTAGCTTCTGTGGTTGTAATGTACTCTGCTTCTGTAGTTGACAAGGCTACAACCTTCTGCAACTTAGATATCCAACTAACTGTCATTCCACCTACAGTAAAAACATAACTTGTGGTGCTCCTCCTGCCATCCAAATCACCTGCCATATCTGAATCTACATAGCCATGTAGAGAAGTATCTGAACCTCCATAGCATAAGTGTCTACTGCTGGTTCCTCTCAGATATCTAAGGATCCATTGAACTACTTTCCATTGTTCCTTTCCTGGATTGGCCATATACTTACTTACTACTCCCACTACTTGGGCAATATCCAGTTTAGTACACACCATTGCATACATCAAACTTCCTACCACGGAAGAATATGGAACCTTACTCATGTACTCTACCTCATCATGTGAATTAGGACATTATTCTTTACTCAACTTAAAATGTCCAGCCAAAGGTGTGCTTACCAGTTTAGCATCCTGCATATTGAACCGTTTCAACACCTTGTCCACATAATCTTCTTGAGACAATATCAACCTATGATTTTTCCTGTCCCTCTTAATGCTCATGCCAAGGATTTTATTTGCTACTCCCAAATCCTTCATAGCAAACGTTTGAGCTAATTTCACCTTAAGCTCAGAGATATCCTGCATGTGAGATCCTGCAACCAGCATATCATCTACATACAACAATAGAATAATATATCTACCATTATCAAATCTCTTAAAATATACGTAATGGTCAGATTGACACCTACTGTAGCCATGCTCAGTCATAAACTTGTCAAATTTCAAATACCATTGCCTAGGAGCTTGCTTGAGGCCATACAAGCTTTTCTTCAACCTGCACACCAACTTCTCCTTACCCTTGACCTCAAAACCTTTTGGCTGTTCCATGTAAATTTCCTCATCCAAATCTCCATGAAGAAATGCTGTCTTAACATCTAGTTGCTCAAGATGCAAATCCTCAAAAGCAACCAAAGACAATACAACCCTTATATAAGTCATCTTAACAACAGGAGAAAAAATCTCACCAAAGTCAATACCTAGTTTTTGTGCAAATCCTTTCACTACCAATCTGGCCTTATATCTCATCTGTCCATCCTCACCTTCTTTCAACCTGTAGGTCCATCTGTTCTTCAGTGTTCTCTTACCAGCTGGCAATTCAACCAAATCCCATGTTTGGTTCTCTCTTAAGGACTCCATCTCCTCAACCATGCCACGCTCCCACTTACTCCTGGACTCCACCTGTAATGCTTCTTCAAAACTCTCTGGTTCTCCACCATCAATTAGAAATAAATAATATAAGGAAGGAGAATATCTAATTGGAGGCTTACTTACCCTTTCAGACCTCCTGATGGGTGTATTGGACTCGTTCTCAACACGCTGTCCACCCAAATTTTCTGACAGTGACCGACCTCAGCCACCTGTAGACTTGTTACTGGCCGACACCGATTCTTCCTGGCCGACGCCAGTGCCTGGTCTACTGACATCGATCTCTATATGACCGACATCAGTTTCTATACTACCGACGTCGGTCCCTAACCTACCGACGTCGGTCCTTGTGTTTTCCTGTAAGTGATTATTTCTTTTTCCTGCGAACTCATTTTGGACCATAACTTCGTCCAATTCACTATTGCTCTACCCAGATTGATCCAGCTTCCTTATCTGATCACTGTACATCACTCTTTCATTGAAAACAACATCACGGCTCCTAATTACCTTGTTAGTTCCTAGATATCAAAATTTGAAACCAAAATCATTTGAGCCATAGCCAATAAACATGCACCTCATAGACTTAGCATCAAGCTTCTTTCTATTTTCCTTATCTATGTGCACAAAGGCTTCACAACCAAAAACTTTGAGATATGAGAGATCTACCTTTTTACCTATCCATGCCTCTTCTAGAATTCCACCATCCAGAGCTGTAGAGGGTCCTCTGTTGATCAGGTACACTGCGGTGTCAATTGCTTCTGCCCAAAACTGTAAGGGCAACCCTGAATGCAATCTCATACATCTTGCACGCTCCATGATAGTTCTGTTCATCCTTTTAGCAATACCATTCTGCTGAGGTGTCCTTGGAACCATCCTTTGCCTATGGATTCTGTGAGTGTAACAATACGAGTTAAACTTAAGACTGCAGAACTCACCGCCATTATCAGATCTCAAGCACTTTAATCTTCTGCATGTTTCATTCTCAACCATAGCCTTCCAAATCTTAAAAGTCTCAAAAACATTAGATTTCTTATTAATATAGTAGATCCATACCTTTCTTGTGGTGTCATCTATGAATGCAACATAGTACCGTGATCCGCCAATAGAGGCTACCTGAGCTGGTCCCCACACGCCTGTGTGAACAAGCTGCAACTTCTGCCTTTTCTTAGTAGACCCAGTCTTGAGAAAACTAACCCTTTTCTATTTTCCAAATACACAATGCTCACAAAATTCTAGATCCATACTTTTCAAATCTGAAAGCATACCTTTGGACTTAAGAATTGACATCCCCTTCTTACTCATGTGGCCAAGCCTTGAGTGCCACAATTTAGCATCCACATCTGAAGTAGATAAAACTAAAGGAGATTTGTTAGTAACACAATTACACAAATAGAGAGTACCTTCTCTCTTACCTCTAGCCATAACAAGTGTACCCTTGGTCACCTTCCAAGAATTTGCTGTGAGAGTTACTGTACAACCCTCATCACCTAGCTTACCTGCAAAAATCAAATTTCTCTTCAAACTAGGAACATGCATCACATCTCTCAACACCCATGTGTTGCCATTCTGCATCTTCAGCTGCACTTTACCTTTGCCAGTAATCTTACAAGGCTCATCATCCTCTAAGTACACTATTCCAAAATCTCCATGGATATAGTCACTGAAATATTCTCTATTAGGGGTAGCATGGAAAGATGCACCAGAATCTAATACCCAAGATTCTATATTATTATGCAAAGAGAAAATAAGATCATCCTATGCAATACCTACAACCTTTGTCTCTTCCTTTCCTTCATGCTGATTCTCCTCCTTAGGCTTTGACCAGCAATCTCTGCTTATGTGCCCCAACTTTCCACAGTTCCAGCATTGTGGCCTTCTGCCATTCCTGGATTTGAATCTGCCTCTTCCCTTAGACTTAGATCTTGATCTCCTCTTGCTCTTTTCTTTTTGCCTTCTCCTGCTCTCAAGATTTAAAGTGTTCCCAGATGTCTCTTCTGTGCTTTTCCTATGAATTTCCTCATTCAAGATAACACTAACCACATCCTCTACTTTTAAAATATTTGAAGTAGAAGCAGTATTAGAAACTGCCATTACCAAGCCATGCCAGCTTTCAAGCAAAGAACATAATATTAAAAGAGCTTTTATTTCATCTTCAAATATAGTATTGACTGAACTTTATTGGTTAACAATACCATGGAAATCATTCAGGTGATTAGAAATAGATCCACCTTCTTGCATATGCAAATTAAATAACTGCTTCATTAAATATACCTTATTTGAAGCTGAGGGTTTTTCATACAAATTTGCTAACGTAGTCATTAACTCTACCATAGTTTTAGCCTGTGACAAATTAGATATCATAGTGGAGGCTAGACTCAGTCTTATAGACCCAAGAGCCTTTCTGTCAAGAACTTCCCATTCTTCATCCTCCATGTCCTTGGGCTTCTTTGCTATCCCACCTAACGGTAAGTAAAGATCTTTCTGATACAGATAGTCTTCTATCTGCATTCTCCAATGTTGATAGTTCTTGCCATTAAACTTTTCCATTCTCAACTTACTTTCTTCTGCCATTGCTTCTCCCACTCAAATAGAAATCCCTGCAGAAACCCCTATGAGCAACCTGTAATCCAAACACACTACACAGATCTGAACCACCTGTTAGTGAACCTGAGCTCTGATACCACTTGTTGGGGATCAACCAACAATGGATTACACTTGTGAAAGCAATAAATGCAGAAATAAATCAGATAGATAAGCAACTAGAATGATAAATAGCACAGAACAAGATATACAAGAAAACACCCTAAAAACTTGTATTAAAACTCTTTACAATAGGAATACAATTCAAGAAACTTTGTTCTTCCACACCTCTCTCAGATACACACAAGATCTCTCACTAGATCTCTATTCCTCAAGAGCTCTCTCTCAATTACACTCAAATCCAACAACCTGGATTGATGCAACTCAGTACTATCCTTCAAACATTCACAATGTTCTACTCATACTATTCAACTCTCATGCTAAGCTAAGAAGATCTTTCCTACATATAGAAATAGGAAACTTGAGCATGTTCTTACAACAAACAGTTAAGCCACTTCAACAAGGGCTCTAAAAATAATATTGCTAATAATAGAGACGCGAGCTTGAGTCTACAACTCAAACTCATCATGCAAACACTCGCTTATGTCCTCGGAAATCGCTTTCTAGACACACATGTAACCGACGTCGGTTCCTACCTGTTCGCCTGTGACCGTCGCTGGCCGACCCTACTGGCGACGTCGGTGCCTCTGCAACTGCAACTGATCGACGTCGGTCTCTCCTGACCGACGCTGGCGTCTGTGTAGACCCGAACCTATTTTGTATGCTCCTTGGTGAAGCTTTTAGCTCCACACCCTAACACCTTGTATTGTGGCCCCTTGGCCTAATTTTGTGTGCCTCATGTGTGTTTTATGTATGCTTTCTTGTATGCATCATGGCCATGACACTTATTTGCCTACTTGTTACATAATCTAATTTTAGATTCAATGATAGATGTCATGCATCTCCCCTTCCTACTTGGGTGTTGTGTTGGACATCATACTCTATACCCCTACATAGCTATTCAATTATTACTTGGATTTGTTGTTCATATACATTTCTATATCTCTCTTGATAGCCTTATCAATGTTATATCTAATATACATCATACACTACAAATTTATTCTTATATTATCTTACATTTAGATGTCATGTATGCACATTAGATTGGTTTATTACGTAGATATCGTGTATGCTTCAATTAACATACATTTTATAGAGCTTCTTATTTTAAGATAAATTCTTTAATAGGTTCAATAACTCCCCTCAAAAGAGGGGACATTCATAGGGGTTTGTCATGGAGATTAGGCTATTTGAATTTACTCATAGTATAATTTTTAGCACATAAGCATAAAATACAAAAATCAATTTTAGGAAAACACAGTGGGAACTAGTGTCATAAAGCCTAGTTTTAGTTGCACATAAATCAGAATAATTAGAAATTAGCACCCAAATTAGGACACTAATGCCATATGGTGCTACTATCCAAATATGGAACTACTATTTAATCACCTTAATCTCAATAAATTATAAATTGGATAGAAAAGGAAAATAGGTATAGTCCATGTTTACATAGGCTCAATTATAGATTACCAATTTTGGCTCAATTTATCTTAGATTCATACTAGTGTGCTTATATTAGGGGCATCAGGCATGGAATGATCATTCCCATTTTAGTTTCATATACTTAGACACAAATTATTACAACTTAATCTAGTATCCATATACTCAAATATCAAATTTGGGAGCATGTACATGACACATTATTTATGTATGCTCACTTATACATTGGTTGATCAATTAGAATGATAAAATCCATGCCATTATCTAAGTTATATGCACTAGAAACCATGTTATAAGTTACACACCAAATTTATGACTTACTCCATCTACATTGGTTGGCATTATCAAGTGTTCTAGAGCCACCTAATATTATCAAATGGCCTAGAGCCATTTTACATTCTAGAGTTATTGAGTGGCCATATATCCAACATATATACTCCTAATTATAGTTACACATCTTTAGTTACATCATACAATTTTATTTTAGATGTATCTACTACACATGGGTAGGAAATTATTGAGTCATAGTCTAAATGAGTTTTTGGGCCACCTACATAATAAGGTTAGATACATAATCAGTCTAGTCCAAGCTATTCATAGGTCATGGTTCAAACTTAGATTGGTTTATTAATCCACCCATACACATGTATTTAGAAATCCATCAACTCGATCCAAGTTATTCATCAATTTATCACTATCTACATGTACACACACACACACACACACACACACACACACACACACACAAGTTATCACCAATTTTATGCATTGGTTCATGTACCCAAAGAGGTGTATTTATTCCTTTCATCTCTCTTATCTCTTTACTTAGTTTTGTCTTCACTTTTGATATCTATTAAGTAGGGACTAATCTATGCACAATTCATTATTAGGATATGTAATGTAACATACTTAGATATATACACATAGGCTTCACCTCTTAAGTAATCCCAAGTAGGATTCTTTTTATTTTATCTTAGTCATTTTATCGTTACATTTAAAGAATAAATGGGGGAAATGTAATCATCTAAAATTTATAATTGAGTTATAAGAGTGTTACTTGAGAATAGACATTCTTAGATTATCCCTAAACCTATCTTAGGGCTTGTTTAGACAATTATCTAGCCTTTACGCGGACCACACATGTCCATAAGCATCCCTAAATTAGTTCCAAACCCTTAATTAAAGATCTTAGACCATAGTGGCTTAGGTTTTTCCACTTGGACACTAGTTCCATAATTTAGATAGTAGTTCCCCATGGTGCTAGTCTCTAGTTTGGATGCTATTATTATTTTCGCTCCTTTTCTCTCCAATGGATATATTTTTAAATGACCTAGGGTTGGCCTAGATGTATTTTAAGACCTGCATAATCACTATACCATTATATATACATGAATTTTATCCCTTTATCCACTAGATGTAAATGATACACAAATTACACAAATAAACTTAGAACAAGTTGTGCATAATCAAGGTTATCAGTCCCTATTCTACCATAATTATACATACAACCACCTACAACATTCCTAAGATCATATCAATCAAATTTATAGTATCAAATAGACTCAAATAACTCAATACAACATTCATACTATCTTTACTTACACTTTCACTAACACTTAGGTGGGGAGAACTACATCAAGCGTAACCCCTCCTCAAATTATTGGTTTGTACACAACTCTCATCAAAATGAGGTGTTGAGGATGTCTAACCTACCCCACTAACAACACACTTTGATACTTGTTCCAATTAGATGCCCTAGTAACATGGATGTTTTTGGTTTTCATATAGAATTATTCAAAATAGGTCACGTATAGGGAACTAGAACTCATGCACATAGGAACATGCTTAGAAAACCTAGACACAGGTGCACTCAAAAGTTTAGAATAGTTATGCATAAAGAACAATAGAGATAAATTATGGAAACTATCACCACATGGTGCTACTATCCAATTAGAGAACTACTATGTAAGAAGGGTTTTGATACTTCGATCCTATTTGTGACACTTAAAATAATTCCTATCAGTGTAGCCTCTATATCTCTCATCTCAATCAATTCTAACTAAGTATTTATTTACATCATTTATTTCTATTTTTATAAAGGTAAAAATAAGCCAATTTTATTACAAATTCATGGTTATATTTAATACATATTTATACCCTAATTTACTATATTTAGACCATTTAACAACCTAGGGCTTAAAATCCATAACCTTAAAAAGTTAAATCACGTCCCATTTCTACCAAGGACTATTTTAGATAATCTATACTTATGTCCCCAAAATTGGACTAGAGTAAATGTTAGAAAAATAATAGTTTTAATATATTCCAAATAAAAAAGACTAGGATTATAGTAATAATTTGGATCTATTACCAATATATTTCATTGGAGATAATTTATAACTATAAAATTTTGAATAATTTAGTCTTATTTCTAATAGTTTTGTTTGGACTTGCACTAGTAATAGGTCTAAATTATTTGAAATGGTCCTTTATCTACTGATGGGGGAAAAAATAATATTATTTAAATAATGGATTGTCTATTAAATTTTATGATATGATGTGTTTATATTGTTGAGATGGATACATATGTTCTCTAGTATAGTATATATGATAGTTTTTGTTACTATATTTGCTTTGCAAATTTAATTATTATAACATAATTGAGATGATAATTTTAGTTGTCATACTTGTCATTCATGTTATACCTTTACAACATGGTTGAGATGATATTCACTAATGATTGTACTTATGATGTTATGTATTTTTTATTATATCATGTTGATATTATATGAAAATATATTGATTATGATAGAGTTGATTATCATTTCTCACCAGTATGCAGTTTTTATTTTATTAGTATTTTGGATTTGTAGTTCTATGTCTTAGGCTACATGTTTGGATTGACATGGATTCTTGACATATATTTTATCCCTAATGAAGGACTTTACTATATGTATGGAATAATATAGGAGAAGGAGGTATATTTTTATGATGTGTGGATGTACCAAACCTTATAAAAACCCATCACACACTTGCAGGAGGTAGATTTTTATGTTGTGTGGATGTAACAAACTTTCTAAAAACCCATCACACACTTACACAAGGATTTTTCATGTCTGCTTGTTGTTACTTTTATAGGAATTTTAATGACACCTCAATTACTTGGACTATATACATCATATTGTAAAAGCTTTTTAAGATATATGATTTTATTGATTTAAGTTTTTGGTTTATCATTTGGTATAACATAAAAATTAAAGGTAACCAATCCTTCAGCAATTTTTAGGCAATTGTTTAAATCAATGAAATTTATATTTAGGACAACCAAGTATGGAAAACATGAAAGAAAAACATTTTCATAGGATCTTAACTCTCCTTGGTAGTCTTTAATAAAAAAATTATTATTAAATATATTAGCTTAAGGTGATTTTATCATTTATAAAGTTACTAAGGTATACTTATTTAGAAAAAAAAAGTATTTGCACATTTGTAAATAACAAAAAAATAATGATAAAGGTTTTAGAGGCACCCATGGAATCATTTCTTAATTTAGTGACCTTATCATTGTATTTCATGAATATTAAGACTTGACATTTAAATTCATCATATTATTTGATTTTAGGGTTGAAAACCCATAAAGTTAAGGAATAATGAGGTTGTTTTCTTTTCATTGACATTTTATTGTTCTTGTTTGTATGGAAAAACTATTGTTACAAAAATGGAGATATTTTTGTAGAAACACAAACCTAGGTGATAATATTTGAAACACCACCATGGAAAAAACTAGTTAAAATTCCTTCCATAGATGCTAAAATTTTAGGTATTTCTTCCCATTAATCCTAAGAATGCATAAAAACCACCTTGATTTTTTTTTTTTTTTTTTAGTAAAGCTAGGTAAACTTTTTAACATGATCGACGCCACTGGCTAGACACGACTAATACCGGTACCATGGGGCCGGGGGGGGGGGGGGGACTTGAACACTTAATCGATAGAGCTGTAATGGAAATGCCTAACCACCGACTATGCAACCACCTTAAAATTATTGGGATTGAGTTTATATTTGAATTTAAAGAGCCTAGGCCCTATATTTTGGCATCATAAGAAGGAACCTATAGATTGAGTGAGTTAAGTTTGTTGGAGGAGAAACCAACTATGTTTTTCTTGTTATAAAGATTTAAAATTAAAGGTAAGCACTATAAGATGTAATTATTATTTCAATATTTTTTAATAAATTTTAGATTATAATTTGTTAATAGCTAGGAATGGTTGTTTTTAATATTTAATTAGATATAAAATGGAATAGAATAAAATCTAGAACATAAAGTAAGAAATTATGAGCCATATTTTAAGGATGCAAGACAAGTGTTTATCAAAATGTCATTTAACTTTGTGCACCATAATTTGAAAGATGTAAGACAAGTGTTTGATGAAATTTCATTTACCTTTGTGAACCATATTTTAAAGGATAAAAGCCATGTGTTAGAATAAATGTCACATACCTTTTTGAGCCATATTTTTAAGAATACGAGTCAAGTGTTTAATGAAATGTCTTTATCTTTGTGAGTCATGTTTTTAAATATGCAAGATAAGTGTTTAAAAAAATGTCATTAAAATTTTTGAGCCATTTGTTAAGGATGAAAGCCAAGTGTTTGATGAAATATCATAGTGAATCATTTACCTTTATGAGTCATATTTTTAAGAATGAAAGCAAAGTGTTTGATGAAATGTCATACATAACTAGTTACCTTTATGAGCCATATTTTCAAGAATGCAAGAAAAGTATTTCAAAAAATGTCATAGATAATTATTTACCTATGTGGAAAATATTTTTAAGGATGTAAAACAAGTGTTTGATGAAGTTCTATAGATAATCATTTATATTTGTGAAAAATATACCTACAAATGTACATTTCCATTTTTTAGTGTTGTTTTGAGCTTAATAAGTTTGGAATTTATGAAAAAAATCCCTGTAGGTGTGAATTTTGATTTCATAGTGTTTATTTTGAGCTTAATAATTATAGAATTTGTGAACATCAGAACTATAGGTGTCCATTCTGATTTTAAGGTCTTCCTTTTGAGCTTAGTAAGGCTAGAATTTGTGGACAACAAATATGTAGGTGTGCATATTGCTTAAAAATTAGAATTCAATTTCACGTGAGTGTTTCATATTGATTAGTAATGAAATGTGATATTTACATAATAAATCTATAAATGCAATAATTTCATTTGAATTGAATATTTAATGTTGTTAAATGACTTGCAATGTTGTAAATAATAAACAACAATGACAAAGTGTTTTATCAATATGTAAAATAATGCATGGTAGGGGGTATAAGAGGTTGTTATTCCCTTTCCCTTATTAATTTTGTTAAGTCTTATAAAATGACTCATCAACATATACCTTTATGAAAGAGAGTGTTCATACCATGCTCACATTTAAGTATATGTAACTTTATTATCATAGTCTGAAGGTGGTGTTTTATTGCAAATCCATATTATGTGGCTAAGCTAATCTTATTTATAATTTTCACCTAAACCTAATTAATGTATGATGGATGTGGAAATAAATATTTCTAGATCAGAAAGTATTCTTGTACATCCTATTTTACGCATGCAAATATTTGAATTTATTTGTAATATCAAGAAAAGGATGAAATATATGTGTTATGAATGGATAACCCATATTTATGTAGGTTTATGAATTATGATAATAAATTAAACACTTTTTCCAAAGTGATGTTATAGATATATGCATTATCAGTCATTGTATTTATAGAATTGTATTTTTTTTAGAATTCATGAGTAAATAGAGGGTATCTAGAGTCTAGTTGATTGGTTGCATGTTATAGTGATTGTACTTGAAAACACCTGGTTTTGGTATTTTCTATAAATGTTCATTATCTCCCACCCTGATTGAAGGGTAGGGCCACTCTCAAATTATGAGTTATGTGGAGGATAGTTAGGTCTATAGCTGGATGAAAATTTAACAAATGATGATTTCCCTCATCACAACTAATTGAAACTTAGCCTAAACTACTTACTCAAGACTACTAGACACATTTATTATTAACATGGATGTATAATATAATTTTTAATTATTTCATTTAATCACACACAATATTGTTTATTCATTAATATGCTAGTGGTTAGGTAGTTTTTCCCATGGATAATTTTAATAATTATGTACTTTTATATCTAGATTATTATTGTATAAATTAGAAAGTATTAATACTAATTATGTGATTAAATTTATACTTTAGTTTTAGTATATGGGATATAAACAGTTAAAATGTTACTTGTGTATTTATTCATACAAACTATGGTTATTTTTAAATTATAAATGACTTATAATAATTAGACAATGAATATAAAAAGTGGTAAATTTATAGTGTATTCCTAGTTGGGATGGTACATGTGGTACCGAATCTTAGGCTCAAAATCTAGTACTTCATGAATTTTCTTTCTCTAACAGAACATAATTTTTTGACCTATCAAGACCACATGGTTTTTACAAGGTCATAAATAGAAGGAAATATTAATGATCTTAATCATGGATCAAATGAAAAAGTTTCTAAGGTTGATCAAATACTTGTTTTTCTCAATTAAACTCAAGATAGGATGAAAACCTTAGAGAAAGAGGTTCAAGGACCTCAAGGGTATGGTCAGGAAGAGGAATATAATAAACAAATATAGTAACAATGTGATTCAAGATAAAAATCAATAAGATCAACATAATCATGAATTTTTTATAAGGCATCTAGATATGAAGACTCACCTAGTAGCTAAATTTGACCATGACATGAATAAGGTAAAACTAGAAAATATTGATGGTACAGTTATAGATGATGAAACTAAGGCTTGGATTAGTGAAATAAAAACAAAACTTTGAAATATGAAACTATATGAGGTAACCAAAGTGGTTTTGGGAGTGTACCAACTCTTGGGATAAACTTCTAATTAATGTGAAAATAATAATATGGAAATGAGTCTATACTCCACCGTTTTTAATTAGGATTAGTTTATAATCATCTTTAGGAAAAATGTGGATATCCTAAATTTAATTTGACTAGAATTTAACCAATTTCTAGAATTTTAAGTATGGAAAATTGTCAATGATAGAGTATTGGGATAAGTTCCCAAATATGTTAGTATAAATAAGATGAATGTTTCCATATTCATAAGTTTTTCATGGGTTTTAATATACATATAGAAGGTGAATTATACATTCATGCACCTTTATCCATGGATTAGGTTTTTGAGGAAGGCATCAAATAGGAGTAGAAGATTTAATCTCTTGCTACTATAAGGGACATGTATCATAAGAAGCTTGGGAGTCCTAAATAATTTTATCATTTTAAAAATAATAATTAGAACTAGAAAAATAATATAAAACATTGGTTTAATGGGAAAAAAATTAAATAAAAAATTATTCAAGATTCAAAAATAAGGATAATGAGTTTAAGGAAATAGATTGAGGCAAAGAGGAAAAACATCAGAAAGGAAAGGACCACTAGAAGGATTTCAAGTACAGATTCAATCACTATGTAAATAATTTTCAACACATGAATTCAAGAAAAAAAATTCAAGGGCTCCTCACTACCCTCTTAAAAAATAAGTTTTTAGAAAAGAATCCATGTAATAGTTGACAATCACCAAGCTGATTTTTAAATCACACCTATTGAGACTTTATGTTCAATATTTGGTTGTCTTATTTATATTATAATAGAGTATTTTTTTCACCTTAAGTACATGGTAAATTTTATATAGGGGATATTTTTATGTTAAATTCTTGGACTATTTAATATGATAATTAATCAAAAGTCAAGGTAGACCAATTTCTATTTGAGGTTGAGTTAAAACTACCTAATTTCATAGCCAAAGTACGCTCTTATAGAATCTTTATGTTTATATGATGTAATATTGGGGTTGAATTGGATTTGGTGTCATAGGGAAAAGGTTTAATTTTTTAACAAAATAATAGAGTGCTTATTATGACTTGGTAAATGAAGTCTAGATTCAGGGTATAAAAAGAAAAATCAAAATAATAAAACAAATATTTTCCATGAAACTTAGGAAAACATGGAAGAATTGATGCAATTTGTATGCATTGAAAATAGATCAAGTAGATCACTCAAAAGAACCAAATTTTGAGGACTATCATTTTATATATGAATTTCATGATATTTTTATTTATGAATTGCACATACTTCCTCCAATAAGGGAGTTTGATTTCTCTATAGATATTATTATGAGATTATAACTTTTGTCTAAAGTACCATATAGAATCATGACAAAACATATTGTAAAATTAAAAAATTAGCTATAGGAGATGCTATCTAAAGGTTTTAATATTACCAAGTGTGTCACCTTGTGTATCACTAGTGTTATTAATAAAAAATAAATATGGAAAATTATGTCTTTGCATAGACTACCATATTTTGAACAAGGCTATAGTGAAGAATGGCCATCCACTACCTCACATTAATGATTTTTTTAATAAAATGTGTGGTTCAAAAATATTTTCCAAGATTGATATTGGATACATGTATCATTATTTGAGAATTAAGGAAGAGGTTATACCTAATATATATTTTAGAACTAGATATGGGCATCATGAATTCACAATGTTACCTTTTTAGCAACTAAGTTCACTAACTACATTGATGAATCTTATGAGACATGTTATTAGAGACTACCTAGATAATTTATTACTTATCATTTTAGATGATATTCTAATATACTATAGGAATGGGGAGAAACATTCTTATCATTTTTTGGCTAGTGATGTAATGATTGAGGGGGTATAAGCTATATGGTAAGTTTTCTAATCGTGAATTTTTAAAAAAATAGGTAAATATTTGGGGTATATTATTTATATTGATATTATTTAATTGATCCATCAAATATTAGAGAAATTATGGATTGGTTGGCGCCAATAAAATTTCATCGAGTGCATAGTTTTATGGATTTGATAGGGTATTATAGGATGTTTGTACTAAAGTTTTCTAAGATAGGTAAACCCATAACTTAACTTCAAAGGAAGTATCAACTACTAAAATAGATATAAAATTGATAAGAACCTTTTCAAGTCATAAAATAAAGGCTTACTTCAACACCAATTCTTAGGTTTCATAACCCAGATGGTCATTTTATAGTTGCAAAAAATGTTTTAGGTGAAGGCTTTGGAGGTGTAATTTCACAAGATGGTCAAGTTGTGTCCTAGAAATTAATGAAAAATAGGCCATATGAATTTAAATATGCTCCAAATGATCTAGATATTGTATTAATAGTTCACACATTAAAGGTTTCGAAACATTATTTGCTATGAAAAACATTTGATCTCAAGACTAACAACTTGGGACTTAAGTAAATTATCATACAACCAAATTCAAATACATACCAAAGACATTGGTTGGAGTTAATTTTATACTATGAATTTTACATTGGTTATATTAGTGGAAATGAAAATTGTGCAGCTCATGCCCTTAGCCATTGAAGATATATTGTAGTTATGGCTATTATTTGATCAAATTTTCAAGAATAAGTTTTGAGATACTATTTAGGAGATGAATTTTATGAGCAGGTCAAGAAAAACCTCATAAAGAATCCACATGATTTTAGGTATAAGGGATATCAATTTGAGAACAATGTGTTATTTAGATATAAAGGTAGAATATATGTTCCATATTAAGGAGATCTAAGAATAATAGTGGTTAGATAAATACATTTTACACCATATTATGGTCACCCTAGAGTGACTAA
This sequence comes from Torreya grandis, assembly GCA_037957365.1. Taxonomy (NCBI): domain Eukaryota; kingdom Viridiplantae; phylum Streptophyta; class Pinopsida; order Cupressales; family Taxaceae; genus Torreya; species Torreya grandis. Next base: position 929,085 of record JARHVA010002707.1, on the reverse strand, counting down.
ATTGAAGGTAGAACTAATACCACTATATTTTTGGAATTGAATTAAGAAAGATGTATCTAATTTTGTGGCTAAATGTTTAGAATGTTGATGGGTCAAGGTTGAACATCTGCAACCTTTATGATTATTTTACCCTCATGATATACCATATTGGAAGTGGTAGGTCGTCAACATGGATTTTTTTCAATGTATTCCAATATCTTAAAATTGTCATGACATGATCATAGCTATGGTTGAAAGCTTTACTAAATTTATAGATTTCATACTAGGTAATCTAACAAATGATTCACTAGTTTTGACTAAGAGGTTTGTGTAATAAATTTCTAGGCTTCATGGAGTTCTAAATAATATTATCTTAGATAGAGATGCATGGATGACCTAAAGGTTTTGGTAGACCTTGTATTAAACTTTGGGAACTTAACTTAATTTTAGTACAACATATCACTCAGAGATAGATGGCAAAATTGAGAGTAAATAAGGTTTTGGAATATTCATTATGGATGTATTCCATGGATTAAAAATATAAAAAAGAATAATATCTTCCACTAGTTTATTTTGCTTATAATAACTCATACCATTATGATTTAAAAATGGCCCTGTTTGAGGCATTATATGGTATAAAATGTATAGCTCATATTAGTTAGGATAAGATAGAGGATAGAGTATGCATTGGACTAGAAATGCTAGCATAAATGGAATAATATGTCAAACCAATTATGAAAATATTAGTTGAAGCTAATGATAGACAAAATAGCTATGCTAACCTAAAACATAGTACAAGATAGTTTTCATTTGGAGACAAGGTTTTTATTAATATTAAGCCTAAACATATCTCAATTAAGCTCATAAAAATAATAAAAACTAACTCCAATATATGTTGGCTCATTTAAAGTGCGTGAAATTATTAATTCAATTACTTATAGACTTGATTTACCACCAAATATTGCTTTATTTCATAATGTTTTTCATGTCTCTTATATAAATAAGTATGCAGATAGTATTACACCTATTCTTGATAGGAACTCTTTATAGGTTATATACCCATGAATGGTAATGATATATCCCATTAGGATGATCAATGTTTGTAAGCTTTGATTGTGTGTAATATATAAGTATATCAATGTAAGGTCTCATAAATTAATTATGATAGAGTTGATTATCATTTGTCATAAGTATGCAGTTGTTATTTTTTACTATTTCTAATTTATTATTTTATGCCTCAGGATAACTACCATCTATTTTGATTAAGGTAGATGTATGACATCAATTTTACCACTTAAAATGGAGTTTACTAGAGGGAGGGTAATCATATGGGAGAGGGAGGTAGATCATGATAATGTGTGGATATACTGAACCTTATGAAAAACCATCACAAATTTGCACAAATATTTATTATGTATGTTTGTTGTTGAATTTGTAGGTATTTAACTAATACTTTAGTTAATTGGAATATGTATAACATCTTTTAGATTTTTTCAAGATCTATGATTGGATTAAAAAAAATTGTTTATATTTTGGTAAATATTTAAGGTAACTGGTCCTTATCCAATTTTAAGGTAGTTTTTTTAAATAATTGTAATTCATATTCGAGACTACCAAGTACCAAAATCATGAAAGAACCCACTTTTCATAGGATAATGAATCTCTTTGGAAATATTGAATACAAATTTTCCTATTAAATATATTTCCTTAAGGCAAATTGACTAACTTATAAGTTGTTCAGGTATGCTTATATAGAAAAAAATGTTTGTGTATATGTAAATAACAACAAAATGATGAGAAAGGTCTTAAAGGTAACCATGGGATCATTTATTAATTAAGTGACCTTGTCATTTCATTTAATGAATATGAAATATTTAAATGTAATATCATCATATTATTTTAATTTAAGGTTGAAAACCCATAAAATGAAGGCGTAATGAAATTGTTTTGGTTTTTGTTGACCTTTTCATCACTCTTGATTGGATGGAAAACTATTGTTACACAAATGAAGGAATTGTTGTATAAATGTAGACCTAGGTGAGAATATTTCAAACCCCACCATTCACCATTTTTAAGTTCTATATGATGAATAAGTTTTTGGGTCAGTACACCTCAAATTTTTGGCACTTTTAGTTGAAAAAATTAGTTAAAACACCTTCCATAGAGGCTAAATTTTTGGGGCTTAATTTTCATGAAGATTTAGAATGCATAATAGCCACATTGAATTTTTGGAGAGTGAGTTTATCTTCAAATTTAGGAGTTCAGGCCCTAGATTTTGTAATAGAAAGAAGGAAATAGGAGATTGAGTGAGATAATTTTATGGGACGCTAAAAAAGTTGTGTTTTACTTGCTATAGAAATTTAAAAATCAAGTGAAGTGTTAGAACATGAAACTACTATTTATATTTTAGTTTTTTTAAATTAATTTTAGATTATATGTAGTTAACAATTGGAAATGGCAATGTTGAGGCTTTAGTTAAATCTAAAATGGAATAGAATAAAACCCACAAAAAATAAGAGTTTTTGAGCCACATTTTAAAGTATGCAAACCAAGTTTTTGCTGAAATGTCATTTACCTTTTTAAACCATATTAATAAGTATGCGAGCTAATTGTTTGATGAAATGTCATTTACCTTTGTCAGCCATAGTTTTAAGAATTTAAGACAAATGTTTGATCAAATGTCATTTACCTTTATGAACAATATTTTTAAGGATGTAATCTAAGTGTTTTATGAAAATTCATTTAAATTTGTGAATAATATTTTTATGGATGCAAGACAAGTGTTTGAGGAAATGTATTTTAACATTATGAGTCATATTTTAAAGATACAAGCCAAGTGTTTGAAGAAATGTCATAGTGAATCGTTTACCTCTACAAGCCATATTTTAAATAATAAAAGAAGAGTGTTTAAAGAAATGTCATAGAGAATTATTGACATTTATGGTCCATAATTTAAATAATGCAAGAAAAGTGTTTGATGAAATGTCAAAGAGTTATTTACCTTTTGGAGCCACATTTTGAAGGATGCAAGCCAAGTGTTTGATGAAATGTCATAGAGAATAAATTATATTTGTGAAAAGAAGACATGTAGATGTGCATTTTGATTTTGTAGTGTTAATTTTTAGCTTATTAAGGCTATAATTTATGAATAACAAATCTATAGGTGTGTATTTTTATTTTATAGTGTTTATTTTGAGCTATATAAGATTAAAATTTGATAACAACAAACCTATATGTGTGTATTTTATTTTGTAGTGTTTATTTTGACCTTATTCAGGATGAAATTTTTGGAAAACAAACCTTTAGGTGTGTATTGTGAATTTTAAGTGTTTATTTTGAGCTTATTAGGGTGAAATTTGTGAACACCAAACTTGTAGGTGTGTATATTACTTAAAATTTTAAGTTCATTTATTCACTTTAATGTGAATGTTGCATATTGATTATGAATGAAAAGTTTTATTAGTATAATAACTCTCTAAAGTCCAAAATTCCATTTGAATTGAAGTGATAATGTTATTAAATGATTGGAATGTTGTAAATAATGTGTAATATTGACAAAGTGTTGTATCAATACATAAAATTATGCATGGTAGGGATCATAGGAGGTTGTTCTTCCCCTCCCCTAATTATTTATATTAATATTCATAAATGACTCATTAACATATGCATTTATTCAAGAGAGTGTTCATACCATGCTTGCTTTTAAGTATATGTATCTTTGTTATTATATTTGAAGGCAGTGCTTTGTTACCAATATGTACTATGTGCCTAGGATGATCTTATTTATGATTTTGACTTAAACCTTATTAATGTATAGTGGATGTGGAAATAAATATCTCTAGATCAGAAAGCATTCTTGTAAATCCTCTTTTAATCATGTAAATCTTGGAAATGATTGTTAATAGTGATTCAAGTATGAGATATTTGTGTTGTGAATGGATGACCCATATTTTTGTCTGTTTATAAATTAAAATCTTATGCCAAAGTGATGTTAAATTTTTATTCATTATCAATTCATTGTAATTTATAGAGTTTCATGTTTCATCAAAAGTCATGAGTAGATAGAGAATGTCTAGAGTCTACTTGACATGTTGCATGTAATAGTGATTGTACTTGAAAACAAATGGTTTTGGTATTTTCCATGATTATTCATTATATTCCACCCTTGTTGAAGGGTGGGTCCACTCTCAAATTAGGAGGTGTGAAGTATACCTCCAGGTACGTGTTAGAGTAAAATTTCCTAAATGATTCTCTCCCTCCTTACAAATTTAAACTAAACACAAACTACTTACTCAACAACATTAGACTCATTATTCTCTAAGATGTATAATTTGATTTGTAATTATTTCATTTGATAAAAAAAACATTTATACATTTATATGTCAATGGGTAGGTAGTTATTCCCATATATGATTTTAATAATTCTGTACTTTTATATCCATATTATTAATGTATAAATAATAATTTTTTATTATAGGTTATGCGATTAAAGTTGTAATTAAGTTTTAGCATATGGGATGGAAATAATTAAAATGTTATTTGTATATTTATTCATGTAGACTATTGTTATTTTTCAATTCTAACTTATATATACATAATTATACGAAGAATTAAAAAAAGTGGTCAATTTTAAGAATATTATCAAGTGGGATGCTACATTATTTAGTAATTTTATGTAGTTAACCTGGGTATACTTCCAATAAATCTCAAAATCTACTTCTTTCAGTTATTTAGTGGTGGATCATCCCACCTAAGGCACTTCTATTTTAACATATTGTACTACTTCTTGTGTTAGGTATCCTTTTGATATATCTCATCACTTTTTAAAATTATGTATATTTTAATGATATAAATTGTACATGGGTATCTAATAAATCCAAGTTTAGGGACCTATTTCAAAGGTTTAGCCTTTATTTTGTACATAATCCATAAGTTACACTTAAGGGGAATGTTGGTGTAAATATATAATTACACCTTAAGTTTACTTATATTTTAATTTATTTATCATAGGATTTAATAATTTATTATTTATAAAATATTCATATTTTGAAATATAACTTAAAATAAATTCCACATTACACATACACATTGAAACTTATAATAAATTAAAAGTTTCACATCCAAATGACAACTTGCACTAAATTCCAAGTTTCACACCCATATGGATGTAATGTAATCACTTGAATTTATGCAACCACTTGAATTTATGAAACCATACTGAGTTATGAGGGTCTTCCAGATCTATAAAATAAAGGCTCTCCATCACTTTCAAAAATGAAATGGAGAAGAGAAAATGAGAGATTTATGTATTATTTTATTTTTGCCTTAGTGTAGAGAATACAATAAAGAGGTAATCTTTTACCTGAATTTGTGTAATTTCTATCTTCTCTATTTAACGTGAGCTATGTTTAGGATAGATAAGTTTGATCCTATCTAGTCTAAAATTATAATAGTTTGGTATAGTGAAATATATGATAAAACATAACATTATAATTATGCTTTGATTAATACAAGAGAAGTGTGGTTTTGTGCATCATTTATGTGTATATTCATTGTGTAATTGGTTATAAAGTTTGTATACGTATTCAAGTTAGTAAAATTATTTAGGTGAACAGAATTTTTTTTTAAATTAATTATTAACACATGATGAAGATTTAGGGTTTGTTCAAGTCTTTTATAACTAATGATATTTGTCATCATGCCAATTTATCATTACAAGGTTCTTGGTGATCTCTCACTTGCACTTTGGGTGAGAACTTTACACAAAAGTGTATATTTTAATATGATATAACAAGTGGTGAATTTATATTTTTTATTATAAAAAAAAGTTGATTCATAGTGCAAGGACTCTTCTAACTCTTATTCCTCTTCACAGGGAAATATTTACAATAAAATTTTGGTTTTATTATTGGGACCTCATTAGACTATGGTGTGATTATGAAGATTTCATAAGGTTTATGATGGATTATATTTGATCGATATTAAGATAATTTATATTTGGGTTGAGAATAATAAAATATAGTTTGATATAAATTTAAAAATGAATTAGAGTTAAGACCATGGTGAATGGGTACATGAGAATTTGACTAAAAAATTGTATGAGAATTTATTTTTTATTTTATAGTCCAATTGAATGTACAGATCACATATTTCACAACTAGTAGGAGTAAAAAATTTGGTGGGCACATAGGTTGGAATTATACAATAAAATAATCTTTGAAGAATAAAAATTAATTATGGAGATGTTGTGGATGTATAGTGTAACAAAAATCTAAATAGTTATGTCTTATAGTTATCCATATCAACATATTCTTATCCTAAAGAAGTGGAGTCCAAGTTTTTATGGGAATTGAGAGGATTATTTATCATAGATATTTAATTTCATGTTGGTATTATATTAATTGATTTATAGTAGATAAATTTGAAGTGGAGACCTAATTTTTATTCAAATAAAAAGTATGTTGTTACAAAAAAATCAATGATTTGAATTTTCTAATGGAGGGAATGAAAAGATTAGATGGGGGAATCATAGTTATGGAAATATAGTGGAAAATATATGTGGAATAATGGGAAATGTATATATTAGCTAATGGCCATAGGAAGGTTTGAATTAATACCATGTGAATTCCTATGAAAATTGTGGTGGATAAAAGTGAAAACTAAATGATTTATGTATTATAGAATGCTCATTTATGTAGGGAGAATTGTGTGGAAATGTTCTCAAAAAATGTGAGAATATAGTAAACATTGGTGTGGATAATGTGATGGAGGAACAATAAGTGTTCATAGATTTCAAAGATAATCTAAAATAGAGTTTTAAAAATGTTTATACCAGAACATAACTTTTCAAAAAAGTTAGCCTCACATGGAATTTGGGTTAATATTGTAAAGTGAATAATTAAGTGATTAATAATTCACTAGTTGTTATTTGGGTTAGTTAGAAGAATATATTAGTTGGTTGTGATATTATTTTAGTTACAAAAATATTATGTATAATAACCTAGAGAGATTATAGGTTAGTGAGTATTCATAGGGATATGAAGAGTTAATTGTGGAGATATGAATCTCCATTATAAAGAGACTTTTCTATATATGTGTGTAATGACCAAATGAATATGTAATAGGAAATAAAATAGAGTGTGATCAAATATTATTCTTTGTGTTCAATTTTTAGAAAATGCATGTTGTGTATTAATTTAACCTCTATACAATCTTCTATGGTTATTAACATTGGTATCATATCAATATGATATATTTAGCATGATAAGGGGTAGATATGCTAATTGCTATGGTTTCCCCAATTGATGACAAAAATTTGGTTTGAATTTTTTTATAAAATAGATTAAGATTTTGATTTATAAATATTTGGATTTTGGTGTGTTTATAGTTTTTCTATAAATTCATGTTGGTAATTATATTTTGGCTATGTGTGCATAGTCATTTAAGGATCTTAGATATTCCTTCATATTATTGGGAAATCATTGTGTGATATTTAGGCCCTGATTTATCCCAAGAGGAGCATGGTAGGCATGTTCCTAAATGTTTTTGATGCACTCAGACTATTTACAAATTTGTAGACCATGACATATTTTTTCAAATTATTTTTATTGTGATTTGAGTTAGTAGATTTACCCATATTTTTATAGCTTACAAAGACTATAAATCTAGAACTTTGTATTATGTTCAACATGCAACCTAGAACAAAAAAGATTTAGTGATAACTAGATTCTAGAGTAGGTCTATGGTGAAAATTGAAATAAGAGACATGTTTTATATGTTATTCACATGTCTATACTAAATCCTACAATAGCCATTTTTAATGTTCACTTATCATTTCACCTTTTTAGACATTCAATGATGCATCTATCAGCTCAGGTTCAACAAAGGCTATGATTGATCTCTAATTTTATTAGACTATAGTTGATATTTGTAACTTTAGTTTTAGTTTATTTAGTTCGATTTTTTTCAGTCTTGTCAATTCTTTTTATGTCACTAGTTATTTTGTATAACAACATTAGTATTTCAAGTCTTTAATTTTATATGGTAAGAATCATATGCCATGCCTTATTTTTATATTGTAGTTTTGAAATCTTTCATATGTATTATATGTATATGTATTACATTTAATTTTTTAAGGTAGATTAGTATTTTTATCAATTATTATTATTTTATTCTTTTAAGTTTTATATTTATAAGTATAAAAATTTTATTCAATAGTTTTAGTTTTGGTCCTACTTATTATTTAGGTCTTATTTTTGGAATTTTTCATAAAAACCCAGAAGTGTCAAATAGATTGTCAAATCCAATATTTAATTGGATTTTGATCATTAGTTATGTGTTGTTAAAGTAAATAAAATCATTTATATCAAAATTTTATCATTTTAATTGATGCATTTTCTGTGTAAACCAACATCGAAGTTGTTTCACATAATGGGGGGCAATAAACTCAATGTGGAATTTGTTGAGCTTCAAATCTTCATCGAATGAGTAACCATATTATTTTGAAGGAGGTCAGAGGAAACAAAGGAAGAATTAAATTTAATCCTCTCATTATCCACAAATGATGGGACCACTTCTAATTTAGTGGTGCATATATTTTGTTATTTTTCAACACTTATTTATATGTGTGATAAATAAAAGGTCTATTTCCTATTTTCCCACATAGTGTACTACATAAAAAAAGTATCCTAGATAAATTATCCTATGGTTCTTGCTTGTAGTTCGTACACTATATAGGTTGATGAGGTTCCATTAGTGAATTTTTTATGTCAGATGGTTCCTATTTGGATTTCCCACACTAATTCAATATATGTGTTCTTGATAATGAATGGTTGATGAGAGGTTGATGATGTTCCTTATTTAATATAATTAATTCATTTTAAACACAAATTACCATGTAAGTAGTAAAGGGTGAATGTTAGGAACATTTAAACTCACATGGAATTTGGGCTAATATTGTAAAGTGAATAATTACGTGAGTAATAATTCACTAGTTATTTGGGTTAGCTAGTAAAATACATTAGTTAGTTGTGATATTTTTTTGAATTACAATAATATTATATATATTTATATAGGTTAGTTGTTAATAAACTATGAGAGATTATAGGTTAGTGAGTATTTATAGGGATATAAAGAGTTAATAGTGGAGATATGAATCTCCATCATTATAGGTAGACTTTTCTATATATGTGTGTAATACCTGAATGAATATGTAATAGGAAATATAATAGAGTGTGATTAAATATTATTATCAATGTTCAAAGTTTATCAAATTCATGTTGTGTGTTCATTGAACCTCTATATAGTATCCTAAAATTATTAATAGTTGTTACATATTTAGGAATATATAATAGATAATGTTAATATGGGAGTGCAAACAATGAGTTTGTAAGAAAAAACATACCTTATGTAATTGAAAAATAAGAATGGTCCTTTGGAAATAAAGGAAGGCATAAAAAATGTGACAGTAATAGGTGGTTACACAATGACCATATTTTGAGATGAAATAGTGATGATAGGAGAAACATTTGCATCTGTATGAGGTAGTGTAAGTGGAACTATAAATATAGTTAACATTGCATTGTTTTTGAGGGAAACACCACATGGTGAGAAATCCAAGATTAGTCCATGCTATTATGGACACACAAAGAATAAAAACATAGGATAATTTATCTATGACCATACAAACTATAGAAGCTATGTCAAGTAGTTCTATACCTAAAGTGAATGTGGGAACTATTGTGCTAGAATAGTCTTAGGTGGGTTCACAACAAAAGTTTTAATATGATGTGACCAAGATACCAAAATATAATGGAACTAAAAATGCATAAAAATATCTACATGAGTGCAAGATATTCTAGCACAAAAAAAGAGTGGTGTTTTTAAGAATAAAATATATGTTTTAGAATAAATTTAGTGGTTTAAAAACATAATTTATAAAATAAGTTTGATCATAACCATGTTTTTGTAATTTTTGATTCACCGAAGATGAAATTACTTAAGCAAATCCACATGCTATAGTTTCAATAAAGTATCTCTATGCAAAAAGAGATAAAATATCAAGCTACATAGAGTGTGCAAGAATATGACATATGTTTCAAAATATTGCTATCAAATATTTTATATGGGATTCACCCATGTAAATATATACAAAGTTTTATAAAGGGTTTGTTGGTCCCTTTGAAAATATAACTTTCAATTAAATTTTTTATAGATTCATTAGATGTGCTAGATGAAGTGCTATAAATGGAGGCCATTGTAGGACTTTATATGGGGTTAAGACCATTATTATAGTCCTAAAATTATATTATTGTGTTAAAATTACTTTAGTTGACATAAATGGTGTCTAAAATATAAAATGCAAAGATATCTAGTGTACAAATTGTGAATATGAATACACACAAGGACTTATTGCACCATAATGAGGGTAAGTGATGAAACTAATATTTTCTTATTTTTTTGAAGTGATAAATGGAATGAAGTTTTATATTATTATAATATAAGTGAAGCTAATACACATGATATTGAATATTTCTAGGCCATTGAGGAATAGTGTAAAGCTAGGGCCCATGGGTTAAGGAAAATTATGATTGCATAGATCCATGAGCCATAGTTTTGGATATGTAAATAATGTGGATATATATGTCAAGGATGGGGATGTGTTTATACATGGGTTAATTTCTTTAGATGTGGTGCATTAGATCATTACTATAGTTTGTTTTTGAAACTCCCTAATTGTGTTAACTACAAAGAATAACACAAGATAAAATAATTTATATATTTACATTAAAAAAAATTTAGCTTTAAATGAGGCATGAAAAGGATTTAGGATGATCACAATAAATAAAAACTAGAAGAGACCTATTGTAGTGAAATTTGGCCATCCAAACTTCACTATTCCATTTTTATATTTTCCCACCATTATTTACCTTTTATCCATTTTTCCATAATGTTTTATGGGACCCCATAACCCAATGGAAAAGGTAATATATTTGGTTATCCCACATGTAGTATATTTTAGATTTGATGTTGTGGGTTCGACAAAAAATTTATTAACTTAATTACATTCTTAATTATTTCATAATTAATTAACATTAATTAAAGTCATTAAATCACTATAATCATTTTTATTTGATTGGGTAAATAATATAATTTTATAGGGATCCAATAACCATTAAAGTATTATACAAAAATATCAATAGGGCAATCTATGGCTGAAAAGTAAAATCAATAAAAACTAACTATAACATACTAAAATCAGGGAAAATCAACAACATGAAAGATCATGAAGGGGTGCTCTATGGTGTTTCCTTCTCCTTCTTAGGTGTCTTTTATAGGATATCCCACTCTAAAATTTAGACCTTTTACCTCATGCAATTTCTAGGTCCTTCTACTTCATCACTTTGAAGAATCATGTGTGGCCTCTTCTGGCCTTTAATATGTAGGGGTGTCTTCTTAATGGGGGCCAATTTGGGGGAACTAGGTAAGGGGGTTTCATGATTTTAGAAACTATTTGATATGGGTTTGATCAATCTTATAAGGTTGTATGATTTATTACACAGTCAATTTAGCCTACCTATATAGGCCATTCAACTCTTGTACAAGGTTAGAAAGGGTCATCCCAGTCTCTTTCACCTTGCTATTGAATTTATCCAATTGATCCTTGTTATTTTTTAACTCCTTATAAAAAATAAATTTTCCCTTTTGATCAACCTCCTTATAATTTCCCTCATCTAGGAAGACCATCCTAGGTATGGGGATAAAGATTTTGAGAGGAAGGTCACTAGTAGGAGTTTTAGAAAGACTAGCCTAGAAGGTGCTCACAGATGGGTGGTAGGACCCTAAGGTAGGGTCATCCTTTGGGGAGTCCTCCTTCATATAGGATCCACCTCAAGGGACATCCCTTCCATGCAAATTTTGGCCATGATTGATAAGTAGCAGAATAATCCCTTGGTGCAAGATTGGGTCAGACTCATTGATTTGGTGATCCAAGGTGATACATTTTAGTGACTTAAGAAGGTATAATGATAGGCTGATCTTATAGCCTAAAAATTGATTTAATAATAAAAAATGATAATAAAATATTAGGGTATATTTAACCTCTAAGGTCATGTATCTCATTAACTAAACACATATTTTTGGCCAATTTCATAGAATGTCTACCAAGGGAAACTCTTCTTGTCGGTATTCATGAACTAATCATTCAAAAAAAGCATTGAATGAGATCTTAATTATTGGTCTAGTCCTTTAAGGCCTTTGTACCCTCACATTACATGCCAATATCCTCCTAAGAAAGTCCTCCATGATAGTTATATTTATGCCTTGAATTACCACCATGTGTTTATTCCATGTAGTGACAAAATCTTGAGTCACATCAACGTCAAGCTCAGTAATTCTCACCATTAACTTTGCGATACCCTTATGCCTAACCTTTTTCAAAACCTTTTTATTCCCCTACACCTCTACACATGAAATAGGCTCATGTCATTATCTATATCCTCCCATTGACATAATGATAATAGATCTGAGGTAAATGGGTGGATGGTTCTAGGGAGAATGGGTTTCAATAATGAAAATAAGGATTGAGATGACCACCATTTTCCTCTTATAACAATTACACCACCTCATATGTTAATAATGGTGGATCATCATATTCAAATTCCATCCCTTGATATAAATATTTCACACATGTGATGACATGACATATCATTCAACCTATAGTACATGAATCTTGTATGGCCTTTAGGATGTTATTGGGGAAATGGCCTCTTTCTTTCTAGATAATTAAATGACTATAATCTTATTAGTTATTGGATATATTAATTCTTTTTATAATAAATATGTGTGTGAAAATTTATATTAAAAAATTGATTTAATATTATAAATTTGATAAAATAAAAAATGGTAAAATGAAGGGCTTTTCATATTCCAAAGGGAGAGATTTTACAAAGGGGAAAATTTGGATTTTGTATAGGTTTCTTTTTTTCTCTCAAGATCATGGATAGAGAAAGCTACAACTTATTTTGGAGCCATGCTATTTAAAGATTAGAGCATTGAAAAGAGGTTTTTGTAGATTTTAATTCCCTTTGTTTATTAATTCAAATTTACTATTTGTGAACAAGGACTCCATTAAAATTTTTAATTTATTTGATTGTATTCAATTAATGGTATTTCCCAAAAATTTTGTTAAGATCCCCCATGTATGAGTTTCTTTGATGTCCATAAGTTTTTGAATGTTTGATCTCAATGTAACTTCATAAAAATTGTGTAAAATAAGGTTTTTGAGGAGACTTTATGCTTCCAAGCATATATTTTATTCCCAAAACCTCTATTGCTTCTATGTTCATTATTATATGAGAGGAAGGAATTCCATTTTTGGTGTTTAATCTTGAGTTTTCCTAGCAGTTCTATACTTTTATCCTATTTTAGGTTACCCCTCTTCTCTTTTTATTTTATGTTTTGTTTCATTTTGTTATTTTAGGTAAAAATTACATAAAAACCACCAAAACATTCATATATAATGATGAAACTAGTGCTATCAATTACATATAATAATCAACATTCTCTACGGTCTATCTCTAACTATTAGTGAATTGTTGTCACTTCACATTAGGCAAGTCAAAAATCAAGAAATACCAAAAGTGACCATTTTTACACCAAAAGTTTTTGACAACTCCATTATGGATTAAAAACATGTATTTTGATTCCCAAAATTTAAAGTAAATCTTCCACATGAAAGATAATATTTCAACTTCATTGAAAAGAGGCTTGAAAATGCTAGAATGCAACCCATGCTTCTAATTTTCAATTTTTATGGTGTTTCCTATGGTTTGATTTTAGTTGTAGGTATGAAATGATTTTAGGTCAAATAATAGTATGCATAATTAGGAAACATTGGGTGGTAAAAGGAAGAAAAAATTAAATAGATAAATGTTTCAAATTAGCCCTAATTAGGGGTTGATTGGGTTTATGAAAAATGATGTGCAATAAAGAATATCTTTCTCTTCATACAAGATTTCAAATAAAATTTGATTCAGTAACTTGTTGATTATAAGAAAAGACTGAATTTTTTTGAAAGACTTTTATGGATCCGTACAAGTGAAAAATAAATAAATTTATCCTTTCTAAAGCTCAACCCAAGTGGAAAAATGCAAGGAAAATTAAAATTTAGCTACTTTTCAAGAGCATGAGATAAGTCACAAAGGCAGTGGGTTTCATATTGATTGTAATCACATAAACGTGGTAATTAGATTCCAAGAGTGTCACTTGAGTTACCCTATCACTAGGCTTATCATATACCTATTATAGATCCTTAGGCTTGTATTTATAGCCATTTAATAGACCTTATTCACTTACATCTAGTTAAGACATAGTCCCTGAAATGTCACCTCTGACTCCAATCTAAATTTCCAAAAATTGTACCAAAAAAGACATTAATGCCACATTTGGGATACTAAAACCACATGGCTCTAGTGTCCTCAATTGGGTGGTACTACCTTTTGCCCTAATTCTACCCAATAGATAATTTTTGAAACATGTTCCCATCCTAAGGTCGGCCTAAGCTCATTTTATTATCTACATAAGAAATATAACCCTATAAATACAATTTTAATCCACATCTATTCATTATATGGAAAAGATAAGAAAAATATATTCAAACCAAAGACAATTTTTTGCAAAATAAAGGTATATTATCTCTATTCTACCCAAATTTATACATATTACCATCTATAGTAACCGTAAGTCTAATTTCAAGCATTCTAAAGCTCAAACACATTCAAGGCATCCAAGGCCACTCTCATTCTAGCATTTACTTACACATACATGAAGTACTAGGTGGACAAACTACATCAGAATTGATCCCTCTTTGGAGTATTGGTATGTAGGCTAATCTCTACACATCAGGGTGTTGAGTATGTCTAGTCCATCCTAATAACACACTAAAATCTTACTCATATCACACTTTTAAAGAGAACTAGGGTTTTCACATAAAATCAAGATTTCCAAGTATAATACATAGCTATAGGCTTTAGTCTTAGAGGAATATAACACATAGGGATAGGCATAGATGCTCCTAAAAAATGAATAGTACAATATAGAGGAGAATAATTCCATATTGAGAATGATACACATGGATGGCAGTACTATCTAATCTAGGTGATACTATCTAGTGAATAGATAAATATCAGAATCCTACTTATGACATTAAGAAATACTCAGATCTCAAGTTTCATAACCTAGATCATTTATGATAGTTTGTTGTTATCTAAGTCTATATTTATCCCTATTTATTTTTATTATTAGCAATTCAAAAGAATTCAAAGGTCATAACAAATCAATAGCTTAATTATTGTAATTTATTTAGCTAATTTAGGCATCTTAGTCCCTTAACCAAACATAGGTAATTACACTTGTAAAACCCTAAAAGGTTAAATCATTTGGTGAACCCATCTTACATTGAATATTGTTTCAAACTCTAGCTTTCATCAATCCAAATTTTGTTCAATAAATTTAGGACTACCTACTTTTGACTTTTTGATTTTATTTAGACAACCTAGCTAATTAAAATCAATTTTACATTAAGGTTTTAATTTATTTTACATCTAATTTAATATTTTGTAAATAAACCTTATATATAAAAACCCTAACCCTAAAAACACTTAGGGTTTGTATCTTTTTTGTATTTATACTTAGATTTTATTTCCAAAACTCAAATTTTAGATTCACATATATTTTAATTCATATCATCATGATAATAATGATAGAAGAAATAAATTACTTTTTATTGAAAATTTTCATACTTTCATTTTCATGCTTATTCTCTTTTACTTAAAATGAACTAAGAAAATACATAAATACATTTATAGATGATTCTTACTATTAAATACAATATTCATCATATTCCATAACATGTTATCTTTCTTATATTTGCAAAATAATTAGGATATTATTCTTTAATCATATATACAGATGCACACATGATGTTTCAAATCAACTAAAATATCTTTCATATTGCATTATTTCCATAGCATATTATTTTTCTTCTATGTACGAAATAATTAAGACATTATTATTTAATCACATAGACATATGCATACATATATTTCAAATCAACTAAAATATATTTCATGTTGCATTCTTTATTTCACATGTTATCTTTCTCCTATATGGAATTCCATTAATAAGCAAGCCCATACACACATAGAGGATTTAACACATAAACTAACCACTATGTTTCAATTTTCAATGTCATATATTATACACATGAAAGAATATACTTCTCCTTATCACATAATAATATACATACATGATGTTTTGAATCAACTAAAATATCTTTCATGTTGCATTCTTTATTTTTCATGTTATCTTTCTCCTATATGGAATTCCATTAAAAATCAAACCCATAAACACATAGAGGATTTAACATGGAAAATAATCGCTATGTTTCAAGTTTCAATGTCATATCTTATGCACATGAAAGAATATAATTCTCCTCTTCATATCCATGAGGGTGATATCTAATTTCAATCTAACTAGGTCAATGCTATCATTCTTCCATGAGATGAAAAAACCTATAACACTATCATTAGTCCCCATACTCAACCTATTCACACCTCTTCCCTATAGGTTGTGTGCTTTCATGTTAAATCAAAACTAACTAGGGTTTAAACTTTTGAAATTTAGAGGGATCAACTTATCATTATGATTAAGATAATTATAGGTTTATAAAATAAAAATCAACTACTACATGAAAACATTAAGACATTTGAAAATTAAATTACAATACAAATTCCTCCAGGCCACAATAGTGTAAATCATGTTTATACTTATTCAACTAGTCAATTTATAGAAAATAATGTTATATATCAAAACATGACATCATAATAAAGTACATATATATCTATTAATTCAAAAATAATTCAAATATCAAATAAGATCTCTAGTGAGATATTTAGGGACATGATTAAAGCTATGTTAATCAACCTACCTCCTCTATACCCAATGAGGAGATCCAAATATTTTAATGCATATCATATAATGCATGGACACCACACAGATTCTTGTTAAGTATTGAAAAGGAAAATATAATAGATATTGGATACAAATGAATCACATAGTGATAGATCATCCACACAACATGTAATGTCATATATACCAATTCAAAAAGGGTCACATTTTAAAACAATACAAAAATGGTTACCAAATCATTTCCCAGAACAATAAAAGGTTACAAAAGCATAATTAGATCAAGAAATAGTACAACAAGCACAAATAAATAAAGTAACATCACCTCTCCAAAAGGAGGCTCCACATTCAATATGGTATATATTTAGTCAAAATTATCTACAACAATATAATTGTCATGGTCAAGGTTTTGGAAAATAGTCCCAAAAAATCACTTCTCCTATTTTATCAGTGGATAATATTTTTCAAGAAGGTTTGGGGTTTATTGAACATCCTAAGGCCCATTAGTCACATACATTTCATCAAGGTAAAACATCTAAATAAACATGAAATGTTTTATAAAGAGAAATATCTTAAGTTGCAAATCCAAAATCATTCTCAACCAAAAAGCATTCTCAAAATAGGTTTTCTAGGAAAAGAGCCTCATCAACACTATATGTATACAATAAACACAGTTTCAAAGAGCAAAATCACAATCAATATACCAAAGCATAATTTAAAAAGATTGAATCCACAATATGATGCAATTTATTATAACACACCAAGTAATTATGATTTCAATATGGAACAATATTATGATTCTAATGAAGAACAATACTCAGATCCATATTGTAACAACATTCAACTACAACATAGTAATCACACTACATGAGAGCTCATCATTCCTATATTTGACATAGGCCATGGTGATAGTGAGTCTTGGATGAGACTCTTTAGTTAATAGGGTTCCTACCCTTGTACATAATTCCTTCTCTCCCTCTCTCCTTGTACATATTTTATTTTCATATGCTTGTACATATATTATACTCAAAAAACACAAAAATAATATAACATGTCAAAATACAAAAACATTCAAATATTTCAAAAAGACAAATTTTTATAGATTATATTTATTTCTATGTTTACATGTCTAATAATTGTTATTTATTGCATATTTATATCCATCATAGTATAGGAGGTTATATCATACATATATTCTCCACTTGTTCTTGTTGAGTACTTTCATATTCTAGATAGGACTCTAGTCTACTACACTAATCCAAATTAGCTATCATCTACCCATTGGTGGCATTTACATTGATCCAAGTTTACACACTAATATATCCTCCCACTTGGGGGCATATCCAACATAATTTCTATAACCAAGTTTTATTTTACATACTATACATTCTAGTTTATGCATTGAATTATCTTGATATCGATCATTTCTCTCAATTGCTTAGATTTTACCAACTATCACTAGTTAGACTTAGTATATATACACCTTGGCATATACATAGATTTGTATTACATAGTTATACATTTTTTCATTTCTAGTTCCTAGATTATATTTTATTATGTTTACTATTCTTCTATCTTCAAGGGCATTTAAATATGCCATTATTCTTTGGTTTCTATGTCGCTTATCTATTTGTATGCCTTAGAAATGTGCCCATGTAACTTGTGTGTTCTCTTTCATGATTCTATATGAAAACATTTGAAAATGTCCTTCTATGTGTCCCTATGCCAAATTATTTTTTGTTTATGTATGTGGACATTTGAACATGTCATTGTATGTCTTCATTCTCAAATTTAGTGACATATGCCCATGTCCCTTGTATTATGGCCCCTTGGCCTATGTTTTTCATGCCTCATATGTTTTTATGTATTATTAATTGTATGATTCTACACCATGACACTTTAATTTTCTTTTTACACACACACAAACACCAATTTTTGATGCCATGAGAGCTCTCATGCATCTACTATCCTACTTGATATCCTTGATGGACATCATACCCCATCCCCCTAGTTAGTTACTAAGATTTTTTTGTTATTATACATTGATTACATTTATATTGAAATTATTGTCTAGTGTTATATTAAAATTTACATCTT
The DNA here is from genome assembly GCA_037957365.1 of Torreya grandis. Classification (NCBI taxonomy): domain Eukaryota; kingdom Viridiplantae; phylum Streptophyta; class Pinopsida; order Cupressales; family Taxaceae; genus Torreya; species Torreya grandis. Next base: position 910,044 of record JARHVA010002707.1, on the reverse strand, counting down.
ACATTTCTTACTATTGTTCAGGTATATTTACATTATGATTTTATGTTTGTTCATTATATTAGAATATCATACTCTAGCTAACAAATTTTTCAAAGATACTTCTTTAGAGGGAAGTTATTTCACATATTTTAAAACTACCCTAAAAAATGGGGAATTTATAAGGGTTGTCATAGAGATCAGGCTCCTATTTTACATTTCGCATATACATTTGAACACATAGGCTTAGTTACATAGATCAGACATAGGGAAGACATATAATAAAACACAATATAAGTAGTCAATCCAAACTACATATAGATCAAACCACATAATAATTAGTGCCCAAATTAGGACATTAGTTTCATATGGTGCTACTATCCACTATAGGGTGATATTATCCAATAGTTATAACTTTAAAATAGTCCAAATGATTTAGACCAATACACTAGATACAATATAGAAATGTACATATATAGTCATCGATTTGGTAGTTATGTTTAGATTTAGCTTAGATTTAGTAATTTTAATTTAGATTCATACTAGGTTATTCAAATTTGGGGGCATCATGCATGGTATGATCACTCATACATTTAGATCAATACACATATTTAGCTCTTTAATACTTGATTTAGATTCAATATACTCAGATGCTAGATTGGGGACATGTGTGTAGCACATAGTTTCTATATACTCAGCTTAAGATAAGTTGAGCAAATGGAATGGAAAACTTCATGTCATTATCTACACTATATACACTTGCTGTCACATTCTAGGTTGTCACCAAATTCATGAATTAATCCATCTATAGTGGTTTTCATTCTCGAGTGGCCTAGTTTTAAATTAGTATACCTGAGTGGTTGATGAGGTGAATACATAGCTATATTACTTAGATAATTTCAACACTTTGTGTAGTATAGTTATAGATGAATATACTTCACATAGGGTAAATGATAGAATCATGTCCTAATTGAGTTTTTGAGATACTTACATGAGAGGGTTTAACAAATTTACAATCTTATCCAAGTTATTCACAAAGATCAAGATCCATAAAATAGGGGTGGGTAATGATGGAGTCAAAATTGGATTGAGCTCTTGATCCACCCATATAAGGATTGAGTAAACCATTAGCTTAGTTTAAGTTATTCAATGATATGATCACTATGCACTTTCACACACATAGGTTATTTTTAGGTTCATGCACTAGTTCATGTACCTGATGAGGTGTATTCATTCTTTCCCTCTCTCTTTACTCAATTATTTCATTTTATCGTAGTATTTTTATTTTGATTATCTCATTAGTAAGGACTAATTTTTGAATTCTTCATTACAAGACATTTCTTTGGATCATGTTTCACATATACAGACATAGATTCACATATTCAAACTTATCAACATAGGATTCACTTCCAAGGTAAGTCTAAGTATGTTTATTTTTAATTTATACTAGTCATTTCACTTTGTTTCATTACTATAATAAATGGGTGCAAATGTAATCACCTAAAAGTGGTAATTAGATGCTAAGAGAGTCACTTGAGTTACTCTATCCCTAAGCTTGTCATAGACCAATTCTAAAGCCTTAAACTTGGATTTACATCCATTTATTAGACCTTGTTCACTTACAACTAGATAATACATAGTCCTTAAACTGTCACCTCTGATTCTAATCCAAATTTCCTAGAATTCTATCTAAATTACATTAGCACCACATTTGGGACACTACAACGACATGGTGCTAGTGTCCTAAAGTAGGCACTACTATAATTATCCCTAAATATTCCCAATGGATACTTTTTAAAATGTGTTCCCCTCTTAATATTTGCCTAAGCTCATTTTATTATCTATATAAGCAACAAAGCTTTATAAATACAAGTCTAATTTACCTCTTTTCACTAGATGGAAAGAGATGTAAAAGCTATGCAAAATAAAGACAAATTTATGAAAAATGAAGGTATATTATCCCTATTCTAACATAATTTATACATATTAACATATACAATAACCTTAATTCTAGTTTTAAAGCATTCCAAAGCTTAAGCACATTCAAGACATCTAAGCAAACTCTCGTTCTAGCATTCACTTACACAAACATCAAGAACTATGTGGGATAACTACATCAAAATTGATACCTCTTTAGAGTAATGGTATGTAGGAAACTATATAGAGAGTGAGGTTTTGAGTATGTATATTTTGTTTAAATAACACACTCAAATCCTGCTCATATCACACTTGCAAAGAGAACTAGGGTTTGCACACAAAATAAGGTTTTCTAGATATAATACACAATAATAGGCTTTGGTCTTAGAGGAATAGAACACATAGTCACAAGTGTAGGTGCTCCATAAAATAGGAACACCCACACAAATAATTAATTATCTCTGCATTGACTAAACTACATATGGATGCCACTACTATCCAAAATAGGCACTATTGTTCAGTGTATAGACAAATATTAGAATCATTCTTGTGACATTCAAAACTAATCAAATATCAAGTTCAAGAACCTAGATCATCTGAAACAATCTATTTTCATCTAAATTTATATTTAACCCTATTTATTTCTATTATTATAAATTCAAAATAATTCAAAGGTTGTAGCAAATCATTAGCTTAATTATTGTAATTTATTTAACTAATTTAAGCATCTTAGCCCATTAACCAAACATAAGTAATTACACTTATGAAAACCTAAAAGGTTAAATTTATTCACAAAATCTTACACCCTATATGAGGTTTTTAAATCCTAATCTAATATTTGGTAAACATTGGAATACCTCTAGGCTTGTGGGTTGCTTATAGTAGAGGTTGACCTCTAGATTTAAGGGTTAGCTCCCTAGATTGATCTTTTAGTGCTTATCACTTACAATAATTGATTACTTGTGTGAAAAGGGATATAAGTAGACATGAAATTAATCTACTATGAGGGGATTATACAACATAAATATATCCACTTTGCTACTATACTCTTTCACTACGAGACATAAACTACAATACTAGCTTCAAAGTCCTAAAATACTCTTAACATTAGTATTTAAACATGGAGGTGATATGAATGAAATATAATAAATATAATTGAACCAAATTTTATTTGTAGACTTTAAGTCTACTTATACACTTGAAAATATACCCATAAACTTGACAATACTTCATGTGACCTAATAGAGTGGAACAACTTACACCAAACATGGAAGGATTGAGAGAAAGCAAGGATGGATATCAATCACTTGAATATTAACTATAAATATCTTCAAACACTTTCAAAATATATTTAATGAAATAAAAAACATATTTAATATTATGTATCAAAGGAAAATTACAATATAAAACCATCTGGGCTTCTTGATACAATGAATGGAATTAGATACAAGATCCAGAATGGCTTGCATTTATTAAATGTGTGAGAGAAAGATAAGTGGAGCTCAAGAGTCACAAGAACAAGTGTACATCTGAGATATATATTTAAATTTTTAGGAGAATAGATTATGAAACATAACATAAAAGGTTTTCTTCGACAATTGTTCATCAAAAACATCAAACTCCCCAAAACTAGCGTAGAGTATTCTTAGCTACCTTCTTGAAACCGACTTCATCATTAGGCATCTATTAATCATTGAAAACTAAACTAGGGAGGGTTAAAAAATATTAACTATCAATTATGGGTTATACAAAATATTCAATAGGTATCTTATGCTTTATTAATCACTAGTCTTCTTCTAGACACTATTTCTCACCATCTACAGTCACCATCACTAGCCTTATAGGTATGTCCTCATATTTATCATCAATATGGCCTTAAATTTTTCAATAAAATATTTATAATGGTTTTTATGAAATATTTAAATAGATTCTTGCCTTCAAATTCATGAATTATACCTTAAAAGACCCTCTAATTAGACTTATCACTTTCTCACTTGGAAGTCATTCTCCATTTCCATTGTTTATCACATCCTACCTAAAGTGAATGATTTAGCATAAGAAATTTTATGAAAAAATATGGAAATAAATAAATATATAGAGATTTATTACAAGTCCCACTTAACCTCCCTAATTGATTCTCCTTATTTAAATTTTTGTACTTATAAAACACATAAATCCTTATAAAAAACCTTTTTCAGGCCTATCCATATAATTACGGTTTAGACAAATTATGTTTCCTGGATCATAAGAGAGTTACATACAATTCAAAAACACTTTCATGATCAATCATTCCATTTTTAATGCATTTCTATCCATCTCTTTCTAATTAGGTCAAAATCAAAGGTTTTAGAGGGTTTTTAGTGTTTCAGACTGTTAGCAATTATTTATGAGAAATAGACATTGAAAACCTAAAAAAAATCCATTTAAATTTATTTAGTGACATACTTGAACCATTCCTATATCCATATATCTCCATGTAATGTGTTTGTATTAGTGTGAACTCTTGAATTTGGTCTCTCAAGCTTGAGAGTGCAATCTAGGTACCCCTGAGATATTTTTAAGCCAAAAATGACTTTCATGTGATTTTACATATATACAAATAGTTAAAATTAACCTTATATCTCTCCTTTAAATACATAAATTGAATTTTAATGTCCAATTGGTGTTATAAATGAGATTGGACCCCTTTAGGGCTTTAGGCCTAGTTTAGGCCTAATTGTACATAGTTTCCCATAACCACCTCTGAGTAGTTTCTGAAGAATTAAAGGTATTTTATATGTTTTTTATGTTAAACACAAATTTTAAACCCTTTTCTTAGTGTTTTATTAATTTCCAACTCATCCCCTTATCACTTACCTACCTTTGCCTATAGTCTTGCCTCTCTAGGAGTGCCCTTTGTTTGAGATAGAATAGGGGGAATATCCCCTATGTGCTCAATAAAAACTAAGTTATGAGAGGATATATTGAGTAAAAAATATATTATGTACCAAATATTAAGGCTATGTCATACTCTTATCACCCCAAAACCTTCAAGCTTATCAAAACTACTCATTTGGTCTGTGACTATGTTCATGAGGTTAAGAATGTCTATAGTTTGAGTGTTTAAGAATTTAGTTTAAACCTTATTTCATTATTTTTAGCATTTAAATATGTTTTCATAACCAAAATTAGAATTATAATTAGCACATCCAACCATTTACACTTATTCCAACCTTCTCAACAAGTACTCTTCACTTGACCAGGCCTAGCTATCAGACTTTCACAAAATATATGTGTTAATTTATAGAAAATGAGACCCATGTAGGCTATTTTGAACCATATGTATCATGTTTAGGTTCCCATTAAATTTATATAGGCTCATATCATAGTTTAAAACATTCATATCATGCCTTAGGAATAAGCCAATCTTTAAACTATCATGTTCCTAATACACTATCATACTATAGTCAACCCATAGTTGCCACCTTTAGACCAAAAGGGACCCCTATAGGTGGTTTTTTCAATATTTATCTCTATTTTTCAATGAATTAATATCTCTTTTAATTAATTTAGGTAATATCCAACTATTTTGATCTCATCTCTGCCCATGGGTCTAGTCAACATTCAAATTGTATACTCTTAGTCTCTTATCAGTTTATAGTCTAGCTATATGTGATCATTTTGATAACAAAGGGACCCTTTTATGTGGAGATATTTGTATGAATATTATGTCTCTACTCATTAAATTTATATTTGAGTACCTAAACTCATCTATCATCAAATGAGGTCACTAGCATTAAAGGTATGCTTCCATGATGTCATTATTGCATTGAAAGGTCACTTGGTTATCAACAGTACTATAGATGACACTAAAATACTATAGTGAAACATTTCTTGAGTTGGAAACCCTCTTGCATCACCCTCTCTTTTCTAAAAATCCATGTTATTTTTAAGTTATTTTCCCTACACTTGGGCTACATGATGGAATCATTCAAAGCTATCTAGATCTCATGTCCCTTTACTATAATATGGCATCAAGTATGGAAATAACCTTGATTCATATGAATTATGGTAATTTATCCCAAATACAACTTTATCAAATTTTGGTATTAATATTCATGTTTTTTTGTTTCCTTATGGCTCCATCATTAATGTTATGGTTCTCTCCATATTCCCATAATTAGTGAGGCTCTCAAAGAAGTTCACACATTTGCATTTCAATATCTCACACCCCTGTATATTGCACTTAGATCATGTTGGAAATTTATTGTAGATGAACATGTACGATATAGATAGTGTGCATTTAATTGGGGTTTAAAAACAATTGTATTAACTTTAAGTATATGTATCTCACTTATTACATCTTGTAGGTCTTCCTAACATGTTAAAACCTCCATGTACCATCATCATGATTGGTCAATGCTTAATTTCACTTGACTATAGGTGGATACTATAGAAAGACTAACTGTGTGAGTATTGGTCTCTCTAATCCACCAAGAACACTTCTTATATTACACCTTCATTAGGATAAATAACCACTATGAAATTTGAGAGTGGAAAAAACATTCCACATTATTTCTAAAGCCACTACATGAAGGAAGGCTCTGCAACAAATGAAACTTGGTTTGCAACCTCAATGGTGTATCTCACTAGAAATATAGGATGTTATTATTATTATTTACCTCCACACATGAAAATATTTTTAATAGTAATGTGATAATAATGTTCATGTTCCCTAAAAAGACATATAGTACTTGGTTTGTATGAACTAACCCAAATAAAAAAGAAACATGCAGGGTATGGGAATGAGTGAATAGAAATAGGTATAAAACTTCTTAGAATTAGTTTATAGAGAACAAGAAACAAATATTCTAAGTATCACCATGAAATTTAAGTGAAAATATATTAATTTCATCCCACTATAGCATTCAACTTGATTCCTCTCTTGCTAGTTGTATCATTATAAAATTAGTTATTTTATTTGCCTGCCTAGGAGAGTGATGGAAGAATGGAATGGTTTTGTGCCATTTTTAGGACCTTCAAGATTTAAAAGTGTGGATGTCAGTTTATTGGATCTTAATAGACACTCTGAATCCATACACATGTGCCACATTCCTATACAAATTGTACATCTACCCAAACTTCCTGCTTTTTTAACTATTTTCTTGTTCTGACATAGAAACATAAAAAAAATTTTGTTATAGAACTAATAGTTGACATAATCTGACATAAAACATGTTGATTTATGCTTGGACACCTTTTAATTTCATGGGAAACCCATAAAATTCTATTAAGTGGCCCAAACATGACCTTAAGTAACATGTAATGAAACAATAACTAAAGAGAATATGATAAAGGATAATGATATACCCCTTATCTAGGACCATGTAACATATTTTGATCCTAGTATACCCCTATCTAAGTTTTCAACTATAGGGGGTTGACCTATTTTTACTAATGGTCAAATTAATCAATAATCTTGGTGATTTCATAGTGGTTGCAAGCCAACTATGTTAAAGACCAATAACCTACTCTTATCCATTAGAATATGGATTTGCCTATGAATAAATTATATAATTAATTTTCTTTGAAACCACACCAAATAATAATAAAATACACACAAAATGAGACACTACACATGTGTTCTCAAACACTTATGGAACACACACACACATAATAGAAATAAAGGCACACACATATCCTAATATTAATAGGACCTCAAACAATTGAGGTGAATAAAAACTTACCATGATTCAACCAAGGTCAAATATGGTACCTCTTACATAATTACTACTCTATGAAATAAACATATCATGTGAAGCATGCTTATCAACAAATACTTTCTCACATTTATGATCAAAAAATTACCACCTTTATATCTTCTATTGCCTATAAGTGTACTATTTAGAACCTTCACAGACACTTTTTCTTTCCCTTTAATAGGATTCCTTGGATTTGCGTCTTGATGGACTTATGTCATATTCACATGGTACTTATCAAATGACATCTTAGGAGTCATCAAGACTACCTCAACTTCATTTTCTTCACTATCATGGTGTTATTGATGTATGAGACTATCAATTTCATCCTATTTTTTATACAATACATATGAGAGTGTATTAACATTAGGATGAGGTGTTAGTTTCTCTTAAAACACAAAAATTTTTACCTTGAATTCATGAGACTTCTCCATTATTGTAACTTGTTTGATATCAGTAAGCCATACACTCTTATTCTTAACAATACACTCTCTTTTTTATAAATAAGACACTCAACAATCCACTTTTTAGGTTAATTAAAAATCCTATCATTAGATTCACACTTATTTAGAAGATAAGTTGACTTACCCAACTAATAAAACTCTAGACTTATGGAATTGAACCTTTGCCATGGGTCATCTTCCTCTTCATGACTATCATGTTAAAGGACCCCTTCATCAAGTGTAGATAAAAATACATTGTTATTCTCACCATAGTTATTTATCATTTTTTTAATCTATCATCATCATACACATGAATCAAGTAATTTTCTTTAGCAGGTTGTGAGAAAAAATGCTCAATGCTTACCTCAGATTGCTCATATGTTCCCTCACGGATTATGTATGTACCAAGGTTAGTTTATTCAAAGTAGGTGTATAGATCATGTCCATAGGTTTTTTCACCATACTCATACATAAAGAGATCAGATATACTCTCAATATTATAATATATCCCATCATACACAATGGACTCCTCATGATCATTGATGACACAATTTAGATTAGAGCTTGTTTCTACATAGGTTTCAATGTGAAATTTAGAAAGTGGTTGAGTTATAATGGCCAATTTTGATCCATACCTTATATTTAATTCCAAGAAGAACCAATAAAATGGGAAATCAACCTCTTATCTTGGATATGAAATCTCTTGAGAAATAGATAGCAAAGTGGGTAGGCAAGTCAACAACCACAATGTCTTGAAGAATGGGGAAGGTTGGGCAACTATGAAGGAAATATTTCAAACTCTTGACCAGTTATAATAACTTAGTAGGTGTCCCATAAATTTAAATTACCCCCTTACTATATGGTTCATATTTTAGGCCTAATTTATTAGCTACAACCTTGGGCATCACCAAAGTGTTAGCTCTATTATCAACTATGCAGTTATAAACAAGATTGTCCCCCATAATGAGAGTGAAGTAAAATGGTGGATGATTTTAAGATTTATAAAATGGTTCTAAAATATTATTAGGATCATTGGTGAGAGTAACATCACTATGAATTGATGGTTGTGGGCTAACATGAATTTGAGACAACTATTTTTGTAAAATCTTATTTTGGCCAAGCATGTGAATGACATCCCAAAGATAAATACTAGCCTTAACACTTTTAAATGAATAAATAATGTAAAAAATAGAATTAATAACCTTTTATTTAGTCATTTAAGGTGAGTAAATGTTTGTGTCTTGAGACATTAGAGAACCTTGAGTAGACCTTCCACCATTCTGATTTAAAGAAGGTGTAAGAGTTATAGGGACTGCCATGCTTGTAGTCACACCTTTCTACCTTCTAGAAGGAATATTTGAACTTATAAACACACCATTGGAATATCCTAAGGTCTTCTTCTTTGTTCTGTTATTTTTTTTAACTGAATTACCTTGGTTTAGGACATAAGTATCTTCAACTAGAAAGATAGTGAAACTCACTCCTTGAGGCTACCACCCTTCATTTGCTTACATAAAGACCTCATATTCTACTGATAATTGAGGATTAATTACTCCTTGAGAAATTATATCTTACTATCTACCTTCATTGGTATCCATGAACTGACCATTTTTCCATTCTTCTCCTTGGACCATATTACTATGCACCAGTACCATTGCTCTTATGTTGGAAGTAGAGGTTGGGTTGTATACATTGGCAAGCCTATTGAATTTAAGTTGCCCTTGAACTCTACCCTACCCATATTATTTAATTAAGAACCTATTTCCTTATTGAGGATAGGGATATGTGTTTTTATTTACACCATGATACATATTCTCTTGTCTAAGCTGAGCTTCTAGGAATTTAGACCTTGTTTCCCAATCAATTGTCTCTTTTGCCTTTGTAGGAGTAGTACTTGACTTGGTATTATCATTTATAATTTGGGAAACACTTTGGGTAGTAGAATAAATATTTGGTATAGGAGGTATATACACTTTTTGATGAAACTTTCTAGCTTATATGAGGCCATTCTCAACTCTAATGGCAAGGTGATATGCTTTAGGTAAGCTATATCCACCCATGGATTGAAAAATTATGGCTATGTTAGTATAAATATCCCTTAGATATGTGGGAAACACAAATCTTGTAGGTGGTCTTATGGGAGGAGGCAACCTATGAAAATTCCTTTTGAATCTCTCATTAAAATCATGCATTGTCTCCTTGGGCCCTCTTTGAATCAAATAAAGCTAATGGATGAGTGATGTGTGATCAATCTTGTCTTAAAACCTTGATGTTAGTATCTCTCTAAAATCATCCCAAGTTGTGATACATCTATCAAGAAAATTTATATACCAATCAAGTGATTTAACTCTAAGAGACATGGAAAATAGTCTAATGGCAATGTTGACTTTGGTGACATTGTGAAAACTATATAAATTTGAGATATCCCTAGTGTTCTCACTAAGAGTGACATAACCTTCACCATTAAAAGTAGAAACACTCTTTGTAGCATTAATTATAATTTCGTCATATGCATCAATATGGATAGGGTTTTCAATGTTAAATGTTGGGAAGGAATGCTACCTAGCCATGTTATCCTTAAGTTATTATTAACTCTCTCAGTCTTCTAAGATAATAAAGTCCTCTTTTTCTTCAAATGGTAGAATAGGATGAGGATGTTGAAATTCAAGAGGAATTTCAGGTTGAAATGGTGGATTTATGGGATTGAAAACTCTACTAAATATGACCTAATAAGGACCATGAAGTATTAACTTAATAATATGACAAAACAAAGGTATAAAACTATATTTTATCTTTAATGTCATTACCAAACGTTGAGTAGAACACCATATGTAGCTATGATGTTGTCAAGACCAACATTCACCTTAACAAATTATCTTTAGGAAAATGGTCCCACTAGGCATGCCAAAACTATTATCTCCAAATCCTACACCCTATAGGATGTTGTTAAAGCCTAATCTAATATTTTGACAACATTGTAATACCTCTAGGCCTATGTGTTTCCTATAGTATACGTAGACCTCTAGATTTAATGGCTAGCTTCCTAGATTGATCTTTAAGTGCTTATCACCTACATTAAATAATTGCATGTGTGAAAAGGGTTATAAGTAGACATGAAACTAAGATAATATAAGGGGGTGATATACCATAAATATATCCAATATACTACTGTAATCTTACACTAAGAGACATTAGATACAACACTAGTTTCAAAGTCCTAGAATAATCTAACATTAGTATTTCAACATGGAGGTGATATGAATGAAAGATACTCAAGATAAATGAGCCAAGGATAAATTAAAGACACTAGGGATAATTTTATACATGGAAATAAACCCATATACTTGAAAACACTTCATGTTACCTATTAGTGTGGAATAACTTACACAAAACATAGAAGGATTGAGAAAAAAGCAAGGATGGATATCAATCACTTGACTATTCACTATACATATATTCAAACACATTGAAAAGAGAGTTAGTAAACTCAAAACTAGATTAAATATTATGTTTTAAAGGCAAATTACAATATAAAATTATATAAACATAACATTTTCAAACTTTTATCAATTATTGATTATTCATATCTTGCAGGAACCCATCAAGTCTCAATCTCTCTATGTGCACACCATAAAAGGTGCATCAAGAAAGGGGTGGGTAGACCATTAGTGATTTATAGGATTTTTATCCATTATTACAACTTGTTACCAATACAAAAAGATAATAAAACATTAACTTAAGCTATTACTTATTTTTTTCACACTCCTCCAGTCATGTACCACCTTGCGTACCTCTTTTCCTAACCTAAAACCCCTTTCGATAGTTTATATAACTAGGTCAACTAGGTTGACCTTATAATCTTATTGGTGAGATTAATTTATGTTCTAGGTTGGATCTTAGCTAACCTATCCCATGACCTAGTGAGTTTTTTCCAATAATGATACAAGTAGACCCTATTGGCCAAAACTTTTAGAAGGGATTAGGGTTAAATTTGATTATATATACAAGATCATTTTTTCATTATTTATATAAGAGAAGAAGTAAGGGCTATTTATCATATACTTATCCACCATTATAATTGAGGAAAAAGCCTAGGGTTTCATACTTTCTTTAGAGATATGGATCTTGTCTTATGGAGAAGTATTATTGATGCATTGGTAGGTTGTGTTTCCTAGAGATTATTTATCCTTATCATCCTTACATACCAAATAACCTCTTGTGAAGCACCTTGGATAAGGGAGAGATTGAGGCTCATTGAGTTCATATTCAAAGGTAAGTATTCCTAACATTGTTTCTCCTTTATAAGAATATATAGATATGAATTTGTACTTCTCTTCCATGTATTAGGATTTTGTATAAATTAATGTGAGTATATGTATTTTATGCATGCTTAATTTTATTGTTTATTACCTCCACTTTGTTTCCCAAGCATTAGTGAGCACTATATTAGATTTCTTTACTTTAATTTTTATTAGTATAGTGAATGTGAAAACATAGGACTTAATTAGGGTTATTGCATAGTTTTGCTTAATTGGAGACTTTGGAACCATCCCTAGTGATCTTGTTGTGATAAGAGATCCCCTAATTGGATATAGAAGATCCACTTGTTGGTCATGTTCTTGATTATATAATGTATCCCCAATTGGAAGTGTAAGTAGGATCTATCTTCTCTAAACTAGGATTGATCTGTAAATCTGATGCGTTTCTAATTGCATACATTTTGGTGAACCTAACACGAATCTAAAACTTGTAGGTTTTCTTTCACAATTTTAATTTCTATCTTTTTATTTATTATTTTTATATATTTATAATACTAGGTTAATAAGGTTGGTATAGTTTATAACTTCTTTGCATAGGTTTTACATACAATCACATCAAAACAACACTATTATTTCTATTCAAGTGTTCATCAAATACAAGTTACTAGATCAAATAGGCTCACACAATATTATTATTCATCTCCAAAATAGAAAACTAGGTCAAATATGTTGACATAATATCATAGTCATCTTCCAAATAAATACTAGGTTGACCAAGTTGGTATAGTCATCTTTATAGGCTTTAACAAATAAAAAATTACAAAATTAGGTCATCCTAGTTGACATGATTGGTAGAATTTGCAAATAACATTTAAGGCACTTCAATAAAAATTTCACATTCCTCAACATCTTATAGACCACTAAAGTTCTTTTATTTATCTCTATTTTATTTTAGTTCTTCCTTATATTTTACAAAGTTTTTAATATTTAAAATTAAAATCATATAGTAAACTAAGTCAACCTGGTCAACCTAGTTTTGTATTCTATATTCTATTTAAAAGACTAGGTTGATCCTATCAACATAGTTCTTAAAGACTCTTGCTTTTATAGTACAATAAAGACACTGTCGACTCTGTTCTATAATTTTTTCATATAATGTTACTTGAACTAAGTTTTTACTACATTTAAAATTAGAAATTAACAATTATATGCTAGTAATTACTTCACACTTTCACTTTTAGCTATTTTCATGCTTAGAGTAGATTACATAGTCTAATTAGGTGGTTTTTTAATATACCATTTAATTGCACTATTTTTCTCTTTCTTTCACACATTAACAAATCACATAAATTTAAAAATTCATTTAAACATTTATCTACCCAAGGCCTACCTACTTATATTTCATCACCAAGGAGGAAGCCGACTTGGTTTTCTATCTAAGTATAAATATGTGGTTAATGGTATATATAGGAAAATTACTTGACACCCTTATAACTATGAGATTGTGAATTGAGGGGATAGGCCCCAATACCAAGAGAGTACCATTGCCAACATAAATCATTTTCAAACCAAACATCCTAAAAACATCCATAGATTACTTTCTAGTTCCTTACTTTTAGCCAACTTTCCCATCACACTTAAAATAACACTTTATAATAATCTAACAACATTCAAGATGACCACTTAGTTATCATTTACTTTTTAGTTAATTTCTTACTCTTTGCTCATTATATGTTGTATTGTAAATAATATCATTGGCCAATGTTGGCGTAATTTTTTGTGTTATGTGCCTCAATTGGATCATTCTCATTCACCCAATTGATTGTGTGTTTCCTTTAATTTCTTCATTTAAATTATATTTGAAATAATTTCCCTATTTTTAGTACAACTTCATTCTACTAAACACAATCTCTTATAGACTATTTTTATTATTGCATAAACTATTAAGTCAACCTAGTAAACTTTGTATCTTTTTTTCTAGTCAAGTTATAGTATTAAGTCAGCATGGTCAACCATGTATCTTTATTAGACACTACTTTTCTTAGTTTGTAGTACTAGGTTGACCTAGTCGACTATGTACTCTTACTCTTGTCCTGTCATTCTCACTTAATTATCTAATTTTATTTCCTTATAATTATGTTCATTTCCTCAAATCATCATGAAATCTCTTATCAAAATCTTCTTGGACAACCTAAACCCATTTATACACTATATGGGGTTCTTTTTACTTATATTTTTCTATCTTTTCTTCCTTTTTTTAGATTTTGAGGCATCTTGTAATGCCCATGCACACATTACTATAGATTTTGGGGCATATTTAAATGCCAATCCATACATCTAATTACCCTTTGGGGCATTTTGTGATGCCCACTCTTATTCTCCATTACATGCTACTAGACTAATTAAACTTCAAGAAACCTTCTAAGACACACAAGCTTGTCTCTCACATGCTCATCCTTGATATAGATGTTAGTTTAGGATCCTTCCCTTCATTTCATGCTTCCTATATGCTAATTATCTAACACTTTTTATAAGATACTTACATTGGTCTGACCCTTTGTCGTATTCCTCTTTTTTTACAAACCTTAGTCCTTTTTTGGCCCTTTGGTTTCCCTTTTCCTCATGAGTTGCATTATAAAACCATGGATAGGACCCAGTATTCATCATGATGTCCTTTTATCCTCTTTGTTTTCATAAATTTTCCACACTTTTTGAAACCCTTTGGGTTCTTCTTTTGTGAGTTATATTGTAAGACCATGGATAGGACCTAAACTTCCTCACAAATACCATCTTTTTATTATACCATTTATTTTTACTAATACTTTTTGGCACCCTCATGGGTTTTTATTTTATTATTTTTAGTGTAAGGACATGGATAAGACCTAGACATCCTCATAAGATCACCATATTTTTAGCATTATTTTTTATATAATGTGTTTTTGAATGGTTACAACTTCTTGATATTTGTTCTCAGCTTTAGCTTTTTATTCTTTTTATAGATAGCATTTGCAAAATAATCTATGTTAGCATGTTTTCCTACATTTACCTCATTTTCATGATAAGGAATCACACTTTTCTATCATTTTATCTCCTTTTCACCCTTTGTCACATTTTTTGTGATTTGAAGTAATTCAATTTTTTTCATGTTTAATTCCTCTTGATTTCCTTTCACTTCACTTCACATTGGATGAAAAAAGGTCAAAGTCAAGATAACACTTTTTTTCACCTAGATTTATAATACTCTTTGACACCATGCTCTCTGAGTTCTCTCTTGTCATAACCAATTCCCAAGTATTTAAATGAAAGTCATCTTTAACACCCATGTTTGGTTTTCTGAATCCGTATAGAGGTAGAATAGAAAAATCCATAATGAAAGTTGAAATCTAAATCATTTGAAATAAAAGGCAATGATATACAAAAGGAAAAATTCAAAACTTGAAATTCAATATCACACCAAAATAAATGATTACAAACACATATCCTATCTCTAATTCAAGCTCAAAATCCATAGTTGGCATCATAATAGAGTTGGGGTCTATTGGGGTGTGGTAGGCCAGTAGATTGGAATAGGATAATTCAAAAAACTCTATGGTGATACCTACTTTTTCATACAAGTACCCAATATTTTTAATAAATTGATGTCTCTATAAGGGGTATTGAGGAATGAGGAACATGTTGTCAAAAGGTAGGTCCATTTTAATTTTCATGCATATATCCTTCATGAGATGATCTACATACTTAATTTATTCACCTCAGACTTGTGTGGCTAAGAGAATTTATTCAGAGTCCTTAATGTCAATAATCCTCTGATTTTAACAAAACTAATTTTAGTATCTTGAATTTGATAAAGATTTACTTTACCTTGGTTTTTCCTTCATTCTCCAGTCCACCCATTTCATTTCCCCCCTTGATAGGAAAATTGGGATTTCAAATATTTTTTTTGTCATCTATACTTCCTTCTTATTCACATGTTAAAAACATGATATCATTACTTTGTTTTAGTTTTATCTATCCTTAGATCAAAACAACATGTTTGAGTGACTAGGATTACTTTATTTACACCATGGATTTACATTTATAAGCATAATTTTCTTTCTTTTTTACCATTTTTGAATGTTGTACCACCATTTTTATGGATACCTACATCTATTTCTACTTTAATGTACTTTTTACATTATTGAGTGAGGTTGGATTTCTACTTCTTATTCACCAATGTTTTTTTCCCCTTTTATGCACTTTTTTCCATTGATGATTGAACAAGGATTGTTACTACTTATTAATCAATGCTATTGTACCATTTTTACTTGACCATATTTGTTTAAGTAAGGATTCTTACTGATTTCGCATTGATGTTTGATTAACATCTTTTTTAACATGTATTCTTGGTTTGATTTGGTCTTTTTGCCTTTCTTACTTGAGGTTTACCTATTTGTGTTTTATAGTCTTTATTAGCCTTGGATTTTTAGTTACCTAATTTAATTGACATTTTGACTTGGTCATTTGGTTTAACATAGCAATTTTCACCCCATCTTACCAAATTTCCAAGTACATCTCATCTACATAACATGAGTTATCTTGGCTTTCTTGCATTTATTTGTTTTTGTTCTTTAGTTTTTTTTTTTTGTGTTTGTCAAAAGTAGTCTCCGCACCCTCCACAATAAAAAATACAAACATAATAGACAACCATATATAAATAAAGGTGAGTCAAGGTACACATACATTTAATTTTTAATTATTTCCCTTTCAATCATTTACTTTTAGTTATTTTATGCTTTAAAATACTACAACCTTTTTTAGCATCAATGTTGTGTGTTACTATGTTATTTCTCAAAGCACTATCCCATATTTCAACTACATGACACATGATGAGATTCAATGGGGTATATTTATACACATAATATTTTCAAAATTTTAACAATTATTATTACTTTCTATCTTAAAAGAACTCATTGATTGTTAATCTCTCTAAGTACACACCCTAAGGGGTGCATCAAGAAAGGGGTCAATAGATCATTGGTGTTTTACATGATTATTTTACCTTATCACCATTTATTACCAGTATAACTAACTCCTAAGACATTCCCCTAAGATATTATTAATTTTTTTGTACACTCTTATAGTCATTTACCACCATATGTACCTCTTTTCTTAACTTAAACCCCCTTTCAATAGATTACATGACTAGGCCGACTAGGTCGACCTTGTACCCTTATCAGTGATACTCATATAGGGTCTAGGTCAGATCTTGGACAACCTAGCTTGTGACCTAGTGATATTTTGCCAATATTGATACTAGGTAAATTGGGTTGAACCTATAGACTAATTTTTTTGTAAAGGATTATGATTAAATCTTCCTATATATACAAGATAATTTTTCCATTATTTAGAGAAGAGAAGAATAAGTAAGAGTTATTGTGTATCTACTTATCTACCATTCTACTTGAGGATCAAGCCTAAGGTTTCATAATTTATTTAGAGATACATATCTTATCTTATGGAGACATATTTTGGATGCATTTATAGGTTGTGTAGCCTAAAGATTATTTATCCTTGTCATCATTACATACCACAACAACATATTGTGAACCACCTTGGCCAAGGGAGAGATTGAGGCTCGATGGGTTTATTTTCAAAGGAAAGTATTTTTAAATTTATTGTTCCTTTGTAAGAGTGTATAGATATGAATTTTTACTTCTCTTCCATGAATTAGGATTCCATATACATTGACATGAGTATATGTATTCTATGCATGTTTAATTTTATTATTTATTAACCCCACTTTGTGCCATAGTCTTTGGTGAGCACTAGATTTCTTTTATTTACTTGTTATTAGTATAGTGAATATGAAAACATAGGAATTAATTAGTGTTATTTCATATTTTTTCTTCATTGGAGGCTTTGAAACCATCCCTAGTGATTTATTTGTGATAAGAGATCCCCTAATTGGTTCTAGTGGATTTGCATATTGGTCATGTTCTTGATTATCTAATGTATCCCCAATCAGAAGTGTAATTAGGATCTATATTATCTAAACTAGGATAGATTTATATATTTGATGAATTTTTGATTACATATACAAACTATCAGGGCTTTTCTATACCAGGTGTGGAATTAGATATAAGAGCTAAAATGTCTTGTATTTATATAATGTGTGAGAGGAGAGAGAGAAGTGGTGCTCAAGAATCATTACAACTACAAGTGTCAAGATGTGTGTGTGTGTGTGTGTGTGTGTGTGTGTGTGTGTGTGTGTGTGTGTGAGAGAGAGAGAGAGAGAGAGAGAGAGATTTAAATTTGTATGGTAATGGAGTAAAAAATATACCATGAAAGGTATTCTTGGATAGATGTCCATTGAAAACATCAAACTCTCCAAAACTAGCATTGAGAATTCTCAACTAGCTTCTTAAAATTACCTTCATCATTAGGCCTCTCTTGAGCACTCCAAACTATACTAGGGAGGGATTACAAATATGAAATGTAAATGAGGGGTTAAAAACAAGATTCAACTAGTGTAAAATACTTTCCTAACCATTAGTCTTCTTTTGGACACTTGTTCTCACCATCTATAGTCATCATCACTAGCCTTATATGTATGTCCTCACATTTGTCATCAAGATGGCCTTTATTTGTTAAATAAAATCCATATAGGGGGTTTTATGAAAAAAATTAAGAGTCCCTTTTCAGACCTTAAAATCCCCCCAATTGGACTTATCACTTTCTCACTTAGTATTCACTCTCTATTTTTATTGTCTATCATAGACTACGTGATGTGAATGAGTTTACAGAAGACATTTTATTCAAAATTATGGGAAAAAATGTATATAATTAGTTAGGACAAGTCCCATTTGACATCTATAATTTATTATCCTTTTTAAAAGTTTCTTTGTATTTGTAAAACACATAAAAACTTAAATACATTATTATAGGCTATCCATAAAGTTAGGGTTTAGATAAATTATGTTTCATGGATATTGAGATATTTATCTATAAATTAAAAAATTATTTTCTGATTAATCATCTCCTTTTGAATTCATTTCTATCCATCTCTTTCCAATCAGGTCAAAATCAAGGGTTTTAGAGGGGTTTTAATGTTTTAGACTATTAGTAATTGTTCATAAAAAACTAGATGTTAAAACCCTAAACAAATACCACTAAAATATATTTAGGTACCTCCTTCAACTATTAATTTGTCCTTGGATCTCCATGTAATGTTTCCATACCAATGTGATCTCTTTAAGTTGGTCTCTTAATATTAAGAGTGCAATCTCAATACCCCTAAGATGTTTTTAAGCCAAAAATAACTTTCATGTGATTTCCCCTATAGACCAATAGTTACAATTCACATTATATCTCTCCTTTAAATTCATATAATTCATTATAATATCTAATTGGATTTATAAATGAGATTGCACCCCTTTAAGGGTTTATACCTAGTTTGTTCCTAATAGGCCCAACTATGCATACTTTCCCATAACCACTTCTGAGTGGTTTATCAAGACTTCAGGGTCTTTTATCTATTTTTTTATGTTTAAAAAAAAAATCACACCATTTTATTAGTGTTATATTAGTTCCAAACTCATCTCCTTATCACTTACCTACCTTTGCTTGCAGTCTTACCTCTCTGGGACTGCCCTCTTTCTAAGATAGGAAAAAAGGAATCTCCCCTATTTTATCAAGAAAAATAAATTAATGAGAGGCTATGTTGATTAAAAAATTAATTATACACCAAATATCGGGTCTAAGTCACACTTATATAACCCCAACACCTTCAAACTTTTCAAATAAACTTATTTTGTATGTGACTATGTTCATGAGCTTAAGACTATCTATAGGTTGAGTGTTTGAGAACTTAGTTTACACAATATTTCATTATTATAAAAATTTCATGAGTTTTTGATTACTAAAATGAGAATGATCATCAACATATCCATCCATCTACACTTATTCCAACCTTCTCAACAAGTAATCTTCACTTTGTGAGGCCTAGGTAGTAGACTTTCATAGACTATAAGTGTTCATTTCAAAAAACATGAGACCCCTGTAGGATGTTTTAAACCATATGTATCATTTTTAGGTTCCCATTAAATTTATATAGTCTCATATTATAGTTTTACACATCCATATCATGCCCTATGACCAAGCCAATCTCTAAACTATCATGCTCCCAATGCACATCATACTATGATCAACCTATAGGTGCCACTTTTAAATTAAAAAAAGGGTCCATGTAGGGGTGTTTTCAATATTTATCTCTAGTTTTTAATTAATTTTTCTCTCTTTTAATTTAGTTAGGTTATCTCCAATTTTTTTAAGATCATCTCTGTCCATGGGTCTAGTTAACATCGAAATTGTATACTCTTAGTATCTTATCAGTCTATAGTCTTATTATGGGTGATCATTTTGATAACAAAGGGACACTTGTAGGTGGAAATATATGTATTAATATTGTTTTTAAACTCCTTTAATTTTTATTTAGGTCCTCAACCTCATCTATCATTAAATTATGTCACTTGGCTTAAAGGTATGCTTCCATCATGTCATTATTATATTTAAAGGTCACTTGGTTTTCAATAGTACTATAGATGACAATTAGAGACTGTAATGAAATATTTATTGAGTTGGAAACCCTCTTACATCACCATTTCTTCTCCAAAAAACAATTTAATTTTTTAAGGTATTTCCCCTACACTTGGGATACATTATGGAATCGTTCAAACCTATCTAGATCTCATGTCCCCTTATTATAAGATGGCATCAAGTATGGACAAGGCCTTGATTTAGAGGAATTAAGGTAATTTATCCAAAATACAAATTTATCAAACTAATATATTAATATTCAAGTTTTTTTGATACCTTATGAATCTAAAATTTATGTTATCATCCTCTCCATGTTCATAGAGCTGATGAGGATCTAAAATAAGTTCAAAAACTTGCATTCCAATCTCTCACACCCCTGTAGTTTTCACTTAAACCATGTTGGAAACTACTTGTAGATGAACATGCAAGATATAGAATGTATGCATTTAAATGGGGTTTATATACAATATTCTTACCTTTGGCTAGCCCCATATCACTATTTACATCTTATGGGGTCTTAATAACATGTTAAAACATCCATGTACCATCATCATGACTGGTCAATGCTTGATTTCACCTAATTACAAGTGGATATTATAGAAAGACTAATTATGTGAGTATTGGTATCTCTATTCCAAAAATAACCCTTATTATAACACAAATTTAGTATGAAAATAACCACCATGAAATGTGAGAGTGTAAACAACATTCCACCTTGGTTATGAATCCACTACAAGGACTCTACAATAGGTTAAACTTGGTCTGTAACCTCAATGGTGTATCTCACTATAAATATAAGATGTTAAATTTATCTCTTGACCTGCACACATGAAAATCATGTTAATAATAATTTTATAATGATTTTTATGTTCCTAAAAAATAATATAATACTTAGTTTGTATAGACTAACCCAAATAGAGAGGAAACTTGTAGGGTATGAGAATGAACATGCAGAAAAAGGTAGAAAAATTCCTAGCATTGGTTCATAGAGAAAAATCAAAAAATATTATAAATATAACAATTAATTTAAAGTGGATAAATATTATTTTCATCCCACTATATCATTTGACCTAATTCCTGTCCTATTGTCCATATTAATATAAAATTGATTAACTTTTTCTGCCTGCCTAAGAGAGAGATGGAAGAATGGAATGGTTTTATGCCATTTTTTGAATATTAAAGGCTTCTAAAGCATGTAATTGAGTTAAGAGGATATTAATAGACACTTTTAATCTTTAAACATGTTTCATACTCTTGAAAAATCCATATAACTACCCAAACATCCTCTTTTTTAAATAGTTTTCTTGTTTTGACATAGAAAACTACAAATTTTCAGTTACATAACTAATAACTAACATAGTTTGACATCAAAAACATTGAATTACACTTGGAAACCTTTTAATTTCATGTTAAACCCATTAAAGTCTATTAAATGGATGAAATATGACCTTAAGTG
Source organism: Torreya grandis (assembly GCA_037957365.1). Taxonomy (NCBI): domain Eukaryota; kingdom Viridiplantae; phylum Streptophyta; class Pinopsida; order Cupressales; family Taxaceae; genus Torreya; species Torreya grandis. The sequence continues at coordinate 887,681 of JARHVA010002707.1, read as the reverse complement.
ATATGAAATGACACAAGGACTAAAGTGAATATGATCAAGGCTAATGACACATTGAAAGACCCCAATCCATGACTATGGAACACATTTTGACCCTAGTAAAACCCTATCTAAATTTTCATTTATGCGGTGTTGACCTATTTTAAATAGTGGTCAAAATAGTCAATAGTTAAATCATTGATGAAGAAAAGGCATGTAATGATGTTGAACATGAGCACATAACAGGTTTTGAAGAGCAAACAAGAAGTGATTTTAAAGAAATTTCTAGCCATTTGTAATTTCAATATGTTTTATATCCAAGCTTAGATGTGGAGGCCTCTATGGGAGATTCAGTTCAACCATACATGACAAAAGATTCACAAGAGTAGCCAAAATATCAAGATGTTTGAGGTATGTCCAACGTTTTTCATGTTTTAGATTTCAAGCTAAAGTAGATCCCTCTCATTCATGAGCAAAATGTGAGTAATTTTTACATTTTAGTTGTGCAAGATCAGGTGTTTTAGTTATGAAATATCAAGTGTTTTAAATGGTTTTTATCTTCCCCCTTACCTCATATCATTCCCATTGATGCAATGAAAAATATATTTCTAATATTACTTTTATCTTTTCATGTGATGTCCTTATATTGTCAAATTTTGTCTTGTAAAGGTTCATACTTTTCTCAATCGGTAACTAGATTTGTTTAGTCCTACTTTGTTCATTTTATTGTAAATAATCTCCCTTTATTCATAATTTTGTCTTGTTTTTTCCCTTATATTTTATTATGTGTGTGTGTTGGTCTTCAATAAAACCTAGATTTTTCACCATGGTATTTTTCCAATCTCCCCAAGTTGGTTTCTTGGCCCATAATGCATTTAATCAATTATGCTCTTTACTGAAAGTCTTACTAATTTCATGAAATAGTGGAAAGAATATTGGATATATTTTTTCTTCAGAGTTGTTCATTTTGTGTGTATGTATGTATTATGCATAATTCATAGTTAAGTCACATGATGTTTTGTTGTAGGTCCTATAAAGAGCATACCTATTGTCATGATGGAGACTATGGTAAATTCTTCCTTTTTATTCACAACTCTTGTGGTTGGGATATGGTATCTCATGGTCAAGTTTTTTAAATAAAAAATTATTGGAGGCCATGGATAATTAATACAAATCTTAGAAAAATAATATTCAAAGTTCCTATTCCTCACTTTTTCATAGGTAATCTTCTAGACATAGCTAATATGATATAACATGAACACACCAAAGATTTTCTTGCCATTCATCATGACATCAAGAATATATTTTTACCCTTATTTTTCAAGTGGGCACAATAATATGGCGAATGGTTTTTTATTTGGTTTTTTCATGAGCTAATAATAGTTCATACAAATCTAAGAGAGATGAAGGAACTTTTATCTTCCAAAAATTTAAGTGATTTAAGGGTGGCCCCTTTACACCACGAAATGCTTTCAGTAGCATTTGGGCAAATCTTGGTTACCTTTAATGGGGAAAAGTGGGACCAAAATAGTAAAATATATTTAGGTGAATTATAATATATGTTATAATGATATTCACCAAGATAAATATTATTTTGATAATAATCTAGTTATGAATTTTATTAAATTTATAAATAGTATAGAGCTAGATGGCAGATATTCTATATTGGAGATGATAATATTAGTAAGTCACTAGGGATTGGTTAAAGTTGACATTCACATTCAGGAAGATTCTCATTGGTAATATAAATTTAGTGTATGAATAAACCATTTAAATTGTAAATATTTCCATGGAATGTGTTAATTCCATATATATGTCTCAAATATTGTGTTGGTAGAGTCCTCAAATTTATTTCTATCATGATATTTTAGGTGACAAATTTCAAGTTTTATATGGTGAATAATTATGTATATCTAATGTTTTATACAAATAATTCTCACCATTGATGAACAATTTCTTAATAGAATAGATCCATGAAATGCAAATTTTCAAAAAATTGGTTCAATTTTCAATTTTATCAACAAGAGGAAAGATCTATAAGTTTTAAATTAAGCTTGACAATTTTGATACTAGGAGAACCTATTCATGTTTCCAAGGTTTGTAGACATATAATTAAATGTTAATATTACAAGAGGAGGAAAGATTTAATACCTCAAGAAATAAACTAGTCTAATTCAAAGATGATGATTTGTTGAAGACTGGGTCACTAGAGGACTCTTTAAATTCGGCACAAACTATAGATGATGAATTTGGATTTTATAAGATGCCTATGGGACATAATTAAGTAATACATAATTATGATTTGGTTCATAAATTTTTTTAAAATGACTATATAATTGAGGTTTAAATGGAATCTCATAGGAAAGGAGAGTATACCAAGATAATATTGGTAAAAAGAGCTCAAATAATATGCCACAACAAATAAATACCATATCATGTATATATCACTTGTGTCTACCCATAGTGATAAAGATATTCATATTTTTATTTCAATAGAGAGAGAAAAATCTTCTCTTAAACATTGCAATATTGCTCTCACACTGTGAAGAGAATACGAGGAAAAGTCATTGAAACTCTTTAAATAGATGACGTAGAATAGAAAAGTAAAGATAAACATAAATACTTATAAAATTGCCTTTAGGTTGTTAAGTATGAGACGGGAATTAAGTGAAATTGAGAATTTTATAGAATAAATAGGTGGTAATTCAAGGTGTAAGATTAATTGTCAAGTTTTTAATACTCTTAAATATACCTAGTAAGAAATTATTGACTTGATATGGCACCAAGTGGTTTCATCATATGATATAGGATGGAATAAATCATTTTAAGGAAACTTTGGAATGCTCACGAGCCTTTATAAAAAATTAGGAAATAATGATGAAGCTAAAATTACATTTGAGCACATGGAGAATAATACCACACATTGAATTAGAGTTTATTATACTATGATTACTCTTTATACACATTTAAGATTATATAGAAAAGTAGCTGTGGTTGATTTGATGACTAATAAGAAGGTCCCTCTTAATTAATAAATTTGGATTATCCAAATCCATTATTATAGTTAATAGGGAAAGCTACAAACAACTTAGAAAGTGATGCAATTTATGCAAAATGAAAGGATGCCTCCTAATATCACTATCTTCAATATATTGATCATAGGTTATAGGAATGTGGACCTATGGAAAAAATGTCATTAATTTATTCTAATACCTCTAAAATATTAGATTGAAGCCTAATGAGGGCACATATAGGATAATGACATAAGGGTGTGGAAAAATGACAAATTGAATGAAGCATTATGGTACTATAATGATATTAAGATTAATGGATTTCATCCCAAGTATTTAAATTTAAAAAATATTATAAAGTTATTATCAAAGTCTAAAGATGAGGAAGGACCTATGTAAATTTTATTAGATATGAGAGAGATGGGTTATGAATATGCCTCTATTATTTAGATTCTTATCTAGGTTTATATGAGGAATTATGATATTTAAAAAGTTCCTTCAATTTTAAAATCTTATTTTCATGAAAGAAGGCAAGTTGGTGAGACATCCTCTACAATCCTAGTGATGGAATATGTGTTAAATGGAATGTTAACTTAGGTTTTTTATATTCTTAAGGAAACACTAAACAAAGGTAATTTCTTTAGTGAGGATTTGTATCATGTAGTGATATGATCCTACAAAAAGGTAAGAAAATATGATGATTCACTTTGAGTTTTCTCATAAATACCCAAGGCTTATAATAATCCTAGCTTGCAGATCACTTTCACTATGATAGATATTTATAGTATAATGGGACTATTTGGAAAGGCACATGATCTATTATTGTAGTTAAAATATTCAAACACTATGTTAGACATGGTTAATTATAGTGTGGTTGTAAGGATGTATCTTAATGAAGATATGGCTAAAAGCACATTCCAAGTTTTGGAAATGATGGCAAATCAAGATTATATTAAGCCTAATTCTTTTATTTATCACTATATGCTTCAAGTTTATCAAAAATAAAAGAAACGTGTGTATAATGAAACTCAATGTCTATTGAAATAACTCTCACATAATATGTGAATTAGTAGTATTAAAATGATTCACGAGCTTCTAAATTGAACAAAATTTATATGAGGCATTTTCGTCAAGCAATTTTGGTGAGTTTGAATTTATTTGGGAATTCTTGTCAAAAGGTTTGATAACCACCTCCGAGATTTCTATGAATAGATGTAATTCCAAGCCCACAACCTTTTCTATCATTCTTCCAACCCATGGGAGGAGAAGTCAAATGATAACTATATAATTGGACACCCCCAAAAATAAAAATATTGATTCATTTTGACAAACAATTCAAATGTTCCCTATAAGAAGCAATAAAAGATCTAACTTGAGAGATTATGGATGAGGGAACTGATATGCAGGTGCAAAAATCCCTACTCACCAAAAAAAAACTACTAATGTTATTTTAAATCTATTAATGTTAGTAACTTTTAGCCCAATACAAAACAAAATTGACAAAAATATATGATTGCTTGTGATACAAGATCAAATTAAGCTAGAAATAGTAGGACAATACATCATATCACTCCAATGGGACATCCACCTAAATGATCATGATCATAATATTAATAAGTATGATATAGAGATTAAATTTGTTGCATAGTAATTTGAGATTACCTAGATATATGCCAATGAAAAGACAAACATATGTAGGACCTAATGCATTAAATTCATAATGAAATGGGTAAAAGTAATGCATAATATGGAAAATGTGAGGCATGTATTCAAAGTTGAGATGTAATCTATCACCAGTTTATAAAAAATTATTTAGGCTTAGAACAAATACATTAAAAGATGACATAAAGGTTGAGCACAAATATATAGTAAAGGGGATATCTAAAAAGAACCAAAGATAAGTTGATACTTTTAAATCTAAATATACCAAAATTATCAATGATATCTTATTGTATTATAGAGTAATAGAAATAGAAAAAAAAATTATTCCAAAACTCAACTAAGCCATGTCAAATTTGAAATTTTATGGGAAAATATGCAGTAATATACACAACATTTATGAAAAATCAAGGGGAATGGTCTTGAAAAGTGGTTTTTTTCAACATGTAATTAATATAATTTTCACACATAGATCTATCTCGACAACTCATGTTTATTCCCATATGATTGGGATAGGCAAAACATATTCTAGTTGGTTGGATCATAGCATGAGAGTAGTATATGTTTATAGGGAGTTTGAGTAGGTATGTTCTAACCCAACAACTCATGTTCAATCCCATATTATTGGGATACTTGAATCAATTGTCAGTTGGTTAGATTATAATTTTTAAGTCCACTTGTAACTTGGATGAGCAATAGGTCACCAAAATTTTCTAGATTTGCCTTACATTGCACTAGGGAATGTGGTCCCATAGTCATAGCTGACTACAGTAGTGAAATTTTATCATCCAAATTTCACTACCCCATTTTTATATTTACTTTTCATTTTTTACCTTTTATCTATTTTTATATAATGTTTTATTGGACTCCATATCCAAATGGACAAGCAAACATTTTTGATTATCCCACATGTAGTATACTTTATATTTGATGATGTGGGTTTGATGGGAAATTTATTGATTTAATTATTTTATTAATTATTTCATAATTAATTAATGTTAATGAAATTCATTAAGTGACTATCCTCTTTTTAGTCATTAAATATATTAATTCTTTTTAAAATTAATATTTCTATGAAAATGTAAATTAAAAACTTGATATAATATTATAAATTTGCCCAAATAAAAAAAAAGAAAATCGAAAATGGGAAAATAAAGGGCTTTTCATATTCTAAAAGGAAAAATATACAAAAGGTAAAAATCCATATTTTATATAGGGTTCTTTTTATTAAGCTCTTAGAGAGAGAAAATTATAAATTTTGTGTGGAGCTATGTTATTTATAGATTAGAGTAATGAAATTCAAGAAATTGGTGGAGACTTTTTTAGCATGTTTGTAAATTTTATTTCCCTTTGTTTATGAATTCAGATTTCCTATTTGTAAACCAGGACTCCATTAAAATTTTGCATATATTTGATGTATGCAACCAATAATGTTTCACAAACTTTGTGCTAAGAGCCCCCATGTATGAGATTCCTTGATGTCCACGAGTTTATATGTTTTTGATCTCAATGAAAATTCATAATAATTGTGTAACATCATGTTTGTGAGGATACTTTGTGATTTCATGCATGAATTTCATTCCCAAAAACATATTTTCTTCTATGTTCATTTTTATATGAGAGGAAGGAATTCCATTTATATTATTCAATCTTGAGCTATCCTGTGGTTATCCTCTTTTATCTTGCAATGGGTTTCTAACCATTTCTCTTTTTATTTTATTTTTTGTTTAATTTTTTGGTTTTGGGTAAAAGTTACACAAAATCCCCCAAAAAATTCATATATAATAAGGGAATGACCCATCTTAATTATAGAGTAGAATCACCATTTTATATGGTGATATCTCCAACTATTGGTGAGTTGGTGTCACTTCACATTGGGTGAGTCACAAAATAAAAAATACCAAAAGTGCCCATTTTCCACCAAAAATACCTCAACATATAAATATAATAAATTATGGGAGGGAAACATGCATACATATAGATATGAGAGGTGGATTATACGAAGAACAAGCTAGTATGGATTCTATAGATAATAATAATTAAAAAATAATAAAAAAATCTATAAGCTAAAATAAAAATCAAATGAGAACTTATATGTCAAAAATAAAAATGATTTTTTTTCATATAAATAAATTTAGTTCAAAACCTATAATGATATTTAAGGCTTACAAGAGAGCTATTAGGGGCTCAAGGATATAACCTAAAGATGACAAAATCCAAATGAGGTTGGGGAATTGGATAAAGTCTTTTCTATATTGAAGACCAAAGTGTTGGTATTTTTTTTTGAATATCTAGCTTCACAAATATATGGGAAAATATAAAGCATCATAAAATTAACCACTAAAATTAAAAGAGGTTTCCACAACACATAGGCTTGTATATGACCTAGAGTTACTCATCAATGGGAAAATAAATGATTATGAAATGTTAAAAATATTTTTAATATTGGTGTGGAGTTTAAAATTATGAAATTTTTTATGTGGATTTAAATGGGAAATACCATTTTTTTTTTAAAAAAATTGTGTATGGTCAATTACACTAAAAAAACCCATAAGTACACTCAAGAACACATAACTAGAAGTCTTAGGATTTCCATTTGTAGCTAATTTTGAGGTTATTGAGATGGAAAAATGGGATAGTTACCTAAATTTACTAAGTTTTACATGGTGTTATGATAATGGGGGAGACATTCAATTAAAAAATAGTAAATGGGCTTCAATAATGATTAATAAAGGGTGGTGATATAACTAGATCATTATTTAGTTTTTCATATGTATAAAGTATAGGCATATGGGATGATAACACTAGTATTTATAGTTTATTGACACAAATAGATGAGCTATAAAAACACTTAAAATAAGAAGAGAACATCAACTAGATAAAACAAGGAATTAGAGTCCTCAGTATAACATGCATAATATGGATCCAACAATATTATGACATGACTAGAATAAATTATGATGAGGACACAAGTAAATATGAAATAATGGGTGCTTAGTATTAAAAATGAAAATATTCCAAATAATATGGGTGGGATAATGTGTTCGGTCAAAAATTAAGTGGCCATTGTGCTTACATTGTGTTATTAGTAATACAATGAACTAAAATGTAAGGAGAAGATTAGACTTTGAAATAATTTAGAGATGTGGCTTTGATTTAAAAAAAAACATTAGTCATAGATAACACATATGTAGAATGAGTACTAGAAAATATGGAAGTGAAATAAATAACATTTTGTGCAAAAATTAAAAAATAGGGATCAAATATAATGTAAAAAGTCCAATGTACACAGTTGCATTGAACAAGTAATGCATGGATCAGTCACCAAAGCCTGATTATGCACTACACAAGGGACACATTAGATGGGTTACCATGAATAGGTTCTCCCACATAAAATGAATGTCCTTTAAAAGGTTTTATACACATAAGAGTGGAGGTAATTATGTAATTAAGTTTTAAATCTATAGTAAAAGAGAGCTATAATAAGTCTAGTAGCCATAAATTTCCATCCAAACATATTTATTTACTTTTTAGGGTAGTTTTATTTTTGTAATTTATTTTATTTAATTTTTGATGAAAAATAATTTATCTATTTATATAAACCGTAATCATGTTTGAAAACACAAAATTATTCCATCTAGATAACTAGCCAATTTTTTTTTGTAAAATAAATATTGTACATTCATGAGGTACATTTGGATTTTTAAGATGAGTTTCTAAATATTATTTTGTGAGTCGATCAAGAACATAACATGTATTAATTCCAAAAATCTACATAAAAACTTAGTATCTATGCTAAATCTCTTGGATACTCCTTGAAAATTGAAGAATACCTAAAAGTACAAGTAAACATATAAAATATAGAATGGGTCACATAATAGAGAAGACAAAATGAGTACATAGATAATCTTTGACAAATATCAAATTAAATTGAAGTTAAAATAATGTTTCAAATTATGACATAGGGAAATTTGGTCATTGTAAGAAATTAAAATGGGTTCATAAATTGTATAATAATGACTTGTAACATACTAAAGGAGAAAGATAATACCGTTTTTTGTAGGAAATACAAGATGTCATGTGATCATTGAAGAAGAGAAAATGGATATGTTAAAATTGGATGAGAGTAGGTAGGAGAAATATTTTTAAACAAATTATAAAAATTAGAAATTAATTTTAAAAATCAATTCATAAAAACTATTTTAAATAAATTTAAGTATGAGGAAGAAACTAAGTAAGAAAGCTATTAAAATAAGAGAATGATAGTAATTGATAGAGAAGCCTAATATGGGTTGAAAAATATGGAATAATGTTAAATATATTAGATATGTGAAAATATATTTAAAAATATCTTGTGAATTTATGACACTAATAAGAATATTTCAAAATTAAATCAAAGGAAATACTATGGGGACAAACACAATGCAAGAAAAAATACACTAATTTGAGCTAGAGGTGGAGGTATATATATTAATATTAAAGGAAGATTCATAGTATATTTAAAATATATTATCATAATATACATGTCTAGAATCATAAAGAAGAGAAACTAAATCCAATATGAAGTCTCAATAGGAAAATTATAGAAAGGAGTTAAAGGAAAAGTAGAGAATGGCCCAGGAAATGGAAATAAAATCATAAAATGCATTAATTATTTATCCTTAAGGGGGATATATAATATATTTGTTAAATAAATTTATTTAATCCTACAATATAAAGGAAATGAAAACATGAATGGAAAATACAAGAGCCAATTATTGGAGGAGGTGAGTTTTCATATGAAGGATGGAAACATGGTAGAGGAATAACTAATAATGATTGAGATCTTGAAAATATATGAGCTCACATATTTTGATGATGATAATTTTCTAAGATAGTTATTATCATGAGAAAATGGAGGAATTATGTAAGATTAATTAGGTTAAATTATACACTCATTATTAAGATCATAAGATTTATGAATAAGGGAGAAGGTTTGGTCCAATCACTTTAGAATAATGAGGCATACAAAGTACCTACATGAAGAATGAAGATAATAAGGGAGATACACCTAATGTAAACTACTTAAATTAAATATATGGAAATTATAGCAATGGAAATATTAGTCACATAAATTTTCAGAAAATAAAAGAGTTGGAATTATATTGGATGCCACACTCTAGCCCATGAATATGTAATTGACACTAAATGGGAAAAATATAGTATAGGAAATTATGTCATGCAATAGATTAATAATGTAATTAATGATTAAAAAAAGTGAATAGATTTTAATATGGCACATTATTTATTGTGTTACTACTTCAATAGTTTTGAGTTCCTAAGTAGAAAGGATTTGCATCATTGGTTAAACAAAGTGTTACTAGAACAAGAAGGTTCTAGAGGTTTATTATGAAGGGATGGTTACCATAATATATCCCTAAAAAATAATGGACAAGTGGTAAAAAATAATTATAATGAAAATCTAGTATTATTACAAGATTTAATTAGTGATTATTGTATCATATAACGGTTTTTCAATAGTTAATGTGAAGGCACTTTACACATTAAAAAGGCGTGTGATAAGAATTGGGAAGATTTTGACATGGGATAAGTTTCCTGATGTGGTAATAGGAAATTTTTTGGATAAATAATTATACTTATACATGGTGATGAGATTTTTCAATGTGATTATAAGTATTTTTGATGTTTTGGTGTTGATGAAGCTATCATTGTTTGGAGAGGAAGAAGAGTGAGGGAAGTGTATAATGAGGTAGCCAATGTATGTATGTGTGTGTGTGTGTGTGTGTGTGTGTGTGTGTGTGTGTGTGTGTGTGTGTGTGTGTGTGTGTGTGTGTGTGTGTGTGTGTGTGTGTGTGTGTGTGTGTGTGTGTGTGTGTGTGTGTGTGTGTGTGTGTGTGTGTGTGTGTGTCTATATATATATATATATATCTGTGTGTGTGTGTGTGTGTGTGTGTGTGTATAATGGTGGATGAAAATAATATAAATTTTTCCTTAATTTCAAATTTTTAAATCTAATAAATAAAATTCTTGGAGAAGTTCCGGTAAGTAGCCTAAGGAAAGAAACTAGGATATCAACACCATTGACAATAGGGTTCATAATTATTGAGGAATTGACACAAGAGAGATTGTATACGGAAATAAAAATAAATATTATGGAAGGTAAAGATAAATAAAAAGTAGAGGAAAGTAAAAATATAAATAAATATACCTATTTTCATGCAAGGATGGATAAAATATAGTTTAGAGTACTAGGATTTCCTATGACGGAAGAAACTTAATTTAGAGAGTCACTAGTAAGGTAGTTGAGTATGCTAGTAAGGACTATTGTTGGAGGTATAATTTAATAAATGGGGACACTTATAAGTGTTGAAATAAGACTATGATTTTAAATAAGGTAAGGTTTGTCCACACCAATATAAGATATTAAATGTATAGAATTTATATATAAAGCATAACCAAATCTAGAAAGATACATGTAGTAGGTGTGGAGGTAGAGGAGACATAGAGGGAAAAAGTTTAGGGTATCAGATAAACGGATAAATTAGACATTAATAATTAATATAGAATGTTAATTTTTTTAGTGATCATAACTACAAGAAGTGAAGAAGATATCTCATAGGAGGGTGAGACAAGGATTCATAAGGAATACTATGCAAAAGTTGTATCAAAAGGATTAGATGTTTGCATGAATACAAATGATGCTTTTTATGATGACACAAAGGACAAACATATGTGTCAAGTAAAATCTATAACATAATATAAATCTTAGAGGCATAAATTTTAGAATTAAAGAGCATAAGAATAGAAATATGAGAGAGTTATAGATACATTTAATGAATGGTTCATGGAAAATCAACTAAGCAACATCTAAAAAAATGTTTCTAGATTACATAGATGATAAAAAAAATTAATTTACTAGTGAAAAAATATCCAAAAAATTCAAAAAGAGGGAGAAATTTTTCAAAAAATATATGTTTCCTGATAGATGTGGATGGGAGATATGATGGGAATGACCAATTCCATTTGATGCTCATGATGGTGAAAAGAGCATTATAACTTTCCTAAAGGTGCCCAAAAGTTGATAGGAATGATTCTTAAGAATTAGATAAGTGTATCTAAAATAATATTAAGGTAGGATAATAGAAGTAATGAATAATCACTATGAAAATAAATATTTTAAAAATAGTGTGGATGATAAAATGGAAAAAACCCCAAATGTGAGAGGATGTAGATGCATAAGAGTTAGGACCAATTTAGAAGTTATGTATAGGTATAATTTATTTGTTAGAATATAGGTCAAAAAAATAATAGAGTAAATAAAATATAAAGGATAATAAGATATATAAATTAGGTGAACTTGGAAAAATATACTATAGGAAGTTATAATGGAGATTAATTAATTTTAGTAAGAAGCCTAGGAGCTTGAATAAGTTCATGAACACTTCTAGTAGATAGACAAGTTCATAAACATAAATAGTAAGGCTAAATAATATATAAGGAAATAATTATATGCATGAACTAATATAGATGTAGATGGACTAAAAATATATAATTGATATGAGAATATTATATTTGAAGGAGAGAATGGAAAAAAAGTGTTTATAATTAAATGAACTATTTAAAGGTTTCCATGATAAGGTTATATTATAAGAAATAAATACATAATAAAAATATAAAAAGTATAACTTGTAATGGAAGATCTTTTGAGATAAATCCATTGAGACCAATTTATTTAAAGTAATATATGACCTCATAAATAATATGAAAGATTTGAAGGTGATAGTGATATTAACACAAGATAAGGTGGAAAACTTTCAAAGATGAGCTATAAGAAAAGATAGTCAAAATATTGATGAAATCAATCATAAAGTTGTCACAAATATGAGATAAAAACTTGTTTGAGGATAAACATTAATCTTATTATGGATAAATGTGACCATAGGAAAATGCTCCAATTCATGTATCACATAGTGGCCCATATATTACATATTTCACAAGTAAGATCTTTGATACCTATAATATTATTCATGCATGTGGAAGGACTCTAATATAGGATCTATGAAAAATTAAATCATACCTAGGGAAATTAAATATGGGTATGTCATTGTAGTTAGATTTAAATGGTTTAAGGTTTCAAATAAATGAAATACAAGCATACACATGCCGTCAACTAGTGTATATTTATGGATGGATTGGGATCAATGAAAGCAAGGAAGCACATGGGGGACGATTTTGTATGCTTAGAGTACACCAAATCTTAGTGTAAACCATACATATTCAAGGTATATATAATGTATCAAATAATTTTATTTTATGAAATAGAATGGCTAAGGGATTATATAAAACCTTTAAATATCACCTTGGATTTTTATTTAGACACTCATATAATGGGCAAGGTTAAATTAAAAAAAGGACTTAGATTAGTTTATACATGTTAATGATGTGTTAGGATTTATATAGTTATCTGATATACAAGTTATTATAGCTTCACATTATTCATGTTTTGTATGCCATAAGGCATGAAGAAAAATAATCTTGTAATTGTGCTTTGAAAATTACAAGAGAAGTGTTTTTTAATGCATCATTTATGTGTATATCCTTTGTGTAATTGGTAATGAGGTTTTTAAAACTGGTAAAGTGACTAAGATATGTAGGTGAATATTATTTTAGTATCGGTTGATTGTTTTCATATGATTAAGAGTCAAATTTTGGTCTAGTATTTTGTAATTAAAGATATTTTTTGTCATTCCACTTTCTCATCATGAGGTTCCTAGTGATCTCTCACTTATACTCTAGGTCAAACATGTATGCACTAGTGCATATTTGAATATGCTAGTTTAAGTCATGAATTCTTATATTTCTTATCAATAATAGATAAGTAGTAGTTCAAGGAATATTTGAGATCTTATTATTATATCTAGGGAAATATTTAGAGCATCAAACTATATTTTATGTGTACTATGAATCCATATATAAAAATCAATCCTAATCCATTAGATATCAAGTGTTGATGAGGATCCCTATTTAATTTTGAATGCACATTAATTACATTTAGTGTTACATTTATCAAGAATCCTATACATTGATCCTTCATTTCATCTACATTAAATCCAAATATTATGCCAGAAACATATTTTACTGAAAATAAGGTTATAGTGGGAGAATATATTTTTATTTTATTATTATACGAATATAATTGGAATACCTATCTCTCATTTGGGTTGGGAATTCACTCACATGCACTAGAACTAGTCTAAATTTGATTAAGTGTTTGATATATGTAGCTATAAATTCTAAACATGTTTCCCAATTTACTAATCATGCACACTCTCTCTTTTTCATTCATATATGGATTAGGTCAAGAATGCAAGAGAAGTATTACAATGTATGTTTCCCATAAATTTAATAAAACACAGTCACTACCTTAGTCATTTTGGAAAAATATTTGGCTCTAAATCAAAATAATAATTCTCACAATAGTGAGGGAAAAAATTCCCTCCTCTATTATGAGGGGAAGTTCCCTTTATTAAAAGTGGGAAGAACTAAAATAAAGTATGTACAATATGTACATGAAATTTTTTATTGAAGTTGTGTTGCATTAAAATTAAAAATAAATATGAAAGAGAGGAAATATTAAGGGACATGTATTAATTAGAAGTAAGAAAAGGCTGATAAGGATGTGTTTTATCTATTTTAATTAAAATGAATCAAATCAATAGATATTAAACTATTGAAATTTGAATCTTGAAATATATAGATCTAAAAGTAAAATATAGTATCCTACCAAATTTTTAAAAATTAGAAATTATAAAAAAAATATGCCTATATATATGTAAAACTACCTAAAAGAAATTTAATTTTGAAAATAACTAAAAACTACTTAAGAAGACCCATTGATTATGTCACATCTAAAAAAAAATATAAAACTATGTAGGGACAAGGATGGGCTAGGAAGATAGGGCCATACTAAAACCATTAATATTGACTTTGGCCATGTTTTAATTTAGTTTGAGCTTTATTTATAGATCTAGATACCTACATATGTTAATGAGGGTTTATTGATTCTATGCTGGAGTCTAATAGATGTCTGGAAGACCTACAAAATAAAAACCCTTTTTCTTACACAATAAATATAATGAAGATATAATTTTAAAAGGGGTAATAGGTTTAGGTTAATTATTTATTTATAACAAGATAATCCTATGTAATATAAGTGTTCCTACATAGCCCAAACTGGCCTCAAGCTGATGTAGTTTTCCTCTTAAGGTGATTGTACACTATATAATTGTAGCTAGAAGATTGATTTAAATTATTGAAAATAGATTCCCTTGACATGTTACAGATATTTATACTTATATTATGACTTTTATAATGTAATAAAGTTGAAATTTTAATAAATATTTCTCTTTTAATTAGTGTGCAATAATTTTAAATAAGCTTGCTAGATATGTTTAATTGAATGCCTTGATGTTATTTTATAGGGGAATATTTAGAATAATTTATCTATTCAAACTTAAAAAAATCATGGGAGAGTCATTTTGGAACATATATATTTTAAAAATTAAGTGTTAGAGTGTGGTGGATAAGGCCATGTTAGTGGATAAGGCCACAATATGTCCTTGTCTGACCTAGTGTGGTCATATCCTAGAAGGATAAAGACTGATGAAAAAGGTCTAATAGGAACCTTGGGTTGAATAAGGATGAAATAAATATGTATATATGATATTTTATATGTTTTAAATATAATATATTCTGTTACAATTTTTGAGTTAACAAAATGGAGTATAGACCAAGCAAGGTAAAGATGTCAAAAATTAACATTGTAAAGTACTTAATGATTAAATTTATGTGTCTACATTTTCCACCAATTTATTATACTAATGGAACAAAGTGAAAATAATATAATAAATTATATGCACACCTAAGTGTGTATGCACACATTTTATTTTGATTCAAATATTGTTCATGTAAATGTCTTAATGTGAAATGTACAATAATGCCATTGAAACTACTTATTGTCCATACTCGAAAGTTAAAAATATGAAACTTGAAATTTGAATTTTGAATAGAGAGCAAGGAAAGTGTACACATGAAAGAGTATGAAATATAATCACCATGTAACTTGAGAATGGAGAAATTATTACCCCCTTAGTGAGGCATTTGGAGTAATGTTGAACTTGTGGTGAATTGAGAGTGATCAAGTCTCAACTTAAAGACTGTTGCATGCTCTTGAGTTGTAAATATTGTATGCCCAAACTCTCATTTGAATTTTTAGATTACTATGTAAAATGTTTTAATGGGGGGACCACCAATTGTGGTTCATTACATATAAAAAATGAAACCATAGATGTTGAGTGTAACTAGAATCTAGCATGGCTCACTTATGACATGAATACAAATCACATTATTGTAGACAGATATATATTCTATTTGAAACTTTATAATTTTTAATATTTGAAACTTTTTCACTTGATATATATTAACTTGAAAATGAATTAATATCATGGCCCTTTTACTATATTTTGTATTAAATTTTCATTTTCATTTGAAATTATTGAAAACATATTTGAAACTTTATATTTTTGAATCTTTAAAACTTTTGCACTTGAGAAAATTTGAATTTTCCATATATGAACTTGAACATGAAATAATATCATGCCCCTTTAACTATCTTTTATATTAAATTTTCATTTTCATTTGAAATTATTGAAAACATGTAACTATTTGAAAGTTTCTACTTTGTAACTATATGAATGAGTGAAAATGCATATCAAATTCTTCCATAATCTAAAACCTCTTAATCATGTTGTAATTTTTGAAATTTTATAGTTCCATTAATGTGATTTTTTTCTCATGAGGACTTGAATTCTCTAGACAAGCCCATCATGATGGTTAAATTTTACGATGAGTGATGTAGTCTACAAATCACTTATCCAAAAATAAAATTTGTAAAGTGAAAAGTATAATCATGGAGTAACATTTTGAATAATTAAATTATATTTTATCATAATATTTAATATAGTAGTGATTTTGTATGTGTTAGATAAATATATCATTGAAACCTATAAGCATGATGTGCATGATATGTATCATGGCACCAAAGTAAGAGCATAGAGTAAGAATAATGCATTATATGAACATGATTTAACCATTTATGGGTTTTAAATGAAAAACGTATGTTTGGTTAAGGGGATAAGATGAATAAATAAGTTAAATATATATTCAATAATTAAGTAATAATTTTTTATGACCTTTTGACCTTGTTTGACTTTTTAATAATAATAATAAATAGGGATAAATAAAGACTTATGATCTGAGTTTTGAGTTCTAAAATTTGACATCTAGGTAGTAGTATATATCATTAACAAGATTATATTATTCATCTTCTCGCTAGATAGTAGCACATATATGTAGTGTACTCAATATGGTGTTAATGTTCCCTTTGTTACTATTTTTGGGGAGCACCTATGCCTATGTATATATGCCCTATTCTTGGATGACTAAAACCTAGAGCTTTGTGTCGTACCTAGAAAACCTAATTTTATGTGCAAACCCTAATATTTTTGTAAGTATGTTATGAACAATAAATTTATGTGTGTTAGTAGGATGGACTAGACATCTTTAATACCCTGCTATGTAGAGAGTTGCCTACATACCAATACTCTGAAGAGGGATCAAGCTTGATGTAGTTCTTTAACCTAGTGCTTGATGTATATGTAAGTGAATAATATAATGAGAGTGGTCTTGGATACATTGAGTGTCCTTGATCTTTTAAATTTTTGAAAATTTTAACAAGGGATAATTCAGATGGTAGTATGCAAAAATTATGGAAAAATAAGGATCAAATACCTTGATTTTTCACAATTTTATCTTTGTTTTAAATAGATTTTGTATCTATTTTACATGTAGTGAATAGAGGTGGATTAGACTTGTATTTAAAAGGTTTTTTTTATTGTGAGGATTAGGAATTAATCTTAGGCCAACCTTAGCAAGGGTATGCATTTGAAAAACTATCCATTGGGAAGAGATAGGGCTAAGAACAACATTTCCTAGTTGGGGACACTAGCACCATGTGGTTGTAGTGTCCCAAATGTGGCACTAATGTTATCTTTATAGAATACTAAACAATTTGGATTGGGGTCTAAGATGATAGATTTGGGACTATGATATGACTAGTTGTATGTGATTGTGGTCTACTAAATGACTAGAAAAGTAAATCTAATGCTCAAGGATAGGTCTATGGATAGCCTACAGATATGTAAAATCAAGAAACACTCATATCATATAATTACCACTTTTAGGTGATTAAATCCCCACCCCTTTATGATAGTAATGTAATAAAGTGAAATGACTAGTATAAAAGAAAAAGAATCATACCTAGACTTACCTTAGAAGTGAATCCCATGTAGTTGAGTTTGAATATGTAAATCTAGGTCTACATATGTGGAACATGATCCAAATAAATGACCTATAATTAAACATGAAAAAATTAGTCCTTAATAGATAATAAAAATAAAAATACTATGTTGAAATGAAATAACTCAGTAAAAAGAGAGGAATGGAATAAATACACCTCATTGGGTACATGAACCAATTAATGAACCTAGTGATAACTTGTTTGTGTGAATGTGTATAATTATAATATCATTGAATAGATTGTATTGTGATAATATCTTGATCAATCCTCATATGGGTGGCTCAATAACTCAATCTAGTTTTGACTTCATCATTGTCCACCCCTACTCAATGGATCTTAATATCTATGAATAGCTTAGATAAGACTGTAAGTTTGTCTAACCTTCTCATGTAGTTAGATCAAGAACTCAAGTAGGACATAAATCCATCATTTCCCATTGTGTGAAGTGGATGTATCTATAATTTTAATACACAAAATACTAAAATTATCTAAGTAAATCTAACTCTATATTCAGCTCCATAGCCACTCAAGTATATTAGGTGGCTTTGGGCCACTCAAGAATACTAACCAATGCAGATGGAGTAATTCATGAATATATTGATATCCTAAAATGTGATATAAAGTATATATAATGTATAGAATGACAAGGAGTTTACCATTCCATCTGATCAACCTATCTATTGTTGAGTATATCAAAACTATTTTCCCTATACACGCCCCCAATTTGGTATATGAGTATATTAAATCTAAATTGACTATGTAATAGCTAAATCTATATAACTAAAATAAATTTTGGAGTGATAGTTACATTATTTATGCCCCCAAATCTAAGAAAATCATATGAATCTAAGCTGAAATGAATGAATTTGAGATAAATTTGAACATAATTGCCAAACCTATGACTGTATCTATGTAAATTTGTATTGTGCCGAGTGTATTGGTATGAATGATCTAGAATATTCTAAATCTAAGGCTAATAAACAATATCACCTTGTAGTGGATAATATCACTCTATGGTGCTAGTGTCTGAATATGGGAACTAATGACTACCTAGTCTAATTTTAATGTGATCTACGCTAACTGCTACTTGGTCTTTATACATTACAACTTCTGGTTTTGGTTTCTAAGGATGCTGATATCATAGCTATAATAGAACCCTCCATGATCCCACTCATTTATATTGTGACTTTTAGAAATATTTTGCAAGTGAATTTTTGGTGTGCATATGTGCAACATAGCAAAATGAATTTCATTTAATAGGAGATATAAAACCACATTATGCAACTTGAGAGGGAATTTTTGAGGTTAAAACCATGATTGATGACACACCATGATTTTTATAATATACTGGTTGTAATCCAAATCCATTCTATAATAATATTAAAAAAATATCCTAAAAAATCTCAACACCAAAAAATGGCACAGTAGGATTTTTTTGTGTTTTTGTAACTAATCATTTTGTGGGCTCTACCAAAATCAAGGCATATTTGATTTTCTATGCAATTAAAATGGATAGCACGTCTTTCACATGTTGGTGAAAACTTATTTGGTGGATGTTATTTTTTTTTAAAGTTTCCTAGAAAACTTGGTTTTATTTAGAATATTGTTCTTTTATGTTTCAAACTTGCATGTAGAGGGATTGGTAGATACAATTTTGGTAGTCACTTGTACAATAGATAGATTAGGTTTTAAAACCCATTGATATAATTTTGGTCCAAATATTTATTTTTTTATATTAATTTGTAAAAGAATTTATAAGGGTGTGTGATATTTTTTGACAAATCCATGATATAAAGGTGTGTTTTTGACTTCTTCAGACAATTTTTTTTCCAATCACTCTTTTCATGCAAAGGTGGTTGTATGACCAGGTGATTCATGGGATTTTGAAAATTTAAAATGCAATACAATAGTTAATTTTGTAATTTTATGCTTCTATATATTATTTTTATGATAAATATACTTAAATTATGTATAAAGTTGTATTCTTAGTTGAAATCAACACATTAAACATAAACATTTCCATAATTCCACTTCATGCTTATATTGTCGATAAACATCTCATCCATTACATATCACAATATCCTTTTGATTGACACCATACAAGTGACAACTAGTGGTTGGAGGAAAATTACCCTCTCCAATTAGTTATTCACTCAAAGTTTGGGTTCATGCTTGAATAGTAATTTTGGCTTGTGTTTTTGATTTTAGTTTAATTCTTTGTTTTTTATATTTGATATTCATGACATGGAGTAGATAGAGTTAGTTGTTTTTGTTTCTCTTGATGCACAACTTCTCACCTCTTGACTAATAATAGTAGAAGATTTAGGCATTTGTTGGACTTTGATCAATCATTGATGATAGTATGAGTAAATAGGGGTTTATATCACTAGCAGTGTTGAGAAAAGGTCATCAACATTTTTTGGGCACCAAGAGATGTGCCATATAGAGTATTGGGTTATCACTTGGATAGGTTTCTATGTGGGACCTTATGTGGGTTGATGTAGTTGGATATTATTTGATTGGGTTCTAATATAGTATGGTATGATGATCATAGGGGATGAGTAGGCCTTAATCATTTTCATTATCTTTTTATGCCATAACTCATAGTGCTTACTTATGTATGGAGTGGTATTAATTTTGATTATTATTATAAGGTATAGTACACTAGTTGCAGTTGTGATAGAGTTTATCTGATGACTTTAGATTTATTGCTCAAGTTATTTATTCTTCTATACCCCTTTGGATCAAGGGGGAGTTTGTTAGGTTTATGATCCAAATTATTTTATTTTAATGTTTTAAGTTTTCTTTTTTAAATAATTTTGTTACTTTGGAAATTTGGTTTGTTATCATAACCACCTGTGAAGCCTTTTAAGCTTTCACCTTTCATTGTAAAAACATCTCAAAATAATACTTTACTAAATTTTTTTCTAAATATTTCCCTTACAATTTAATTTATAAATATTTCTCTATTGCCCCTCAACCATCAATATAAGTAGACATGGCCTACTCTTAGGACTCTATTAATCACTATGATGTATGCATATGAGTTGTAGTCTCTATAATTGATAACCATGCAATATCTAGTAATGTTATAACTATAACTAGTATTGGTATTAGAATTATAACTAGAATCTATGATGGAATTACTTATGGGATGGTAAGAGGATACTCATATTGGAAACCCTTAATATTAACCACTTGGTCATCATGTGTATACTTTAGGCATTAGTTTACTATAGATGGGATGGATTGGAACTATTGTAACCATGGCCTATCCAATAATATATCAAATACACCTACACTAGGAACCAAGTGGCTATGTGTGTTGGTCCAACCTATAATGGAAGCAAAATATCCATAATAGAGCTCTAAATATGACCACTGAAACCACTAATGACTATATTCATGGGTAATATATCCTTCTTTATGTATCCCAAGTATTGTAAAAGTGTCATGATGTATATGTTTATGATTGACCCATTCTCAAACATAACTATATGAATAAAATGGTGGTCTATATATGCTCTTATGAAGAGTGATGCAAATTTGTGTCATCATCCATAATATCCTACTCTAAAAATGTGATAAGTGGTTTAAGTGGCACTATAGTGTGATACATGCCAATGATGATATGCAAGGGATGTGTCTCCTCTGTAACTGTGTGATAAGAAGATGGTGGTGGATGATCCTGATATGTATAATGAACACTTGATGTTCTCATTGCCTCTTTATTTTTATTCTTCAAGAAAGGAAATCAAAATATCTTAAGTGTCTTTACCTATATTTTTTGTTTTTGTGCCTCTATGGATGTGCTCACATCAATAATTTTGGCCTCGATGAGATCTTGTTACTTGTGTCTTAGGCTAATGAATCTATTTATCACTTAGCTTGGTATCCTGTGATACTCACATAATAAATTTAAATCATAACTCTTTGGAAGATGCCATGTCATATCAACCCCTTTGATGGGAGGGAGAGATATGACATTGCATTCTAATAGTTATATAACTTTTGCTAGTGAATGTGGAAGATTAGTGAAGACTCTATGCTAAGGAATGGATAAAACCAATCTAGGATAAGGATTTGAATCTATGTTTACTATGGCCTTTTGATCACTTTTGTTTTTCTGTGGCCCTTACCTTATATTTGTACTCTTAATAGTTAAATCTAATCCATTTGTGTATTTGAGTTTACCCATTTCTAAGATCTTAACCTCTCTTTCCTTATTTGTGTGGCACATATTAGTAAATGTGGAAAACATATTGAATAGGATAACTTCATGAAGTGATAGT
Organism: Torreya grandis; assembly: GCA_037957365.1. Taxonomy (NCBI): domain Eukaryota; kingdom Viridiplantae; phylum Streptophyta; class Pinopsida; order Cupressales; family Taxaceae; genus Torreya; species Torreya grandis. The sequence goes on along the minus strand of JARHVA010002707.1, from coordinate 865,326 downwards.
AATAGAATATATTAAAATATATCTTGAAGTTCTCTATATACCATGGGGGCAATCAATTTTGATATTATTATCTTGTATCATAAGACATAATCATATATGGTCTCATTTAACTTTTGATTTAGCTATACCACTTGTGCATAATTTATATTATAATTCATGTTGATAGAGAAGTATGATAGTAACATATTGGATAAATAATTAAATTCTATGATATATTAGTTTGGAGAATCATAAAACCATTGTATGGCATAATTGTTGAGACTATATGGAAATAGCTTTGTAATAAGCCAATTATTAGACACATAGTCCAAGAATGATACATGAAAGGATTTGAGGTGATTCTCTAGGTCACCCTTTCCATCATATAATGTGATCTTAGGTTTTAATAAATTATATGGAAAAGTATTTTCCACTATGTGATGTGTTAAAGGTGTATATAATAGAATGTTGGAATCCAAGGCATGTGATGGCTTAACTACTTCCTAATGAATATGTAACACCTTAGATTGAAAATTAAAAACCTAATGCATAAGGGATTATACATCTAGAGGACAAAAAAAATTCCAAGATTGGTGTAGCTATCATTTATGGTTGAATAACAAGATTAGGTTGTGTCATCTGAATTGGTTAAGTGGGCCCCATTAAAGGTGTAATAATATCAATAGTTGGAGGGGTTGAAGATTGTAAATTATTGTTCTTATTCTTGATTTATAATATGGACTATAAAATCGGTGCATAATCATTAGTATGTTCTCAAATTATATGTCATCCTTGTTCATAATTACATCATTATCATTAAGTGGAGGTAGTGTGTATTGAACCTCAATATGGACCTGATCTTGTTCTTGGTTATATTGTTCATCTTTGGATGCATTGTCATTTAATTACATATAATCATGTTGTGAAGGATTCATATTTATATTTGTATTAGGTTCCTTGTCCTTGTTATAGGTTTGGATCACTAGAATCTGAATATGCTCTACAAGATTACCACATAGTCTAGAACTTCTTCTTAGGGGAAGAGAGATATAATTTTCAGATTGCTTATAAAATATAAATTAAAATAAAGATACTATAATAGAATATATAAATTATGAAAAATTAATAGTAAATATATTTAAATTAGGATAAAATAGGATACAAACCCTAAGAACATATAGGGTTAGGGTTATGGAATCTAGGGTTTCTTTTGTAATAATTTAAATTACATGTAAAATAAACTAAAACTCTTATGTAAAATTAATTTAATTTAGATAGGTTGTCTAAAATAATTTAAAAAATAGAAGTATTTAGACCTAAATTTATTACATAAAATTTGGATGAATTCAAGCTAGGGTTTGATGCAATATTTGCAATAAGTTGGGTCCACCAAATGATTTAACCATTTAGGGTTTTTCAATGAAAAACCTATGTTTTTTTAAGGCGATGAGATTCCTAAATCAGTTAAATAAATATGAAATAATTAAGTTATGATTTGTTATGACCTTTTGACCTTGTTTGAATTTATAATAATAGTAAAAAATAGGAATAAATAGAAACTCATCTAAAAATTGACTTTTGTGGATGATCTAGGTTCTAAAACATGAGATCTAAGTGGTATTTTATGTCATCAATAGGACTCTATTATTCATTTACTCATCAGATAGTAGAACATAGTTTGGAAATTAGTGTTATCTATGTATAGTGTATTTAATATGTAGCTAATGTCTCCTTTACATGATTGCTCCTATTTTTTTGGAACACCTATGCCTGTGTGTATATGCCCTATTCTTCCATGACCAAAACTTGGAGCTCTATTTTATACTTGGAAAACTTAATTTTATACACAAACCCTAATCTCTTTTAATATATGAAATGATAAATAATTTTGTGTATGTTAGTAGGATGGAATGGACATGCTCAACACCTCTTTGTGTAGAGAATTTCCTAAATACCAATACTCCAAAGAGAGATCAACCTTGATGTAGTTCTTCCAACTAGTGTTTGATGTATGTACAAGTGAATTCTAGAATGAGAGTGGCCTTAAATACATTGAATGTGCTTGAGCTTTGAAATGTTTGAAAAATAGATTTAGGGATGTTATAGATAGTAATATGAAAAAACTATGGTAGAATAGGAATCAAATACCTTGATTTTTTACAACTTTATCTTTGGTTTAAATAGATTTTGCATCCATTTTTCATCTAGTGAATAGAGGTGGATTAGAATTGTATTTAAATGGTTTTATTTCTTATGTGAATAATAAAATGAGATTAGGCCAACCTTAGGAGTGGAATACATTTGAAAAACTATTTATTGTGAAGATAAAGGGCTAAGGATAATAGTTCCTAGTTGGGGACACTAGTGTCATGTGGCTATAGTGTCTCAAATGTGGCACTAATGTCCTCTTTGAAAACTGCTAAATAATTTTGATTGAGGTCTAAGATGATATTTTTGGGATTGTGTTATGACTAGATATAGGCGATTGTGGTCTACTAAATGACTACAAAATTAAGTCTAATTCTCAATGATAGGTATATGGCTAGCCTAGGGATAGGTTAACTCAAGTGGTTCTCTTAGCATCTAATTACCACTTTTAGGTGATTAAAAAATCATATCACTATAGTAAAAAATAATTAACATACAATTTATTTCATAATTATAGCACACTTTTGCATATAATTTTACACATAAGGCCCAAAGGACATACAAGGGACATGTATTATGTGTATAAACACACAAGGATAAAGGCTACCCAAAAATTGAATAATGATTTCATACAAGAAAAAATTTAAACATAAAATACAAAGGTTCACACATAAAAATTAAGAAATTTCTAAACTTATTATATAATGAAGTAATAAATAATCATAAAATAATTTCAACTAGTTTGCATTCACCATATGAATCCATTTCATTTCTAGCAAGTAACATATTTATGTAACACATGTAAAGTATGTGTGAATAAAAAAACATTAGTATGATATGTAGCTCAACATGGTATAAATTTTGTTGATAAATTAAACTTTTTATAATGTTCATATATAATGAAGAGATTCCCCTAACTTAGAAAGGTTGTCGGGTAATAAGGGAAACCTAACATTGAAACCTTGAGAAAGTACATAGTATATCAATTTAAAAATCATGTAATATCAATGCGTATTGAAAAATGAATTGTGATATATATCTAAAATTAAATATATAACATATGGAAACAAGTAGGTTATAAATAATTTAGAATGCTTCTTAGTTCTCGATTTTGAATTTTTGAAAATATTTACATATTTTTGAATTTTTTAATTATTTGCATGTTTTTGCAATTTTTCTATTTTTTTTGAAAAAGTGGAAATGAAAATTTAATTAGGGAGATATGATTAAAAATAGAGGAATAAGAAGGGATTCAAATAAACCTCAATAAGGTGAAAGAACATTGTATTGACAAGGAAGGAAAGCCATGTGCCCCCATTGTATGTGCAGATGAGTCATAACAATCTATATTGAATGACTGAGATATATAATAATGTAAATCATAATTATGAGAAAGAGATAAATGTGATCATGTATGTGCAAATAAAGGTATAACATGAGAATAAAGGTATTCTATTTGTTGAATATTACTCCTTGAACAAGTAAGTTCACATCAACTAATCACATCTCTTCCACATAATTTTTCATTACCTCCCATAACCTCAATTCCTTTTTTGACATTGGATCTACTGATCCACATTTATATATTTATTATAAAAAATTATTGTGAGCCTTCATTTCTTCATTAATATATTTCAAACCATTAACTAACATTCATTCCACCTATGCCTCTATAGTTCTCCCAAGCTATTATATTTTATTATATCCATGATGGAAAATGTTCTAACCCATAGGATGTTGAATTTATATAAAATATACATTTGAAATGTGTTAATATGTAAAAATAAGTATTTGAAATATTTTGTATGATGATGGGCATGATCCTTTTGTTGTTACCAAGTTAATTCATCTTACTTTTCTCTTCTGATCATTTTGTTAGTGGTCTTACTAAGGTTTTGAGCTTAACTTTCATAAATAGGCATACCTAAAGGGATCCTTAGTATATTTTATTAATCTAATGTCATGTCCTCTTCATTATTATCTTTAATTGGCTTTGAAATCTCCATATTATAAGCAAGTGAAAGATCATAAACCATTCTAAAGGTGGTATCCACCTTTTTTAGGAGAATGTATTTTTAGGAACTTAGTCATTAAATCAAAATATAAAAATTAATTATCAACCACCATATTTTTATTTATTTATAAATGGTTTCACCTACCTAAAATTTTTATCAATGAAGTTTACCACTTAATCCTCTGATCCTAAAGAGATTCCCATAAGATTAGGTTGCCTTGTTGGAAAGGTATGATGTGGAGGAGGAAAACATGGAGAATTAGATCTTGGAGGTGAAAGGTGATGAGGGTAAGGGATGATAATGTTTTGAGCCATATTTTATGATAGTAAAACACTAAAATATTAACCAACCTCCTAAGATGCAGAAATATATTACTATGTAGAATCATTAATCAAGACCATTGTATACATAATGTGAGATAAATTTTGTTGAATGTGTGGAGGTCTATTGATAGATAACTTTAATTTCATTAATGATATGCCTCTAACCATTTTTTGGTACCTTTCCTTGATGAGGATATTTGACATCCCTACCACTTCTTATATTAGTTGTTATGTGAGAGGTGGAGGAAATAGATTTCATACTGTATACTTATTTTCTATATTTATATGATTTATTGGGATTTATTGAAGGTTTTGGTCTACTTTAACAACTTTATCCAGTGAAGTTTTTAAATTATTATTGAAATATATATATATATAAGTTACCAAATGTGATCACCCAAATCATTGATTTATTTTGAGGCCCAATTTATAGGAGGCAATGATACTAAAATTATTGATGTAAACTAGCTATAGAAGTTCATCACCATAAATAACCATACAATCAAGTACCTAGATATCATTTAATTCTTTGATCTACTTTAATATCATTCTATCATAGTTCCTTATTCACACATCAAAGTCATCTACATAATCCTCTTAGTAATTATTTATGTTTATAACATGTGTCTAACTAAATCTTAGACCTAGGTTGGTTTATACATACCCCTTGCTATCAAATGATGTCTTATAGGTATGAAAGTGAATTGGTAAGTTGACCATGGTTGAATCACTAAATAAAATTAAAGTATACTCCATAATACATAGTGACTAAGCATAATCATGCATCTCACCCTCATCACTTGTCTCTTATGGAATCTATGATGTAATTTGGAAAATTGCTTATAGAGTTTGACATGGTGGATCTTATCAAACAAATATCCTTAACATCTGAAGGGGCATCTATCATATCCACATAATATGATATATGTAAATTTGAATGAAGTCGCTCCTTTAGTGTGTAATCAATTTCATACCATCCTCTAAGTTATTATAGGTTGCACTCATTCTATTGTTAGATACATAAACATGGAAAAAAATTCTTTGACACCCTTAAAGTGCTTCTTAACCCCTTGAAAGGAAAGTTGGGGATTACAATCATATATATTGGTATAGAGGATAATGTTTAATTGTGTTTTGATTTTAAGTAATGTTATCAAGGATACAATGGATTAGAATAAATATGAGGTCATGTATAAATTTGTGGTGCTATTAATCTCTATCAACATATTTGTAAATTATCATAGATGATGATTCTATAGTCAACAAATGTTTTCCTTATCCATATGATATTAATTTCAAGGAACATCCAAAGGTGAAATTATTAAGTAGACTTGTTACCAAATTCCTATGTTTAGTATAGTAATAATCTCAAATAGATCTTTTTTGAAGCCTAACCTAAAACATTTATTTAATGTTTTAGATAGGCCCCATCTATTGTGTATTAACCATCTATAATTTATGGTAAAATTTCATTAGTTGGAGATATTTTATAAGTGGAATTTCTTAATTATGATAGTCATCTTTTCATATATTTCCTAATGTACTATCCAAAGAGTGATATATATAGATTCATTATCCAATTTTTCCATCAACACATCATTTGTGATCTAAACCTCTCTTATACAAAGATTATAATGATTTTCACATGTGAGTAACAATTTATTTCATTTTATATAAGTAATAAAACAAATATTTTATAATCATTATTTTAAACACAAGTACAACCATGATGAAGGGTGTATCTACATTGATTATATTTTAAATTCTTCCTAGTCAACATGGTTGATTCTAGGCTCACAAATAATTAGGATGTTTGTTTCAAGGGTAGATATGGTATCTTAACCCATTTATTTTAATTTAATATTGGTGTTCTTGGAATATAAAAATATAAATTTATCAAATATTTAGAATATTTTATATGAACATTTGGGAGGAATAAATTATTTGTGTAGGTACAAAGTAGAGGAAACATTGGTCATGAATTTTTTAATTTAATTCCTTAATAACCAGTAATATATCACAAAATTTAAGTGTAAATTTCTAGTACCAGTAGTACCTCAAGGTTTAAATTCACTATTAAATGATTGTAAAAAAACAAACTAAATAAAATGGTATGAATGAGTAGCTTTCCAAGAGGAATGTTTTGATGGTATTTTGAATAACTCAAAATTATTATTATATGAATAAGTGATGGTCAAATATTTCACTAGTGTCAATAACTTTATATTATTCCTAGAATATAATCTAGATTTTGTGCTTCAATAATACTTGTTGGTTCAAGATAGATAAAATATCATCATAAATTCTTTGCATTAAGAATGTCACTCCATCGAGGGTGATAATAATGCATGTAATTGTGTGAAATGATCATAATAACTTAATATATAAACATATATATATAAATATTAAATTTAATACTAAAAATTAATCAATGGAAATAGGTGAGTATGGACTTTGTATGCATGAAAATAAGTAGATGATGCAAAATGAAACACATTTTTGAAAAGAACTAGGTTCCAAAGGTTTGGTATGAAATGGGAAGGATGAGCTCTGATTATATAATTATCATGAATATGGATTAACTTGAATGCCAATAATGGAACTTTATTCCATGATCTGAATTTTATTACCTCTATGTGATTTGTGCACCTTAAAAACATTTTTCATACTCTTGAACTGGCCTCTAATATGCACTAGGAATGATCATTCATATCATGCCAAAAAAATTTGTCCCAAAACCCATGTATTTTTTTGTTATCTTATTTTAGTGATGTTTATTTATTCACTATGATTGCTTAGTTTTTATTTATTGTGACTTGATCAATGTACAATTGAAAAATATAATTATCTAACAATGTTTATTCTAAATCAATTTCATAGTTAAAAATATGGGTTAGTTTAATTTCCACAAAGTGATTTTGGAAATGACCCCCAAAGTAATTCTACTAAAGATGTTAAATTTTATTAAATAGTGGTGAGATAATTCTACAATCTAAGGAAATCATATTTAAACATTAATTTTGACAAACTTATAGTTTAGATATTTATTATTGATTATTTCGAAAGGGGTTTCAACTAAACTTGAAAAATATTAAGATAATTTTTTTGATCATTTTATTAAAATTTATTTTTTAGAATTTGATTAATTTAATGTTTAAAATATAAAGTATTGAAGAATCAAATGATTAATTAATTATTAGTTGGGTTAAATAGTAAATTTTGTAGAAGTTTAAATTACCCACTTAAGAAAAACTAAAATTAAAATTAAATTATCCACTTAACTAAATTGATAGTGGATTAAATTTCAGCCATTAGGTTAAATAGATATCATTCACAAGATCTAGGTTTTCAAACTTTTTCC
>JARHVA010002707.1:667500-855000 GCA_037957365.1 Torreya grandis | reverse complement strand
GTGTGTGTGTGTGTGTGTGTGTGTGTGTGTGTGTGTGTGTGTGTGTGTGTGTGTGTGTGTGTGTGTGTGTGTGTGTGTGTGTGTGTGTGTGTGTGTGTGTACATACATACATACACTTTTTTTAATATTCAATAAAAAAATATAATAAGAGATGCAAATAAAAAATCATAAGGATAAGATTCTTTTTATAATGAAAGAAGTGAGGATTTTGATCACATAAGCAAGTACACATACATAAATAGATACACTTTTTTTAATATTCAATAAAAAATATAGGAAGAGATGAAAATAAAAAATTGCAAGGACAAGATTATTTTTAGAATGAAATAAGAGAGGGTTTTGATCACACAAACAAGTCACTAACCAACTCATGTTCATTATTTACATCATTTAACATATAAGCTTTAATACAAAATAATTATTAACAATATTGATTTAATTTATAATATAAGGAGAAGAAGAGGGAGAGAGACTTATTATTCTTTAAAAATAATTACACAACACAAAATAATGATTTTTCTTTCAATATTTAATTACTCTAAAATTAAAAAAAAAAGGAATAAAAACATAGAATTCAATAGATATTGATAAGGACTAAAGGAGATAATGAGAGAGATATTAAGCAAAAAATATAAAACAACTCTACTCATAACTTCTCTTTTGCATTATTTGATCAACATATTCTTTCTCTATAAAGAAAATGTGTAAAAAAAATACCTACCCCATCTCCTCTATTAACAATTTCCCAATCTCTATGAAGATCTCCTCCTTCCTTCCACAATCTCTTCCTTCTCCACTTCAAATCCTTCCACCAAAATGAACCCCACTTAAATAAACAAACAAAAACAAGAATAATTGAAGAAATAAAAAGAGATTCAAAAATTTTTATCCAAAGGTCTTTCCACCCAACCTAATAATTGATATGATAGTTTACTTACAAGTCACTTCATGTCTTACAAGCCCATACCTCATCTTCATGAATTTACAAGCCCATGCGGGCTTACTTATCTAACTCACTAACTTAACACAAGGTCAAAAGAGTATCTTACACTCAAAAATATCTTCTCTTAAATTGTCTAAATTTTTACTCCATAATCACATTCACCCACCCTATCCTAGGGACTAACAAATAAATCATATAGCCTTCCTAGAGAGGCTAGACACAAGTTGCTAATAAAATCCATTATAAAATTCTTCATGATTTATGTGGATTTAAAAATTTATTGGATTATGATTTAAATAAAAACATATTGTTTTAATTGTATTTTAAGTAAATATTTCAATATAAGGAAGGGAATAATATTTAAATTATTACATATTTGAAGGCTCAACAAGATAGGAAAACCCACGATGATAACAAGGTCACAAAGGTTCAAACATAGGGGATATTACATACTCTTCCCCTTATAAGAGCATCATCCTCAATGCACCAAACCAACTCAAGTGATTGAAGAACCACACACTTAAAAAGACATTCCAAGTTATAAATAGTGAAACATAAGCCATATTAAATACATCAATAATTATCACTTATGTTATCAATTTCTAGAGATTTGATTATAGATTATTAATGTTCTTATGTTTGTTAAATTATTCTTAAGGATTTATCTTTAATGTTTAAGACTTATCAACATGTTTTATTATTATTGTGGAATTGAATTTAATATAATTAAAAAAAAATTTAAGTTAATATATAAAATTAATCTCCTTATGTCATATCCCACAATATCAAATCGTCATATTATGATATTGTCATATTATCATCCAAATCTGTCACAATCAACTCAAACCCAAAGATATTATATCATTATATAACATTTTTACATAGCATGTGTAATTAATATACTATTTTTTGTGATGAAATAATGATTAGTATATGCATCATCCCATGGTAAGTGTGCACTTATTGAGATCAGTACCATTCCATGGCTAATCTATACTGAACAACAATATACAACACTAAGCAATTCGATCCAATACTGATAACCACTATCTATCATGAATCAACTAATATCATATAATTTTTTTGTCAAAACCTCTGAAAGATTATGTTTACAAGTATAAATATCTTGTAATATCATATATAAAATATTGTATGTCATCCAATCATGATCATATATGGTGAATAAAAAGCAACAAATCATGGTAAAACCAACAAAATCAATACTAAGGAATGCTAAACAATAATATCAACTATCATCTTAATTGTGTAATATCAAGGTCGAAATAATGAATAAATTAATATGTCCAAAAAATAAACTCCTTAAACATCCAAAGAAGTATTCTAGTTAGACCTCTCAGAAGCAAGATAGTAAGTCCTTTAGTTAAATCCTATATGAAACCACCACGTGTAGTGGGTAGGGGGATGGCTCAATACTTTAACTTGAAAGCTATCTCATCACACCCTCTATCATATTATCATATACATAGTATCCCCCATACATGAAATAGGTTAACAATTTTCACATAATGACATTCATGAAATTAGCATTCAAACATAGAAGCAAAAAAGGTCACTAACATAATCCAATAACTAAATCAAATTCCAAATGGACTTAATTGGATATTTCCAAATAAATAATAAATATTAATAAATCATCTCAATTATGTAATACAGTTATATCCATATGGTCACAATATAAAAATTGAAATTCCAATCAAAGCAATTTAAAACCCAACAAATATTTGTGTAAAAGAAAATTTAGATTCAAAAGAATAAAGTTTTGGTTTTGGAAAAAAAATTAAAATGAAAACCAAATTAGAATAAAATATAGCATAAAAATATCTCAAAATTTTCACATTACAACACTATGTGGCTAAGAAATCCACCTGAAGGGAGAAGGAATAAAATAAGCCTTAATTACCTCTTAGAAATTAGAAGGAATCATCACTGTCCTTATGCCTCCCAAAATATTTGTAAAGCTACATCAAGTATAAATCACAAAGGTTTTTATTTTTGAAAACCATTGAGGGGTGGGTGAAGGAACACATAATTCATAAAGTGACCATTATGTGAAAAAATCACATAGTACCTAGGGTATTCGTAGTGCACACACCTAAAATAATCAGACAACTACCTCATGCAAAGGGGAAAAGTGGGTTTTCATCTTACAAGAAGCTCCACTTCCTAGCCTATAACCTAGTCCACACCAATATTAACATAATTCTACTCCACCTTGAACCCCATACTTTCATCAGGATCAAAATACTAGAGCAAATATTTAGGGTTAGACAACAAAACACAAACTATATAACACATTTTTTCTTAGATGTTATATATTTTAAGGGTCAAAACATTACTTTACACTAGATTTACACAACACCTACATATGAGCCATAGGCACAAGATGCATCACTATTGTCATTACATTCATAAAATTATAGCTTATATCAATAGGAAAATTATAGTATTTTCATCATATCATACACACCACAATCACACAATAGTTTCACTATGAGATTGTGTGCTTTTGGGGTAGATTTCATTTTAAATTACATTTACACATGTAGTCTACAAACACATTTATGATCATGATCACAATTATGATGATCAACATAGTATCATACACTAAATAATTTATGTATACACAATGATCATACAAAAAGGTTTTACAATTACAAAAGCATAACAATAACTTCACAAACTAAAGATATACGTGTTCTGCTCAAATACATTGGTTACATTGATTTACAATAATTGATAAACTTTTTATCATAATACAATTGTAAAATTAACTAGTATCACTCAAGGTCAAATTAACCTTATCCATCCAATTGATGCACATTCATCATCCCTGATGAAATTAATAACCATAATCATCAATCCAACTAATTGATATATGTCATCCCTGATGACACCACTATAAATAATCTACCATAGCCTAGCCATAAGGAGAAAATTAATGGCAAACCTCTATGTATAGTATCAAAATGCATCATGAAAATATACATGTCTTTCATGTTAAACCAACCTCAAATTTAATCTACTCCAATTAACATTTTTCACTAAGGATGTAAATTTTACTACAAGAGTCTTTGAATATATATTATCCAAAAGTGTCATATTATAATGTTTCACTAACACATCATGCAGTAGCTAACCATCTTTGAAGTCTCTAACCAACCAAAAATCATATCTAATATAGTACCTATGTGTAGGAAGTCTCATGCGTCATACTAAATAAATTAAAAGTGCACGTTTTATTTTCTATTTCTTCATCAAGGTAACTTCATTGACCATACAATGTTTCCCTAGAGATCTCAGTGTTGTACCTCACTCTGATACCAAAGTTTGATGAAAAAAAAATTGTCCTAAAACCCATGTTATTTTTTTATTATCTTATTTCAGTGACGTTTATTTATTCACTATGATTTATTAATATTTTTCTATTATGACTTAGTAAATGCATAATTTAAGTTTGATACACAACTATTACATGATTTACTTAATATATTTGATTTCCAACATGAATCCTATTTAAGGGTATAATATAAGTGTACGAAGTTAATATCAAGGTGATAATAGGATCAATTAGTGATATTATGATTAATGAAGAGAGACAAGTCAACCTAATTAAAAATAATTATTATAATTTATTAATTTAAAGGATCATAAGATTAGTTTTATATAATCTGATGAACACACTCAATGGAAATGAAGTGAGAAAAAAAAAACTTAAATATATAATTATCACTTTAAGGATCAAAAAATAAGAATCATCTAACACTATACAACTCCACTCTCAAGGCATAAAAAATAAGGAACACAACCAACTTTAATGTAAATGATTTGTCAATAACTACATGATGATCAAATTTAAACTTAAATTAATATTAAATATATATATCCAATCAAATATGTATGATCCAAACATGAAAGAAGTCAATAAAAAACCCTAATCTAACCTAAGAACCTAGACTTAATGCCCCCACCATAACTTAGGTAGCCTACATATCAACTCTATGGAATCAGGGTTCACTGTTGTTATCCTTACACTTGTGATGGCCTCCTCCATGAGATATCATCATCAAAAAAGAGTTGATGATCTAATCTAACAATGGAATTAGTACATAACTTATATGAACTTATAAATATCTAGTCATCTAGTCAAAATAAAGACACATCTTAAATTTATCAATCATAATCTAAAATATCATAAGGTGCATGTGCTTACCCAAGCACTTCAATGCAATGTCAAAATGAGAGTCAAGTGTGCCTAAGAACTTATATTTTCTTGTTTCAACATGGTCAATGACTCAATAATATAAATTATTCTACTAAAATAGAATCCATCTATTGATAAAATATTTAAAGGACACCAAGGTCATGATGACATAAAATAACTCATTCACCAAATAGTCAAAGAGAGTCACTATCATGTACAAAATAACCACCTAAAAAAACTACATGGTTGAAACTAGTAATAAATACATACAAAGAGAAAAATTCCCTACCACCTTCTATTAAGGAAGCACACTAAACATTTAATGTTAAGCACGTGTTGAAAGACTCACTAAAGTTAGTTGTTTCCCACATTAGGATGGCATCCTAAGGGTTAGTTTCCTAAGACCACACCCATTATTCGATCTACCTACATATCTATGGTGACTTCATCACACATAAAATCAAGGTTTATATAGTTTATCCATTCCTAATAAGTGTTAAGTTATATGTGAATATAGTCAACCTTTACCTATCAATTACATGACTAAGTGCAACATTGTTACCCCTTGTGGCTAACATTATGGCCATTAATTGACTCAACCATATCGAGACAATAATAAGAATTAAAAGCACCTTGATAAATATAGGAATTATGTGCATACAAAAATATAATATCTAATATGAATACCAAGATCCATTCTAAGATTAAAAAATAAAATGACTTAAATTGGGTCTTATCTTAGGTCCACCCACTAGCAACTAAGGCCAAACACAAATATTTGCACTTGTTGCCTAAATTTAAAACAAAGACAACAAATAAATTAAAAATATGTACATAAATAGTGTTAATTAGTCATTATTCAAATTATAAGCACCAAACCACATTAAAACCACTATTGTGGCAAAAGACTCTGCTAAATGAAATAAAACACACATATTTTTACACTAATAATTAGGTTAAAAAGTACCTTTAATTTAAATCTAATATAGGAGGATACATTTTTTCTTTCACAAAAACCAATTATTTAAGCTATAAATATTATGTTTAAGTCAATAAAATATTTTTATTCTGAGAAAGACAATGATTTAATCAACCATTCCATAGTGACTTTAACTAAGAAAAATTACCTCAAATTTATAAAATAAACTAGTTATAGAATCTCTCTAAGAAAAATATTAAATCTTATAATAAAGTTTTTTTTCTTTTTTAAATGATAATTTTAAGATATTATAATTTACTTACAACTTCAAGATTTGAAAAATATCATTCTTAGATATTTTAACTATGTTGATTCTAAATTGACATTGTAGTTAAAAGCATGGGTTAATTTTATTTTTGCAAAGCGCCTCCAAAAATGACCCCCAAATAAAAGTTACTAAAGAGGTTTAAATTCATTAAATAGTGGTAAGATAATTTCACAACCTAAGGAAATCATATTTAAACTTTAATTCTGATAAACTCCTAGTTTAAATATTTATTTTTGATTGTTTTGAAAAGGGGTTTTAACTAAATTTGAAAAAAAAATTAGATAAATTGTTTGATCATTTTATTAAAATTTATTTGTTTGAATTTTATTAATTTAATATGTAAAATATCTAAAGATTAAGGAACCAAATGATAAAATGATTAATTAATTATTAGCTGGGTTAAAGAGTAAATTTTGTAGATGTTCAAATTAACCACTTAAAAAAATATCAAAATCAAAATTAAATTTGCCACTTGACTAAACTAATAGTAGAATAAATTACATCCATTAGATTAAATATATCTCATCCACAAGATCTAGGTTTTTTAATATTTTGCCCTAAATTTATTTATGACCATTATAAAATTCAAACTTTTAGTTTTGCTTTCCATTTTTTCTTTTCATTTTGCAGATTTTGATGGAGGGTTGGAAAGAGAATTTAAAGACAAATATGTTTTGAATTAATTTAATTCATGTGCATTAAATAATATTTATACAAATTTTATTATTTCCTTATCAAAATATACATATTTTGTTTATAAAATCTCAAAAAATATTTATTATTTATCTAACTATTTAATCCCTTTGTTATTATATACACATTTTGTAAATATGAAAACACAAACACACACACACACACACACACACACACACACACACACACACACACCATCCCTCTTCCTTCAAAGGAAATGGGGAGTGAGGGGTCAGCCTAGCCACCACTCCTCTCCTCTCAACTTTTATTTTTATTTTTTATTATTTATTTTATTTTTAATTTTTGAAGTTATTATTATTATTGTTTTTAATTAACAATATATAAAACATACAATTGGTTTATTACCAATAACATATCATATATGTTTTTCTATTTAGTCAATTAAATTTATTTTCCTTTTATTTTATTAAACATCAAAATATATATATAAATTTAATTTTTTATATATACATGTTTTATAAAATCTAATTCTTACTTATATATCAATCTTTTGTTTAATTATATTTATTATCTTATCTATATAATACCGGAGTCTAGTAGGGGGAAGAGGCATCATAAGAAATTCTAAAGGTGAGATGTTGGCTGCTTATGCAGACCCCATGGGTAAGCAAACAAATAATCTTATCGAGGCTAAGGTGGCCCTTTGGGGTATATAGCTAGCATCAAGCATCAACCAAAATAGGATAATTATAGAGGGTGATTCATTGAACATCCTTAATGCCTTAAAATGAAAAAATATTCCCTCACACACAATCAAGGAGATCATTGATGATGCAAAGCACATTTTAAAAACTATACCTCACTTCCAACTCATACACACTTATATGGAAGGAAATAGGGTGGCCAACCTCCTCACCAACATTGGAGTTGATCTTTACCAGTTTAACCAACTATCATGATACAATAAGCATCTCCCCTAAGGTTCATAACATCATTTTTGTTGAAGGTACTAATGCAACTTAAAATAATCATCCCTTCACATGTGAAACACCTTAACATGATGGGTCAAATCCTAATTCAATTGATCTACATTTATTTCAAAGGAAGCGGGATTAATTATCTCCATGTGACTTTGGTAGGCATTCCCTCCTATTTTATCCCTAGCTATATTAGTAACATCTAAATGTTTTGGCACTCCCACTCCATCTATATATTTCCATCACCCATGGGTGGTGATAGAGACTGATTAGAACCCACATCATGCAAATAGGTCTACAATCAAAATAAGGTCTAGAATAAACTCAAGAAGGGGGATCCTATGGAGTTTATGGAATGTATTACTGAACATAATGTCATGGATGACTGAGACTTCATCATGGCATGGAAAAAATGAAAGGTCACCATTCAAGGAATCACCATAAATGTCTTAGAATAATTCATTGGTGATGCCATAGTTATGTCCTACATAGGTGCCAAGGAATTTAAAGACAAGTCAAAGAAGTAATAATCCCTATAGTAATTCTTCAAAATTAATGAATTCATCTAGATAGACAAGAAAGAATTCCTTTGAGCTGATCTTCTAGATTACTAGCTAGATATCTACCTTCATATCATGAGGTACATGGCTCTAGAAGTCAAGTATACATTAATTTTTTCACACCATTTTGTACTACTAAATCAATTCATTGGGTTTAAAATCAATATTCCATAATTCCTTCTAAAATCCCTAGAAATTACTAGTCTACTCCCCAAAGTTAATGATACTAATCCCATCTTCTAATAAAGTCTTATCTTCCTACTTGTTAAACATGGTCATGTTATTTTAGGTCAAAAGGTATCCCCAGGGGATCCTTTTTCAAGGAGTACTCCCAAGAAGACTCCTTGATAGAGGACCCTATCGAGGGATCCCACCTACCCCCTAAATGTTCCCCCAAAATAGTTTATCCTAGTCCCCCTTAATGACCTACCTCTCAAATTTTTGTTTATCCATAAGCCTAAAACTATTGAAATTGGGACTCCTATGACTTTAGATTGAAAAGGTAAGGACATAGTGATGGAGGAATTATAAAATAAAAAATAATTGTTAGAAAATTTTAACTCAAGGGTCCAACAAGTAAGGTTTGGCCTGGCAAAGCTTATTCAAGACTAGAATGAACTTTATCAAGTGGCTGAGGCTACTATCTAAACATTTTTCCACTCTAATCATCACCCTCAATCCCCTATTATGAAATCTCCCAAGGTCCTTAAATACCCCTTTACTCCCCTAAGGGGTCCCTCAAAAATAGATTCCTTTGTAGGTTAAATGTTGGAAGCGACCCATGATGATCATCCTTAGGGAAGTAACTGAAGGCTTTGAAAATCATACTCATCTAAGGTTTGAAAATACAAATGCATCATCTCAATAAAGGACACTACTACTGCTAAAGATATTCAAGAGGGACCTTGTTCCTAGATCAATTTTAGTTTTCTATTTACTATTTTCATCTTAAGTATTACTTTTTTATTTTTGTCCTCTCAACCCTGGTCGGCTTGCTAAAACTATTGTAATACACTCTCGTGGTTCTAGGTCCATATAAAACCTATAGTTTACCTTATCAAAAAAAAATTCAATTTATTAAACATTTATTATATGCATATTTTGTAATAAATATAATTTTAATTAACATTTTTTTAACAAGAATACATATATGGTCAATGAATTCAATTTAGTGGTATATTCCTAGAGTGTGTGTGTGTGTGTGTGTGTGTGTGTGTGTGTGTGTGTGTGTGTGTGTGTGTGTGTGTGTGTGTGTGTGTGTGTGTGTGTGTGTGTGTGTGTGTGTGTGTGTGTGTGTGTGTGTGTGTGTGTGTGTGTGTGTGTGTGTGTGTGTGCATGTGTTTGTGTGTGCGTGTGCGTGCGTGTGTGTGTGTGCATGCATGTGCGCATGCACACATGTGATATGTATGTATGTATATATATATATATATATATATATATATATCTATTTGTGTGTGTGTGTGTGTACACAAACACACATACAATTATTTTCAATAATCAAGAAAAAATATAGGAAGAGATGCAAATAAAAAATCACAAGGACAAGATTTTTTTTAGAATGAAAGATGAGAGGGTGTTAATCACATAAACAAGTCACTAACCAACTCATGTTCATTATTTGCAATAATTTAACATACAAAATTTAATAAACAATATTGATTTACAATATTGATTTCACTTATAATACAAGGAAAAAAAGAGGAAGTGATATTTAATGTCCTCTAAAAAAATTACACAACTCAAAAGAATGATTTCTCTTTCAAAATTTAATTACTCTAAAATTTAAAAAAAAAGGAATTAAAATTTCAATTCAATAGATATTGATAAGGATTGAAGGAGAGAATTAGAGAGATGTTAAACACACAAAAAATGCTACTCATAGCTTCTCTTTTGTATTATTTGATCAACTAATTCTTTCTCTATGTATAAAATGTGTCAAAATAATCCCTACCTCATCTCCTCCATTTGAAATTCATTCTAAAAGATCCCAATCTCTATGGATATCTCCTCCTTCTTTCCACAAGCTCTTTCTTCCACTTCAAATCCTTCCACCAAAATGACCCCAACCCCGCTCCTCCCCTCCCCCTAAAAATGAACAACAAAAAACAAGACTAAGTGTCAAAATAAAAAGAGATTTTAAATTTATTATCCAAAGGATTTTCCACCCAACCCAATAAATTAAAATATATATTAATTACATGTCACCTCATGCATTACAAACCCATACCACCTCTTAATGACATTACAAGCCCATACCTCCTCTTAATGACCTTACAAGCCCATGTGATCTTAATTTTATAAGTCACCAACTTATCACAAGGTGAAAAGAGTCTCTTATACTCAAAAATAACTTCTCTTACTTTCTTCAAATTTACACTCCAAAATCATATTCACCCACCCTAGCCTAGGGCCTAGCAAATAGCTCTTATACCATTCCTAGAGAGGCTAGGCACAAGTTGCTAATAAAATCCATTATAAAATTCATCATGATTTATGCAGATTTAAACATTTTTAGATTATGATTTAAATAAAAATATATTGTTCTAATTATATTTTAAGTAAAGTTTTCAAAATAAGGAAAGGAACAACATTTGAATTCTTACACATTTGAAGGCTCAACAAGATAGACAAACACACAATGACAACAAGGTCACAAAATTTTAAACATATGAGATATTAAAATTCATACCATTTTAATTGTTTGTAACCTATTTCACCTTCATATTTATTTTTACATCTTTTAAAATTGTATGGTACTTCATTAATGTTGTGCTTTGAGCCCTTGACATACCCATTTAGTCAATTTTTTCATTTATATCCTACTTAATTATGGCTTATGTTCTTTGCATGCCTCAAAGATACTTATGGTATAACCTTTAAGATGTGTTAGTTGTGAACCTCTTAATAAATCTATTTTTACCATGATTTTTCATCTAGAACATCCCAAGGGTAGTGTCAACATTACCTAAAGTATACACAGGGTAAAAAAAGGATGTTATTTTTTAATAAAAATGGATAATTATGGGAACATGATTTTAGAGAAAGTTTGAATTTGGGACAAGGTATTATTATTAGGATAAAAATATGGAAAAGTTTGGAGAATTTAATTTTTGGTTAAAACACCTGGCTCTACTTGGGGGCATAGACTTTATAATATCTTGGATTTATAGACTAGTGTCTTATCTAGTGGGTTATAAAGCCGAGTAATATATTAAGGATAAACTGACACAACATGACAAGGAATAAATAAAAAATAAATAAAAAATTAAAAAGGGTATAAAGTTAAACACACACCAAAATATTAAATCACCTGAGGGCCAAAAAGGGGATAACCTACCTTCACTGTATATATTTCATTAGATATTTCCCAATTTAAGGAAATATTAGATGCATGAAATGTATATACAACAAGTAGTAAGGATTGTCACCATAGAAGTGATGAATTTTGAAAGGTCCAATATATAAGGAATAAATATTTATATGATTCCCTCTTAGCTTAAATATCCTCATATCCTAGATAAGGACTAGGTATCTAATTTGAAAATCTAGTTTCCTTGCCTTACAGTCATTTTTTTTAACTTTATTTGATGAGTAGTGATCCTATCTACCAATGTTACTCATTGTTCAATTTTATTTAGGTAGTAAATATTAATTTCAGGTGATGTATTGAATCCTTCATCTTCAACTTCCCACTCCATATGAAGATCAAGTAATTCCACTAAGATAGGAATTACAATAATAATTTAAAAAACTGAAATGGAGATGCACATACAACTATCATGGGGGTGATGTGATCAACCCAAAAAACATCATTAAATTTTTGATGTCAATTACTCTTATTTTTATCCATAAAATTTATAATTCCTCTTATGGTGATGATGTTTTTTTTACTAGATTATACATGACCATTACCTTGATAGTAATTATATTACAAATGCATAGAGAGATCCACTATCCATAACAAGATACAGTAAGCCTAAAATATGATAAATTTGATGCATTATCAATAAAAAATATTTAATGTCATACCAAATCTAACAAATATGTTTTATTTAATGAAATTACATACTACTTTAGGCGTAATGAATCTTAATATAAAAAATTCAAGCCATTTGGTGAATTAATTTATAGTCATCAACACATGGTTATTTATTGCATTTGAATAAAGGTTCAAATTTCCAATGAGGTCTAATGCCTAGTAGTTCAATTATTCTTCAATTATGATAGGCCTGAGAGATAATATTTCAAGTTTAGGTATACCAAATGTTTTTTCAAAAAGCTTCATATCTCGGTACCCATTCTTGAAAATCCTTGAACAATGTTGACCAATGGTAATAGGATTACAATATCTTGAAGGATATACCTAATAATCAGATTCTACCTCCACACTATTTCTCATTAAAATCATATAACAACATTTTCTATTTCTCCTTATTCATGCACCTCAAAAATTTTCCATTTTTTAATTTCTTAAAAAGAGTATTGTCTTAGCTTACATACATAATTTATGTAATATTGATTATTCTTTTAATTTCATATTAAGGTTGTGGGGAACTACTCACTTCAAAAAATGTAATGTTTTACAACCATTCATCCATTGAACCAATGAAAACTACCACTTTAAATTTTTCATATTTTCTTTCATTAAGTTTCTCTTCTATGACTTTCCTCTAATTATCAACTCTTTGTAATTACTTAATAAATATATCTATCTCTTATAAAATTTATAGGATTTTATTGAATGTCATATAATTTTAATTTATCAATAAACTTACATATTTTTGAGTCACTCTCTTGTTGCATCAGAATATAGTTGAGAGTTGTGTCCAAGGTGATCACCACTATGTATGAGTTAAATATGTATAATATGGAATGTTTCCTTACTTTAGCTATAGGAAAAACATGTTTTTTGGTAAATTAATATTTTATTTTCTCTTATTTTCTTTCAATCTAAAAATCATGAAAAAAAATTTAGACTCAATGCCTTATTCAATCCTCTATACTAGAATAACTAATAAGGTGTGCCTTAAAGAATAATTATACATAATGAAATATTTCTTGAACTTTGGTAATATTAGAACAAGAGTGTTATAAATAAAAATCTTAATATCATAAAGATATTTAATACCATCATTACTAAATTTGAAATAATTCTTACCTTGCATAATCTAAACAATGTTCCTAGTGAGTTTTACAAAGCTATGTACAAATATTTCTAGGAAGCTCACCTTCTCATATAAATAATACATCCCAAGATTACTATAAGGGAGATGTAATTATTTTATTTTTTTACTATTTTAGCGTCAATTTTATTTCTCTTATTTTAAACCATATGACCTAATATATTATATTATATTATGGAAAATATTGAATTAAATACGATCTATTAAAGACCATATTAAAATGTCCATAGTGACCATCTCATTTTTATGAGAATAATGTAAGATCACAACGATATATCATTATGACATAATTAATCATGTCATTTAATGATAAATACATTTACATTTAAAAATTTAATTTAGCATTTATGAGACTAAATGACATTCTTTTGTATGCAAAATTACCTTATGGAGTGTTAAAGGCATTTTTATGTTGATCTTCAAGTTCCACTTCTACCTAATTATATTCTGATAAACCATCAATAATGGACATCATTTCACACATATTAACTATTATAGACACATTAATTTAGTACTATACACATGGATACATCATTTTTGACACATATTGACATACTTGGACTTATGCATACACATTTGACTCTTGCACACAAATTCCCCTATCTATTTACTCATTTATTTTCTTGGTAAAACTAATATATATATATATATATATATATATATATATATATATATATATATATATATATATATATATATATATATATATATGTATTCAAGATCATCCTAATATATGTAATAACACTCTATAATCCTAAGCATATTATCACCATATTTTAGATAATAGATTTTCCCTAACTGGACATTTACAACAACAAAAAAATAGTTATGGTTTATAATAGGTATTTATCTTTGTCAATAGTTTCTAACAATCTCCAAAGGCTACTTTTGAAATTAAAGTGTCTTCATTTTTTTGTTATAAGTACATTTAACATGTTGGTTATGGGGGGAATATCAAAGATTCATCTATAAATACAATCCAATTATAAATATATACTCATGGGATAATTTGTTCACTATTTGGAGTTCATATTGAAATGTACTTGCACTCTCTTGAGATTTTACCCAAAAATAATGCATATCCTAAACCTCTTAAAGGAGTATCCTAAGATGAAATTATAAATAAAGAGTCAAACTTATATGTTTTCAAGGGTCAAAATTTAGATCACTACATGTTATTATAGTGTATCATGACTAATCTCACACATACCTAGGTGGGAGAAATAGGTTTAATTTGAGCCCTATTTTGAGTATTAGAACATATACAATTATCAATTAATTAGTGTGGTTTGTGGGGTGACATAAAACCCATATTTTTTATACATTTATCCAAGTCTCCAAAAGATAATCTAAGGCTTTAAGGGAAGGATATGAAAATAAAGGATCTATACACAGAGTCAAGGACAAGAAAAGACTAACACACACTAGTAAATAATATAGGGTAATCACCAATACACTTTATGCATTAATTATCTCCATAGGGGTTTGAGCTTCACTAGTATTTTCCCAGAAATTTTTGAGGTATTGCTTCTTAACATGAGTAGTTATAGATTTGAAACAAAATACTCTTAGTGATTTTGATGTAGGTAGTGAACAAAATAAATAAAAAAATTTGAAAGTGCCTCTCTTCCCTACTTGTTTAATGAATTCTAAAAAATATAAAGTGATATATCAATATCTCTTTATTACTTATATTTCTATGGTTAATTCCATATCTTTCATAATCTTAATTTTAATAGTTTTAGTTTATTTAGATCACTTTATATGTAAAATGGCTAAAACATTCTAGTGAACTTGTCGACCAATTTTGACCCTAGGTTAAAATAGGTCAACGCATCTATATTAAACTTAATATAGGATATTTATAGGTCTTAAATAGTCATATGGTCATTGATAATGTCACTTAACATGTTTTAAACATTAGTTATTTTGGTCATTTATCTTAATAATTCTTTATGCCACCTTTTTGGCCTTTATAATGATGTGTATAGTTTCCAAATAAATATAAGTGTGTAAAAATATCTTCCAATGTCCAATATCTAGTATATGTGTCAAGATTCAATTTTTTATTGATAAATGTAGGTTTAATGTCCAAAGGAGGAGATAATAGTAGTTCCAATCAATGTAAAGGTAGTTGTATGATCAAATACATCCTACTTGTCATGTTAGAGTTCCAAGGGGATATTGATAGGATCTAAAATTAAATTTTCATGATTAAGAGGTTATAAATTTTTTAAATCTATAAAAACTAATTTATATTCTCCATTTATCTCTTAGACAAGTAAAAATAGGTCAATCGATATTCCTTTTGTATGGACATTACATGAGGGGTTTAACTAAATGCACTTGCCAAGTGATGTATAACTCATCATATTCATTTTCATGTTTCTATTTTCTATATTAACATAACATAATATATGAACCATCTCTAAGAATGTTGATCTCTCAAAACTACCCACTCATCCCCATGGCCTCTAGTTTTCTTATTTATTTAGACTAGTTTATGCATATCAAGTGTTGTATGTGGTATTAAATGGTATGGCCATAAAGATTAAAAAAATTTCATCCTTATTATAAATTGTGGAGGTCAATAATTAATCAATACTACCTTATTTTATCCATGGGAGACACCTTTGAGGTCTATAGATAGTATTTCATCATTTATAGAGTTCCACCATTCTTCAATTGGTTTCTAGAAAAAGGTGATATATGTGTTCAATCCCTCATTTAATGATAATAAATTTCTCATTTAAAGGTTAGGTTAAAAAATTCATCTCTTAATGAAGTGAAAGGTCTAAGAAATTCAAATAATCAGCTTTCCTTATGATTGTCACCTATAGTCAGATGGAACTAATCCTTAGCCAGACATGGTGATGAGACAAGGAGATTCTAAGTTTGTGGAGAGGTTTCTAAGATGAAATCAGTGAGGTTGAGCTTTTAAAATGGTCAAATATTGGTGGTAAATACCAATTCAATGCACATAGTCATATGTATAGCCATAACCTATAGGTAATAACACAACAGTGACCTAAGTTCAATCTAGAGAAGCTAAAGAATGTTGACATAAAGGTGTTAAACTCCTTAAAACCTCCATTTAGGTCTAAGAGTATTAAAGAGACCAAGGTGAAAATAATGAAGTCATTAGATTAAAAGAAACTTAAATCCTTATTCTTAGGTTGAGAAAGTGTTTAGAGAGACTCGTTACCTTAACATTTTTAAAAAGATATTTTCCCCTATACAAATCCATTTTTTAATGAGAGTCCATGAAGTATAAATAGGTATTATGTCTCTATCCTTATTGCCTAGGCATGGTAGTAATGTTTTAACATGAAATTATATGGTTTTTTTCAAGATAAAATAACTTAAAAAAGTTTCTAATTTCATTAAAGCCCCCACTATAAGTATTTAAGTGAAAACTATAGTGTTATGGGTCTAGAGTTGGAAAATGCGACTATGGCCTTATAATGAAATTAATAAGGAAAGATAGTGCTCAATTACAAGGTGATAAATGACATTATCCAAGGTATGAATAGATATTAATGACTTCATAAGAAGTATATAATGTGAGAAAAATGTTCAAAAACATCTCCACCTAAAAGAAACCTCCAACTTCTACCCCAAAAGGTACCTACAGTGTGACTGTATTCTCAAGTTAGGTCATGATAAGCAAAAGATGTAAGTGAGAACATGGTTAGAATCATAAAATGAGTGAATATGTCTAGTGAATTTTATAATGGTTCACACTTACATATATCCCTCATATAAGCATCTACACCTACATGAAATTTATGGATTCTGAATATACATCTACAATTGACTCAGTCTACAAACTAGGTTAGGCTAGTAAAGAGAGACAATTGGGAAGAAAGAAAATAGTTTTGAAGTATATGACCATGATAAATCGACCTCATGATGATATATAACATTATATTTTATCTTTAGACATGGTAAAAATAAATTAAGGATTTGTTTTTCGATCTTCACCTATAAGATATCCAAAACCCTACACATTCAAGTCTGAAGAGGTAGTTTTGAGAATCAGAGATGTTGAAGGCTCTAGGATTAGAATCTAACTCTAAAAATTTGTGAATATGGTCATAAAAACATAATAAATATATTCACACCTGAATTTTTATCATTAAAATAGGGGATATTCCCTCTATTTTATCTCAGATGGAGGGTACTCTTGTTTAAGGCACAACCTACATGTCTAGTTTGAGAAGGTTAGACAAATGCAAGGGATAGTGTTGAGTGACTGTGTAATGTTTTATAGGCTTATACTAAAGATAAAAAGGGATAAAATAGGCCTTAAAACCAATATAATCCCTTAGGTGGTCAAACACATAAGAGACACAGTCATTCCTATTAGGTATAAAATTAGGCTTAAGCCTCACAAGCTTCCTAACTTGATATTCAAGACCACATGAACCTTAAAATCACATGGAGGACCTTCAGGGGAAAGTGGAAGACTAGTGAGATCCATTTTTCTATAGAGAGTATTATAAAAAGGGTTAATTTGACTTCAAACTAGCGCAAACCTATTCAAAAATCATGAGAGATATTGAGAGGCAAAATTTAAACACTCACAATTGTATGAACACCAAGCATGAATCCTCAATCACTTGGGAAGGGTTGAAGGGGGTAATATACCCAAAATTTATGTAATTTTTTTGAGGTTGGATGTAAAGATTTTATGAATAATCCTTAATAGTCCAAACGTCTTATAACCCTATCTAGGACTTGATGAGGAAACGATGATTGGAAATGAAGTAAAATGTGATAAAATGGTCTTAAATTTGATTGGGTCTTGTTTATCACTACCCCATTATTCTTCCCACCCAATTGGTTTGTACTGTCACTTGTATGGATAAGTCTATTTCAAGGTTTTCTATAAGTTTTGGTTTGTTTTTTAGGTGAAAAAGAAGATTGGTGAGTGAAATATATTGAAGGAGGTCTCTAAATACTTATAATAATTTATAAAACATATTTCCCACCTTGGTTAAATAGGAAAATACTTATATTATATCATTCATAATAGGAAGTCAAAACATATAGTGAAAAGGCAAGATGACTATCAAGTCATGAAAATGAAAAGTGTTCTTAGAGTTTCATGGAGGTATGTTTGATATACCATAGGAAAAAGGATATTAATTTTAGTATCATATCATATCTTAAACACATTTATTTGAGTATCTACAAGCCATTTGGATGACAAGTGTGAGGACTACCTAGTAGACTAGGGATAAATAACTACAAGCAATGAATGACATATGACAAAGATGAATCCATAAATTAGGGACAATTTTATGTCATGAACTCAAATATTATTTACCATATTACATCAGACCATATGTGTTAAGGATTCCTATTTCATTTTTAGACACTCAATTTCACTCCTCACCATCATGAAGGTAGTTTTAAGCAAGAGAATGAAGGGTCTACACCAATTTGAGGAAGGTATTTTGTTTTAATTTGACACATGTTAAAATTAGTTCCCTAAATTATTTTACACCTAATTCCATGTATTTTTAATTGGTTATTAGGTATTTACACCTAGTCTTGTGACCTTTTATCTTCACTTCTCTCTCTTCATTTAGGTTATATAAATTCAATCCTTTTTGGCTTTGTATGGGATCCACAATTGGTATGGAAAAGCCCTACTAGTTTTGAAACTATTTTTACGCTAAATTGCTTTCTACATTGAAAGAAGAAATGAGAAACTAAAAGAAATGGTCAAGGCTAAAAGATACCTGGATATGGTTGTGCGCACCGAAATTAGACATTGGAAGGTACTCCTCTTTGGCTGTGGAGGAATGACACTTGAAAAGAAAAATAGACTAAACACGAAAAAACGTTAGACAAAGAGATGGTGGGTTGTCAAGCAAATGCCTGATCCCAGAAGTACGAAGACTTCCTAGAAGGATATCAACCCACTAATTAAAAATAGAAATATTTGACAGAAATGGAAATAATAAAAGACAGAATGAAATGAAAGACAAAAACACAAATGCATACCTGATATTCAGTGAACTGTTCTACATAGTCACCAGTGTCGGTCTCTGTGCCGACATCGGTTAGTGGAAGGTGCCGACGTCAGTTAAGGTGCCGACATCGGTCGGGGTAATGACCAGTGTCAGTCGGGGCAACAGTTCTGAACAGAGTCTGGGTGGGTCTAGTCGGGTCTGGTCGAGTTGGGACAGGGTCTGGTCAGGTTACAGAATGATGTCTGAGGATTCGTTTGGGGTTTGGGAGTCAATTTAGGAGTCAGGGGGTTTTTACAGAGATCTAGGCAGAGTGATTGTATATTTTGGAATGGTAGACAGAGGTGTAAAGGGAAGGAGTAAGGTCTCAAGTCTGTAGTCTGAGTCTAAAATAGGGGTGATAGCAGTAATAAGTAAACAACAACTAGAGAGAAACAAAAACACAGAGAGAGATACTTACATGTTACACACTGCAAGTATGATAAAAGACATGATTGAAGTCATCGATGTGTTGCAAGATGACTGAAGTAGGATACCTATGCTGGAGAGAGAGAATGTAGATTGATTGGATGCCAGAGTTGATTGATCACCAGAGTTCTGAATGGTTCCTATTTGAATGTTCATGATTTTGCTGATGAAGGCGAAGGATGGTTCGATAACTGATCAAGAAAATGATTGGGAACCGAATGGATAATGGATAACAGAATAATGGTTCCTGCATTTAGGTTGAGAATGCAGTGCTAAAGAGAATCGACGTCGGTAGGACCACTGACGTCGGCCGAGAAGTGACCGACATTGGCGATGTCAGTCGGGTGGCGACCGTGGTCGACAGATGCAGAATGAGGGTAGAGACTAACTTTAGCCTTCTGCTCATTTTGACATGCTGCCAAGGTCAAGGCTAGTGGGGAAAATGGTCGACAGGGGTTAAATAGGTGAGGGAGAATAACATGAGGGATGACTAGGGGAGTCGACATGATTTTGGTGTCTACATTTGCCCCTTTTTGTCTTGTTGGTTATTCTGGATGAACTGCAAGACAAAAATAGGATTGATTGCCCTAGGTGTGGATAAAGTCAATTTCATCTTATTGGTTGTTCAAATGAACTACAAGACAAAAATAGGAAGAGGTTGGTTGTCCTGATGATGGATGAGGTATTCCCCCTCAAAGCAGGAGTCGAGGGAAGGGAACTGGGAATCGAGGGCTGATTTGACAAAGAGTGGATGAAAAAGGGGTGAGGGTGAATGCTGCAAAAGTCATGATTGCACGCGTACCACTTTACGAGATGGTCAGGTTAAAGTGTCACAGGTTAAGGATCGAGGAGTGCCAAAATTGAAGTAACCAGGCCCCAGCATTTAGTCATCTGCTGATTGGGTTATTCAATCTAAGCTGAAGCTCCAAATGGGTCATCGTGTTCCAGGTATCCCAGGCTCAGGAAGTGCTCCTAGAAACATGAAAAAGTCACAAATAGTGCGGATCAACCAACTTTCGATCCTATACTTGTGAGGGTCCAAAAATAGTCTGCGCATAATTCTGATAACTAGTCATGAGGTAGCATACATGCAAAAACAACCAAGGCAACATTGTCTTGGAAGTGGTCGAGGTTGGAGGAGATAGGCATGATCTCCAATGGTCATTGGTCAAGGGGAGGAATGGACAAAAGGATGTGGCCGAGCTAACCTCAGATGACCCCATGTCAACTAAGTGCTACCTACATAGTCCCAGTCTTAGGGCCTCAGGCCAATGTAGTTCTCCCTAGAAGGGAGGAATGGTTAAAGGGATGGAATTGGTCTTAGTTGAGGGCAAGGTTATGGTCAAAAAGAGGAAAGAAGGTTTGTCCATTAGAGAGACGAATAAACGAGGGTGGTTGAGCTAACCTCAGATGATGTCCTATCATCTGAGTGCTACCTACATAGCCCAGATCATAGGGCCTCAAACTAATGTAGTTTAGACAAGAGGGTCTGAGTGGTAGACAGGTGGTTAAAATGGTTGATAGATTGGTCTTAGGCATGATGAAATGATGAGGAGAAGAGAGATGTTACAGCCTTTTCCAAATGGTGTATTCTACAACATTAGTGAGGGGTCTTTCATCCCTAGCAATTTTCCATATTCATGATGGATCTATGCGAAAGATGAATTGAGGTCTATTTATGCTTCAGCAAGTATTGGTTTATGCTTAACATAAATTGTGTCTGGGTCGATAGTTTCCCTGTGTATTGGTGTTCATAGAAATGAGTGTGAATAGGCTATGGGAGTGGCCTGAAAAAGAGAGTTGAGTTGAGTTGATTAGGATGGACAAGTGATGAAGGTGAATGTAACCAAAGTGTAGACAAAGTGAAAGGCATATTGCTCTTTCATTGACAAGGACCAGAAAGATAGCATAGATAGGGGTTATTAGAACCAAGAGCCCCATTCATGCATGACGTCATTGACCAGATGTTGTGTTAGAACGGTAATTGAATCACTTTGACATTAAAGTGAGCTCGAAGTCCCTTGAGTAGGTGATAGGAGGAGGAAATAGGGTAACCCATTTTAAGAGCAGAGATAACTTTGCCCCTTTGTATAAGAGATCCTTAGACAATTGTAAGTCAAGTCCATGACTCATTTTTTTATTTTTTTATTTTTTTCAGGTGCAGACTGATCAATGCGGGAAGCCTGCATAGAGATGTCATTTTCTTGGTGGTCAGTTGTGAAGCTGATCAATGCGGGAAGCTTCTAAGATAATGCTGTTTAATTTCTAGAGTTAGTCATAGCCATCCTTCGAGGGAGTGGTCTATAATTTTGTTTAATATAAGGGCTTTTGAATAGTTATCCTTCAAGGGAGCAGTCTATTAATGACAGAAAATGATAGTACAACTATCCTTCGAGGGAGCAGTCTGCCTTTTGATTTGATATTGATATGGTGACCATGGATATTTTGACATCTTGATTTGTTTTGACAGAAATGTGAGTCATGGACAAGATTATAGAAGGTCAAGGGCTCCCTTTTATTAGGACAAAACATCCATATATCATAAAAGGGTTATAGAGGAATTGTTAACAGAAATAGGGATAAAAGGAATTAGGACTAAGAGGACGGGGATTGCTCAAGGGACGAGCTCAAGTTAAATGTCAAGTGGACGAGTACTCGACTAGCAGTAGAATGGTCACAGATGCAACACATTAAGAGGCTCAGGTTCAGATAAGTCCTTGGTCCATACTTGTGCATGATAATGAAAGGTCTGAGCTGATTAAGAGCAAACTTGCCCCATTTGCCTCTTTCCAGATTGGCCAGGTGTTGATTGATGAGTGGATGTGAAGTTGGTTGATATGGTCACTGATTGGTCGAGACTGGTTGAATGTTTTGATAAAAATGTTGGTTGAATGTTTGGGTTGAATGTTTGGTTGATTGATATTTGGTCGAGGTTTAGGATTAAAAGAGTGATTGACAGGTGGTCGAGAATGGGTTGAAAGGTTGGTCGAGGCTTGGATGAAGGTTGAATTCCCCCAATGACTAGGGAGAATGTTTGACAGATTGGTCAAGGTCAGTTGAGGCTTGGTGGCCAAATTTACTGTGTTGATGTCGAATAAGGGGGTTAAAGGTGGCAAAGGGACCAAAGTCTGGCATGGAGATCTTGATTTAGGTAATGAGGTTGGGCAAGCACGGGTCGGTGTTGATGATTTGTCAAATGGGAGGTCAAGAGAATCCTTGATAATAAGGGAATCCTTTTTTTGGTGTTGATGAATGGCAACTTTAAGAACGCAACAACGCTCGGTGTCATGTCCTAGAGTGTGATGATAGTGGCAGAATTTAGAGTTGTCAAACCAAGATGGCTTTGATTCGAGAGTTGATGAGTGGGGCAGTATTAAAGGTTTGTTGACAATGTGGTTGAGAAGAAGGGTGTCATTCCCTAGACATTGGTGAATGGCAACCTTGAGGGCACAACAATTCTCGGTGTCGTGCCCAAGCGTGTGATGATACGCACAAATGCGAGTGTCATTAAACCAGGGGTGTTTTGGTCTGAGGGATTGATATGGTCTAAGCGGTGGGAGATAGATATGAGAGGACTGCAACAATTGCCATAACAACAAGGTGTAAGAACTTGCTAACGGGTCTGGATGTTTTGTTGCAGTGAGGGTTGGTGACTTTGATTTGAGAGGCATAAGAGGCATAGGTTGATGGTTTGGAGGAGATATAAGTTTGATGAGTTGATAGAGTAATGGAGGTGACTTGCCTCTGTGAAGTATGGGAGTAGGAAGAACTCCTATTAAAGTGGACGGATGCGGGCCTAAAATTGAAGGTAATGACGAAGGTGGGGGAGGAGGCCTTCGGTGTGGTTTAGTAGCCTTCTTTGGTTTGGGTTAAGGGCCACCTTTGTGCGAGGAGAGGTTAGATGTGGGGTGAACACCAAGAGGTTTAATCTCTCTGGGCATGATGGATGCCTGCGCGGCTTTGGACTTAAATGTGGACAGTTTTTCTCTCGATGGAGAAGGGATTAAAGATGTGGGCTCTTTAAGTGGAAAGAGTGCCAAAGTAATCATGGCTCCTACGTGTGGTTGAGGAGTCAAAAAGGTATGATCATCTATGGATGATAAGAAGGATGAAAGCGAGGTAGCTGGTGTTGATGTGGTCAAAGCGTCCTCCAATATGGGAGAGGTCGATGGAGGACTAATAGGAGAAGAAGATTCTTCTACCTGTGGAAGATGAACGGGAGAAGATGGCTCTTCTACCTGTGAAAGACAAATAAGAGAAGATGGCTCTTCTACCTGTGATGGAGGTTGGTCAGGGACAAGAGGTGAAACTGTGTTGACTGTGTGTATATGATGGTCATGAGAGTCATTGGTCATGGTCTGAATGTTGTTGTGGCTAGGAGGATGGTTAAGGAAGGGTTGTATGTACCATTTTTGGAATTGTTTTGTGATGCTTTGAGATGTTGAAGGTTGAGGTTGATTAGTTATTGTCGAAGATGGTGATCTAATGACCACAGTGTTGGCCACTCCTTTGGATTTGGAATTGGCAAAAGAAGAAGGTCTGGAAGAAGAAGGGTCAGCGGATTTTGCATTGGTATTACGCAATTTGATCTTATCTTCTTCAAGGGCACATAGTTCAAGCTTTCGAGCCATGATGAAAGCTTCATCAAAAGTGCGTAACGTCTGAATCCGCATGGTATAAGGGATGTGTCTAGCACATGCTCGAGAAAAGAGCTCGATGAGCTCAAGTTGAGGCAAAGGGAAGGAGAGCTGGTTAATCAGACCTCTCCAATGAGCGACAAAATTGACTATAGATTTGTCGTCAAATTGCCTGATGGAGTAAAGGTCTGTGAACGAGACTTGTTTGGTGATGTTGATAGAAAAATGGTTAAGAAATAATTGGGTGAGTTGAATGAATGAAAAGATAGAACGTCTAGCAAGGGAGCTATACCAGTCAAGGGTGGGGCCAAAAAGTGACATAGGAAACGTGTGTAAAAGTAACGCATCATCATGGGCAATAAGATAGCAGGCATATCTGAATGCCTGGAGATGTTTTAGGTCCTCCTTACTCTAAAAGCGAGCAAATTTAGGAAGCTCCCAATGGTTGGGGTATGGTCGAATAGGGACAGAAGGATGGATGGGCTCGTTGCAAATTTTCTCATATGAGAGAGCATTGCTTGAACCAGAGATAGAGGTCTTGAGACTGGACATTTTATCCATCAACATCTTGATGATGTCTACTGACGGATTGGTGGATGGGGCACCCCTAGGTTGTAAGGTGCTTGGAAGGTATTGAGAGGGGCATACGACATAGTTGGTTGCACTTGTGGGGGTGCAACGTATGTATAACTAGTCATAGGGACAGAAGTAGAGGCCAAAGGTGGTTGCATTATAAAGGTCAA
This sequence comes from Torreya grandis, assembly GCA_037957365.1. Taxonomy (NCBI): domain Eukaryota; kingdom Viridiplantae; phylum Streptophyta; class Pinopsida; order Cupressales; family Taxaceae; genus Torreya; species Torreya grandis. Next base: position 829,385 of record JARHVA010002707.1, on the reverse strand, counting down.
AGGTATAGGTTGACTAGATACCACCAAAGGTGGTTGAATAGTGGCACTGGTAGAAGGATAGGTTGGCACTCCTACATTTATGGGTGCACGAGTGTGAGGGGTCGAGACAATCAAGTTCTGGTATGATGTAGAACTTGGTTGAATTATAGGTGGTTGAGGGGATAATGAAATCCCGATGGAGGTTGGTCTAAAAATAGATGAGGAGGCCAAACTTTGCATATTGGCCATGGTCAGGTTAACAGTTGAGGCGAAAGGCTGAGTCATAAATGGTTAGGTGGTGAACGGTGTTGATGTCATCGCCACGTCACCCGAAAGGTCTCGCATTGGTTTTCTTGTGAGATAGTTTTGGAGGGCTGTGATATTGAGGTCCAAGAATCTTTCGAAATCTTGGTCCCCTTCAGGGATGATGGGAATTTGAGTCAGGGTCGGTCTTATAGGAGTTCTTTCAGTCTCTGAGTAGAACTCCATTATAGGACTAGTTATGGATGGGGTGGATGGAAGAGGGTGATGCCTCGCGTGATCGACTAGAGCCTTGGCTTGACTACGAGTCAGAACCATTCAAGGCGAGAAAGAATGTCCTCACACACTCAAACAAGTAGATAAGAACTAAAAAGATGAAGACACAAGTAGATCCTAAAATCCTAGGAGTAAATTTTTAGGATTATAGTGGCTTATGCTTTAGAATGTGTGTAGAGGAAGATTGGCTTTTGAGTCGGGTCCTAGAAGAAGTAGTCTATGGATGGTTTCAGGTTAGTTATGGTGCTCAAGAAGTTTGTGTTAGGTTTCGTACAAGGCCTGGTGCTAAGGAGCAAGCTCCCCTCACTTCACGAGTCCAGTGGTAAGCTAGGCCCGCTTAGCCAAAATATACTTCCCCTAGAGATTAGGCTCTGCCAGAGAATGGAGTGGGCTTTCTCCTTGGTGATGAAATCCAAGTAAGATTGCTGGGATGGGTAAGGTATCCACTGGGGGATGAAATCCTAGTCGGGCCTTGTCTCAGGTAAGTTAAAATGTTTGTTTTGTGCAAGTGGTTTAGTCGTGTAACATCAAGTGATCTAGATTAATTTAATATGTGTTTGTTAATTACTATGTGTGGTCTAAGAAATGCAAGAAAATAGAAATGCAATGCAGAGTGTTTTAAGTCCAAGTCAAAATGTTTGTTCGTATGAAGACGAATGGAGAAAGAGTCGAAGAATATGAGTTTTGACTAGTCTAGAAGTGCAAGAAAGAAAAGAAAAGTTCTTTTTAGTCCTACTTATGATGTTGTTTAGAAGAGATGAAAGAGGTGAAAAAGGAAGGAACCTAATGCACCTATATGAACGAAAAGAAAAAGGAACCCACGGAAGAACCTAGGGTCCCACAGGGTGTGCCAGAATGTTTCTACGCTAAATCGCTTTCTACATTCAAAGAAGAAATGAGAAACTGAAAGAAATGGTCAAGGCTAGAAGATACCTAGATATGGTCGTGCACATCAAAATCAGACATTGGAAGGTACTCCTGTTTGGCTATGGAGGAATGACACTTGCAAAGAAAAATAAACTAAACACAAAAAAATGTTAGATGAAGAGACGGTGGGTTGTCAAGCAAACGCCTGATCTCAGAAGTACGAAGACTTCCTAGAAGGATATCAACCCACTAATTAAAAATAGAAATATTTGATAGAAATGGAAATAATAAAAGACAAAATGAAATGAAAGACAAAAAAACAAATGCGTACCTAATATTTAGCGAATTGTTCTACATAGTCGCTGGTGTCGGTCTCTGTGCCAGTGTCAGTCAGTGGAAGGTGCCGATGTCAGTTAAGGTGCTGGCATCGGTCGGGGTAATGACTGGCATCGGTCGGGGCAACAGTTCTGGATAGAGTCTGGGTGGGTCTAGTCAGGTCTAGTCGAGTCGGGACAGGGTCTGGTGAGGTTGCAGAATGGTGTCTGAGTATTCATTTGGGGTTTGGGAGTCGGTTTAGGAGTCAGGGGGTTTTTATAGAGATCTGGGCAGAGTGACTATATATTTTGGAATGGTAGACAGAGGTGTAAAGGGAAGGAGTAAGGTCTTGGGTCTGTAGTCTGAATCTAAAATAGGGGTGATAGCAGTAATAAATAAATAACAACCAGAGAGAAACAAAAACACAGAGAGAGATACTTACCTGTTACACACTGCAAGTATGATAAAAGACATGATTGAAGTCATCGATGTGTTGCAAGATGACTGAAGTAGGATACCTGTGCTGGAGAGAGTGAATGCAGATTGATTGGATGCCAGAGTTGATTAATCTCCAGAGTTCTGAATGGTTCCTGTTTGAATGTTCATGATTTTGCTAATGAAGGCAAAGGATGATTCGATAACCGATCGAGAAACCAATTGGGAACCGAATGGATAACGGATAATGGAATAACAGTTCCTGTGTTTGGGTTGAGAATGCAATGCTAAGGAGAACTGACATTGGCAGGATCGCCAACGTCAGCCGAGAAGTGACCAACGTCGCGACATCAGTCGAGTGGCGACCGTGGTTGGCAGATGCAGAATGAAGGTAGAGACTAACTTTAGCCTTCTGCTCCTTTTGACATGTTGCCAAGGTCAAGGCTAGTGGGGAAAATGGTCGATAGGGGTTAAATAGGCAAGGGAGAATAACATGAGGGATGACCAGGGGAGTCGACACAATTTCGGTGTCTACAAAAACCTCATTTTACTTTGAATAAAGATTATAAGTTTATTTAATTCTCTAAAATATTTTACTTGAATCTGTCAATTGGTTTGTTTATTAACAAGTGATAAAAATGTTCTCCTTGTTTTCCATGTCTACTCTTGCATGTTTGTTTGAATGAGATCTCTTCTAACATGTTTCATAAAGTGTATTATTTTTTATGTATGTCATGAAGTGTGATAAGTATTATTAGTGTATTATATCATATCTATTAATTCACATGAATATAGGCATATCAATCTACCTCTATTAAAAATACTAATGCTATAAGGATATATGAATGAGTTCAATTTGAGTTGTCTTCTTTCTTTGTGTAGATGAAAAAGTGTTATGTGTAGTTATATTTATGTATCGCCTCATTATCATAGGTTTATTTTATGTCTAATTCTTCCCTTTACACCTGTAATAGTCATCTTAGTGTAGTGTGAGCCTAAGAGATAAAATAAGGGAGTTAACATTTTCAAACCTAGAGATCTATCTCTTATAGTGGCTTATCTATGAAGGGAGATAACTCCATGTTGTCCTAAAATTGATAAGGTCTATTTGACTTATATAAGGTGTAATTTTAGATGACAATAGTTTTGACATGTCTGATGATACATGAATTTGATTAAGGTTGGTCAAAATGAATGTTAGATTTGACAAAAGGAGCTATAATAGTCTATTTCTTATAGTATTTGTTGACTCTAAAGTTTCAATCTTGGTTGTAGACTACTGCACACTTTTCATGCCTAAGGAAAACAAAAGGTATATTACCAAAGGCATAACTTTTGAATTTCAATATCTTCCTCCTTATTACTACAAAATAAGTAGATTTGAGAATACCCATCCCTATCCAAAGAGGTCTTATCTTACTCAAAATCCCATAAGAAAGTTCTTGGTTCATCCATTTTTGTAAATTCCTAAGTCCGCCATGATAAGGAACCATCCTTTTATTTCCTTCAATATCCATATCCCTATAAATCTTGACAACTATGATGTTATTCACATATCTACCATAAAAATTTTTCCATCATACACCAGCGAGTCTTCAATCACACCCATTAAGCATATAAGAAATATTGTTAACTTCTATAATATCCATCACATCATAGAGGAGAAAATTGAAATTAAGTTGTTGTTTGTTTCCTTTAAAGGAAAATCTATTTAATGGTATGTAAAATTGGCTCCTAGATCAATCATAACTTTGGATGAACTTGGATATGTATTAAGAAGAATATTTGAGGACAAGAGTGACAACTTGTCACTAACAGAGCAACTGATCACCATTATAAGAGTACATCAAGAAGTCATTCAAGACTTCAATACAAGATTTCAGAAGACATGGGATATAATAAAAATCTTGGTAAGGCCAACATCTCACCATGCCTTATTTTATTTCCTTAAAGAATTTGATAGTGTCATTTTAATGATGATATAATCCATGGGAGGTGACACTCTACCCAATGCCTATGAGGTGACCATTATGGTAGACAATCATTTGATTCAAGATAGGAAGATTGACCCAAGACCCCCATGCCTTTTTTTCCTAAATTTTAAACTCTTACACCTACTTTTACTCCCATTCTTTCACCTAAAACCAAATTTGTTTCAACTAGTGAACCAAACAAACCTAATGAGGTAGAAATAATGAGATATTTGGAACAAGAGAACCTAAATCTAAAGAGGATTATCTAACAACATCAATTCATGCCCTTTTAAGGTCACTATCAACCTTATCAGTCTTATCCCAACTACCAAGGTAATAGCCCCCCTTTCTAAGGTCATACTCAAGGTTAAGGATAGTTGGTCCAATCAAATCCACATGGTGGTTGTAATCTAAATACTCTTTCTACCTCAAAGATACTAGTGCCTACTAAAAACAATATTGCTTAAGAGCAAAATAGTCAACCTTTATTGAATCCACCTTATAATCCATCTCCCTATGTCAATGAACCCTTCAACTAAGCCTTCATGTTAAAATGGGGAACTGTGCTAGCTATGAATCAAAATAAAGTATCAAATAGGGGAGTGACTGATGGTCAAGGTACTCAAATGGGGACTGTATTAGTAAATTGGGAGCAATATGACTTATGTGAAGTTAATCATCAAAGATAGTCAAGTATGGATACAAGTTCTATAGCTACAAATACAAGGAGTAAGAGGAAGACTGTTGAAGAAGTTCAAGGGACTTCCAATTGTTATCCAATGAATTTTTAAACAAAAAAATAGTTATGTCTAATTTTATTCCAAATGCACAAGCAAATAAAAGGGATCAAAATACAAGGAGTGTTTTCATACCTCATATTTCTCAAGGTATATGCAGTATGACTGCTTCTAGTGGGAAAGAAAGAGTTAGTGGTATATTCACTAAGATTATGAAGTAAATGAAGAGGTCTCAAGTGAATGTACCCATGTGGGATACATTGGCTATACTTGGATAAGCAGACCTACTTCAAGATGAGTCTCTAAGCTTAGTTTGACATCCAAACAACCTATCTAAAGAGAGGAAACCTTGAAAAATACCATGAAGGCAAGTGAAAGATAGTCAAGTAAGGTTGAAAAGGTAGAAAACCTCCTCCATTATATTTATCCATAATTATTGGAGATAATTTGGTGCATACTTGTCTCATTGATAGTGGAGATATCACTTGTGTTATGCCCAAGATGGTATATGATAAACTAAAATTGAATTATGAACCGCATGCCAAAGGAGTTCTCCAATTGGATGGGTCATCTACCAAGACCCTTGATATAATTAGATGTTTTAAAATAATTTTATATGTTTTTCCTACCTTCACTATTTCTTAGGATGTTGTAGTGGTATATGTGCTTCCCAATTCTACACTTTTTCTATCTAAAGAGTTCACTACTAAAATAGGAGGTTATCTAACTTCAAACTTATCCTACATGGGTTTTAGGACTAGATATGGTGCAAAAGTAACAATCAATTAAGATCCCTTTTCTAGTTTTCATGTTGAACATTATGTGCCTAACACCTCTAACATGAATTGAAATGTGATTGAATAAGATGATCAACCTAATGATCAAAAAAATCTAACTCTCTTAGATGACATATCTAACTTGTATCTTGATGAGTGGGCAGATGAGCAAGGTGGATTTGAATAAATTGATCTCGTAACCTACATACTTAATGAGGATATTGATGGAGTCCTTAAGGTATATCATGATATCATCCTAGAACAAGTTTCATTGAGAAACTACCTTGTACATGTGGATGGTGATGTGAGTATCCCAGCTTTATCAATATCTAACAATCCTAATGAGTAGCCCATTCTGCCTATAAAAGAAGAAACATTCTTGAACTTGAACCTAAAGAGGAAATGGATGACATGTGTAAAAAATAATATGACATTTTTTAGGAATATGAGGAAGTTATCATACCTTTAGTCATTTAATATGAGATTGGACTTGATAAGGAAGACACTCATGTTCTTAATGAGTACAAGGAGGAACTTGATATCTCAATCAAGAAAGAAGAAACCTTGATAGTTAAAAATGTGTTTGATGATCATAAATTAAATGTTAGTAATTTGGCTTGTCAAGCATAAATTTAAACCCATATTTTCTAAAACTTTCCCCAAAATGGTCAATTTCTTAATACAATTGATCAAACTAGTGAATTATGGTCTAAAAGTGCAAATTTGGGTCAAAAATGCCAAAAATGGGATTAAAAGTGTCAAAAGTGATTTAAAATTTCATTAAATCATTCCAAAAGAGTTTTAAATATTTTAAATGATATACAAAAAGCCTAATCCTTAAGTTTCAATTCATATAAAGTTCATTCAATATGTTTTAATAGCTAAGAAAGGCCCAAATTCACTTCCCACATGACAATTTATGATTAAAAAGGGTCAAAATTATAAAATTTTACATGAGGTACAATAATTAATTCTCTAATGTTCCATTAAAATTGGTGGAGAATGATAAATTGGCTTTAAAGGGTAAATGATAACTTTTTTCACTCATTTGAAAGTAATAATAAATAATCCATACAATACAAGGTAGGGGAAGATATATGTAATTCATATAACATATCCATCAGAAATTTCATGGAGTTTTTTCTTCATAAAGGGCCTTAGCCAACCTTCTTTTGCTTTTGTATTTATTGGCATAAAGTGACATGCATATAGATTTTCTATTGGTACAGTCTACTAGAGGAAGCTACAGTTCTCAATTTTGGGGTGAGGAAACTAGAATCAGAGATACTTATGATGGTTTAAATAGTTTTTAAATTAGATGCTCCAGGATCATGAACCATTCTAGTTAAAGTCAGGGAAAATTATGCTACTTAGCAACCAAAAAGGTTGTTGTTTTTCTTTAATTTATCTTCACCTAGGTAGAGTTATAGAAAAATTCAGGTTTTTCTAGAATCTTGAGGACTTTCTCTATCATTCTGTGGTCTCTTTTAGGTGTTATTAATTCAATTCAAGGTCAATAAAAGGTCACAAAGTCAGCCAGTCAACCTATAGTGTTGGCAAGCTTGCAATAAAGATTGTAGAGTCCAAGAAGAAAAAAGTAGTATCAAATTATCAATAATTTTTGTTTTATATGGTTTTTCATCAATTTTTAATGGTTTTAAAGCATAATAATCAGATATTCTCCAAGATTCATGGCTAAGGAAGCCATCTCCATACTCTAGGTTATCTCAATAAGCTAGATTAACTTAAATTAAGGAATTTTTGTTTTTTTTAGGTTTCTGGGGAAAACCATGTTTCATTCTTAGACTATATATCTCCTCTAATGGTCACCATTTTGATATGGCATGATGATCATGTGTTAATTTTATATATAAATCCTTCCCTTGGTCCTATCATGTTTCCAAATGCCTTTCTATACTCCATTTCCTTTCACCTCATTTCACTCTCACTTCCTTTTCACCCTCCTTTCATGAATTTACCTCATCCTTACATCATACTTTCATGCCCACCACTACTCATCCCACCTCCATTCCATAGTCCCATTATCAAAAAACATCAAAGAAGGGATCAAGGCCAATAATAAAGTCAAAAGGAGTTTTATAGAAAGGGAAATACCTCAGTCAAGTGTGGACATGAAGTCTTAATGGAGATTCACAAGAGATAAGGACCTTCATCAAGGTATAATGGAATGTATAATCTAGGATGCAATAAGGAAGCTATAATAGGGCTAAAAAGGCAAATTTTATCCTTCATGTTTGACAGCCTAGTATCAATCTATCTGTCTATAATAGGATTATACCATCAGAGAAATCCAATTAATTATCTAAGGTTTCAAGGTCAATGATTTCTTTATCATATTGATACAAAGACCTCATCATACAAAAATTAATGAGGAATTAGACTAATTCACTTTGTGGCCTTCCTTAAGATTCGCTTACAAGCTATGTTTAATTTAAGGTGACATCATGAAGGAATGCTCATGGGCTTGTTTAAACACAATGTTTATAATTGAATATGGTATTTACAACTTAGCTAAATCAATATCAAGGTTTTAAAAACATGATATGAGCATATAGGTCTTATATCACTAAACGAATCTCTATAGGCATTGTATAGACAATACCCTACAACCATGGTGAAAGGATGAGTCAATTAAAGGCATCTGAGGGAGAGGTTGCGTTTGTTGAAGTGTTTAAGGTGGAAGAAAGAATTTTATTGATTTTGGAGTCTACTTTATGTAAGACCAAGCTAATAATTATTTTATAGTTCCTATACCCATCCATAGTGCCAATTATAATCCTACAGGCTTGTAACATAGTAGGAGGCCTAATCTCTGACTTTTAATTACTAGTTGATTATGAATGGTTATATAAACTTTTGAAACTGATAATTTCTTAAAGTTTCAAATGTTATTAGGTACCTTCAATATAAAAAATCTAAAGGAATTCTAAATTGACCTATAACCCTAAATGTAGACCTACAACCTCAAATTCATCTACAACACAATCAAGGTCTTTTGGTGTTTGAACATGTTTTGGGGTTTTGAGGAATAAATGAGGATTTGATGTTAATTGTCTTTCATTACAAAGAGAAGGGTTAAGCATATAAGTTTTGATGAGACTAATGGATTTTATACAATCTCATCATATAGCCAATGTAGACATACAAATAGCCTTCATGCTAGGGAGTAGTGTCAAGGATTGTACTTATGTATCCTTGCAATAGAGGGAGCTAGGTAACCTATACCTCTCAAGAGAGCATCATAGCCTAAACCATAAGGCATTATTATAGAAGAAGATATTGGAAGACTAATATCACAGTCAAGGTGAAAGGGACTAGTTTGTGTCATCAAAAAACTAGTGTGATCAAGGGTTTAATTTAAGTCATCATGAGCCTTGATAAAAAGATGTAAGCCTAAAACATCAAACATATCCAATGAGCATCTATAACCCTCAGATGAAGTCCTATAGCCATACATTCTCCAAGATACTATGGTTAGTAGGAGAAATGTAGTTTAGAATTTTTTTCAAGGGTTATAGAAGGTCATCACCTACAACCACCAAAATATCCTATAGCCATCCTATATATTGACCTATAATAGTCTTAGGATTGCACCTTTAGTCACAAATAAGAAATATGAAAGAGAGATGGACTAATAGGAAGTGTTTTAACTTGTTGGGATGATTCAAGAAGGAAAATAACATGATAGTGATGTTGATATTTGGTGAAAGAGCAAGTCCAAACTTTGAACCCTATTCATAGTTTTTATAGGGCATGGAGAAGCAAACACAGTCAATCTTAACAAAAGAGAGTTTATTCAAAGAAGGGTTTTGGTGATATTTTATGATGCAAATGGACTCATGAAAACATAAAATGACCTAATGAGGTCAAAGTATCATATGGGAATGTAATGACTTTATATAAAAACATAATGATAATATCTTGAACTTATATTTAAACCCCAATGATCATTTACAGCCTAGGAAGGAATTATTACTTTGAACTATCCATCAAGGGTTTAAAACTCTTAGCAAGGGTTTAAAACTCTTAGCAAGGGTTTAGTGTTTGAAGAGTAATAATCTTTCATGACAAGTCAAAAAGTAGTAATATTAATACAAATATAAAAGGCACATATAAAATAAGCACCTATAGTGCCCAAGCACAGTACACAAGCCGTTATATGGAATTGTACTTAGTTTAAGGCCTAATAAGCTTGAATCTAGTTATTTGACAAAAGGAGATATATGAAGGGTTTTTAATTAGTTTAGATAGATTAAAAAACCTAATTAAGATAAAATTAGAAATAATAATCTTCCAAATCACATAAATATCAACCTACAATAGCAAAGCATAGTCATTTAAGCCTGTATTTACCTTGTTGGACGTTTTGACATGCCTAAAAATAGGGGTGGAGGCTATTTAAAAACTATTGAAGATAATTTTGAGTTTAATTAATATTATTTTGAACTTTATAGAATATAAATACATGAAATTTTATATCAAAACATTAAAACTCAATAAAAAATATATACAGTCTATGCATGGAGGTCAAAATTTGGAGAAAATTAATGATTTTGGGAGCTGCAAGTGGAGGTAAGACCTAATTTTTTTCAATGATGTAATCATGAGTTAGGAAACCATATTAAAAATTTTAATATCCATTTTAAAAGTTAACATATTCTTTGTTTTGTCTCAAACCTCAACCTGTTCATTGAAGATCACCATTGGAGCATGCTTCATCCCAGAGTGCCTCAAAATATTCTAGTGCCAAGTGAAGGTTTTAAAATAATGGTATGATGTTTTAAAATAATAATAATATATATGGAGAGCATAAAAACTCCAAATTTTATGCAAACCATGCTCACATAGTGTTTTACAGGAAAATAGGCACTTAAGCCAAACAGGGGCATTTTTGAATTCATGAAAAAATGACTTTTAGAGTGATTTTATATCATGGTAAAAGTATTATAATTATTTTTATAGGATTTTTAAGGTTTTGAAGGAGATAATTTCAATTTAGTGAATTTTTTCACTTTTTACAACTTTAGGCACCCTTCCAAGCCACCTATTCAAATGCTTGTTGTGCTCACCATGTGTGGAGTTAGGTTTAATGATATTATTATTATTTTAATTAAAAATATGATATTTTAATTAATTAAAAAATTATATTATTTAGGATCTGTTCTTTATGAACAATCACTAAGAGTGTAGGCAATCCAGAATGTAGTCAATTTCCCACAAGCAAACTTCATTCACATGGTAACTTTTCGTATATTTTGCATGGGAGTATAATATTGTCAAGGATGTCATAGGGGTAAATGTGTTGAAAATAAATGTAATTTTTTTAAGATTTGGATATATTTACCTTTATGAATTATCAGTTTGAAGTTCTAGCTTTGAAGCCTTCCCAAGCACCTTAAAAACTAGTTTTGAGAAAAATGGATTTTCTTCCAATCAAATAACTATGGATAGACCTAAAAACTTTTCATAAATTTATTAAACTATTATAATATTCCATAAATGTGTTTTTTATGCATTTATCTATATATTTGAGGGCATAAATAACATTTTTTAGTGGAAAAAAACATGTAGATTGAAGTACAAGGTAAGTTAATAGAATCTAATCATTCAATATCAAATCTTAGAAATTTTTTTCATATTAAAATTTTTATTTGGTCAGAAATAACCCATGATTTTATTCTATCAGTTTAAGAAAAATGGCCAGTCTACTGGAAATTTGCGTAAAATTGGCCTAGTCAAGCATGTTGACTAATTGGCAAAGTTTTTCTCATAAAAATCATAATTTTGATTATGAGGAATTATTTTTCAATAATAATTTGTTGTTTTTATAGGTTTCATGGTTTCCAAGTTTTCAAAATATACTTATTTGACTTAACTAGTCAATTTAACTTAATTATTCATGTAACCAAGTTTGAATTTGTCATTGAAAGACTGTTCAAGGAGTTCATTTGAGTTTCACCACCATCTTGATGTTGTTCCATGGAATTTACATACACTAATCACTCACAAATATTTAAATGGAGTTCTAAATTCAAGTTTTAGTGTTGATTTTCATGCAAAGGGGGATGTTCTTTTGTTCCAACTTAGCTTTCAAGCACCTTAAGTGGATTTTATGTTTGAAGTGTGGTATATAATTCCATGAAAGAGTGTTTGAATTGTCAAACTTTGGTCCACCTCCAATATTCTATGCCAAATTTGGACTCATGCATATAATTTGGAGTTTGGAGAATTTAATGTTTATTCTCAATAATGATTACCACATGGGTCAACCATTTAAAATTCCTACACAAAGTTTGGAAAAAGCATGAAAATTTTGTAAAGGTAAAAGCTTTTGTTGAATATTTTAAACATTGTAAAATGTGTTAAGTCTTGAGTTAATCAACCAAGACTAGCCCTTCACCTTTTTTGAACTCCACATAGGTTATTTTAGGTTTTAAAGATATATTTATTGGCTTAATCAAGCCACTTTTTAAGGAATGAATGAAGCTAAGAGAGAAATTGTATATTTGACCATTTATCAATAAAAGACATTTTATTCTGAATCTAAGTGAGATTGTGTGTATTTTATTGTGTATTAGTATATAAGTGAGATTTATCTCTTTTTTATAGGTCCCTTTCTCACATATCTCTCCTTGTCTCACTATTTTATAGGTCATTTGAAGAGGTTTTCAACCCTTCATCGGAAACATTTTTGCTTAAGGACATAAATATAAATTTCATTGATTATATCTGTGCATAGATTTTAGTAACTTTAGAGGGTTTTGATAATTTAGGTATATCACCACCTTTTAATTATAATTTATTTAAGTTTTGCCTTCCCCTTCTCACCTTAAGAATGAAAAAAAGGAAATCACAGTAATTTAGGTATAATTGATAAATCTTAAGTGAACTAACCCTCTCTAGAGGTTCTTTTCAGCATAGAGTCACCCACACTCTGAGAAGTTCCCATTGTATCAACTAGAGAGGTGTGTTTATACATCTTCAAGTAGGGTGCATTCCAGAGTGATAATAGTTTCTAGCACACCCAGTGGGACACTTTATTGACATTTTTGAATTTTTATCTATGTATCTAAGTAATATATAAATTTATAGATTTTCATTTTCAGATTTATATATTTTTTATGCCACCAAGATTTGTCACAAGATCATATGCAAAAGGGAAAGAAATAAATTTCTCTAAGTTGTCTTACCAGTCAAAGAAGAAGAAAGCTTCTCAACCAAATCCAAATCTTACACCTTTTATTTCCCTTATTATTACATAAAATCCTCTCGTTCAAGCCAATATCATTCAGCCAAATATTATTTTAAATCATATTCCTTAGATGGTTGTTCCCAGAAGATAGGACTTTGTTGCATTCAATGGTGGTAGTCCTCTAAATCTTAATCAATGGGATGATATTCTAGTTTCAACTCTGAAGGCTCTTCCATATTTTACAAGATAAAATCTAGCAACTCCTATAAAACATATAGTAGATATTTCTAAATTTTTTTCAGTGCATCATGTGATATAAGAAAATGTAGGAATGAAGTTGTTGACAACTTCTTTCAAAGGGAAGGCACTTTAGTGGTATAGAAGTTTAGCTCCTACATCAATCAATAACTAGGATGAATTTGGAGAACTTATATGAAAACATTTTGAAGATAAAAGTGAACATATTTAACTTGTGGATCAGCTTACAACAATTAAGATATTCAACCATGAATTCATGGTAGATTTTAACTACAGTTTCCACAAGATTTAGGATAGAATTATAGCAAGGATCAAGCCTACACCCAACTATGCTTTTCTATATTATTTGAAGGATCTTAATTTAGATGTGGATATAATGATCCAATCCATGGGAGTTAATAGCTTACTTAAATATTTTGAAGTATCAATCAAGGCTGAAAATTGCCTTATAAAAGAAATCAAGTTATCTCTAAGGCCTCGAATGCCTCTTTTTCTAGAGATCCATCCTCTTGCTCCAACTATTGCTCTAATTCTAGAGTCATAAAAGTTAAATCAAATAGAAGGAGATCAAATTGATAGATTATGGAAGATAGAGAATATTCTTAAGGATCAAACCAATAATTTGGTTACAATTGAAAGGCAACAAGCTCCACCATATAGGCCATATCAGAATACTAATCAAAATTATCAACTCAATAGGCCATCCTATCAATCCAATCACCAAAAAACAAGGGGATAATTCTCAATCAAGGTAACATAATCCTCATTTTTTAATAAATTTAAGATATATTGTGCCAACTCAAATTAATTATGCTCAATAAGGACAATGGAAAAATCAATGGGATCAATCAAACAACGTGGCAATGGCTCCAACTAGTGAGAGTTCTCATCAATCTTTCATGCAACAACGTTCTATTCTTCCTTCATTTGAAACCTAGACACTTTCTCAAAATAAGGAAGCCTCTCTACCCTATGGAGATATTCCTTCATTCACTAAAGCGAAAGTGCCAAATCATTAAGGAGAAGGTAGTGGTAAGGCACCTACTGAAACTACATTTGTGAACGTCCAAGAAGGTGAGAATTATTCTGAGCACTTGGATACAAATCAAAGTCAAGATTTACCTAATGTTTATTATTTAGTTTTATCCCATACTAGATCAAAGAAAGATAAATTGGATAAGGTTCAGATCCTAAAAGGGCATCCCTTTCATCTTCTCAGCCACAATAAAAGACAACTACACATGAGCTACCTCAAAAAATTTCAAATCAGCAAGTTCATGATCAAAAATAAAATAATGTGAAAGGGCCTTATATTCCTCAATTTACATAACATTTGGGAGCTCCTTCTACTCCTAAATTATATTCAAAGGCAGCCACTACTCCACTCAGTATTTTGGATCATATGAAGAAGACTACTGTCTCAATTTCAATGTGGGATACTTTACTAATTTTAGGACAAAGAGTACTTGTAACAGGAACTTTCCAAGATCACTATCTCTAAAAAACCACCTAAAAAATAAATATTAAGTGCTATTATAACTAATTATAATATATTTTTTGAGTCTCATCCTCTTAAGGTGATTAAACCTCCTCCATTTTACCTTATTTTTTATCATTGGAGATTGTGTAGTTCATAACTATATGATTTATAGTGGGGCTAATACTTCTATCATACCCAAATCAATAGTTTATAAGTTAGGATTTTAGTATGAACCCAATTAAAATGGTGTATTGATATTATATGGGTCTCCTACCAATACTGTAGGTGTGGTGAAATATCTAAAAATTATACTTGATGCTTGTCCAAAATTCACCATTTTATAGGATGTTGTTTTTGATCTACCTCCATATTTTGCACTATGCCTATCTAGAGATTTCACTACCAAAATAGGAGGTTACCTATATTAAAATTGATCATACATGGTTTTTAGAACTAGGTATGAACTAAATTAACTATTATATTAGAGCCTATTTCCATATTTCATCTTTAGCCATATATGCCAAATATGTCAAATGTGAATTACAGTATTTCAGAAGAAGATAATAACACCATTGATCAAGATCCTTCTAAGCCTCTTGAAGGAATTCTAGATCTTCTCCTAGATGAGTGGGCCATTGATAATCATGGACATGACCCCTAAAAAATTATTTAAGATGTTAGTTTTGGAGTTTATTGTATGCATGAAGAAGGTGACTTTTGCCTAGTCTCATTAGTTCAATGCAGGATCAAGGAGTTTGAAATCTATTCTTTGATGGATAAAAAATAATAATGGAAGTGGGCATGGTGTAATGTTTGTTTCACCAAAAAATAAAAGGTATTATTCTTCTATTATATTTTAGTTTAGTTATAGTTCCAATACTACAGAATATGAATCGCTTATTTATGGTCTTCAGTGGGCTAGAAAGAAGGAAATTGAGCTCTTACAGGTGAAAGGTGATAGTGAATTGATATTACAACAAGTTATAAGTTTAAGTGAAAAACAAGAATAATATTTTCAAGGCCTATAAACATATATTTTGGGATATCATGGAATATTTCCTTGCTTTTGACATTTTCTCCATTCCTAGAGGAGAAAATCAACATGCAGATAAACTTGTTGCCATAGGAACATAGTATGATATTTTGGATTAGATTAAGGACAATAAAAATAAGACCCAAATAAAAGTGGTATGTAGGCATTAAATCCAAAATAATTATGTAATTTATAAAAAAAATATTTTGACAAGCAAATAGCATATTTTATATACAATGAGGCAGAGTTTTGCCAAATAAATCATGATAAATTGTAGGATCAATATGGAAATCATATTGTGAAATTGAAATAAAATAAGATGCCTAAAGGTTTGGTGAATTTAAAAATAATTTTCAATGAATATGATCATATAAGAAAAGACAAGGTGAGTATTTATTCCAAGAAAGAGCATTATGAGCCAATTAGCATAGCTGAAGGTAAGCAACTCAAGTTGGGTAAAGTGAATATTGATTCTGAGAGAGTAAATTTAATTTCAATATGTCAAGAGTTTATGAATGTTTTTTCTTTGGAATACCATGATTTGAAAGGTTTTTACCCTAGATTAGCATAACATACTATTGAATTTGAATAAGATGTAAAACGAGTAAGACAAAAGTAATGGCCAATCAACCCCAAGATTGAGATTCTCATGAGAAATGAGCTTATAAAGTTGATTGAATCAGGTATTATTTTTCCTATTAATAATTCAACATGGGTTGAAATCTTGTTCTAGTAAGAAAAGAGAATGGAGAGATAATAATTTGTGTTGATTTTAGAGATTTGAATAGAGTATCATTGAAAGATCACTATCCACTTCCTTATATGAATCAAATCTTGTAGAGAGTTTCAAGTTCACAAAGGTTTTCTTTATTATATGGGTACTTAAGATACAATTAGATAGTAGTGAAAGAGAAAGATCAGTATAAAACAACTTTCACCACCAAATGGGGTACTTTTGCTTACAATAAGATGCCTTTTGGACTCTCTAATGTTGGAGCTACATTTCAAAGGGCTATGGCTGTTTATTTTCATGGTCTTTTGATTGAAATGGTTTTATTCCATATTGACGACATTAAAATATTTTCAAAGGATTATAATGATCATCTAACACATTTGAAGATTGTTTTTAATAGATGTAGAGAATTTGGAGTTTCATTGAATCCAAAGAAATGCATTTTTTAAGTGCATGAGGGGAGACTTCTTAGACATATGGTGACCAAAGATGGTCTTTCCATTGATCCAAAAATAATAGAGGTAATCCTTTCTCTATCATTTCCTAAACCCAATAAAGGATTGTAGAGCTTCTTGGGTAAGATTAACTTTATTACAAGATTCATTCTTAGTTTTGTAGAACTAGTAAAGACACTCAAATACTTAAGAAACATCAAGAGTTCACTTGGAGTAAATAAGGTAAAAGAGGTATTGAAGCTATAAAATAATTATTCAGCCAAGATCTTACTTTTCTCAATCCTTAATATAGTAAAGATGTCTTCTTGTATGCTTTTTCTACTTACATTACTATTTCAGCCATGCTTATGTAGTAGAATGATGAAGGTTTGGAATAGTCTATTGATTTCTTTAGTCAATATTTAGAAGGTTACAAAGAGAGATATTATTTTTATAAAATCATGTTATTCTTTTTATAAGAGGTCTAAAAAAATTTAGACATTTGGTTTCAAATAACAATATTATACTAATGATTGCTCATCCAAGTGTGAAGGACTTCATTTTAAACAGAGACTTCAGCAAACAAAGAGCTACATGGGTTATTAAATGCATGGAATATTAAATTGAAGTAAAAGTAAAAAATATGGTCTAAGACAAAGGATTATGTGAACATCTTGAAAAATATGTAAAATAAGAAAAATAAGCAATTTCGACAATTCTAGTCACTCATCAAGAAGCTGAAAATACACCTCCTACAAGCTGGACACAAAATATTGCTAGATTTCTTCAAAATGGAGAATTTCCAAGGGGTTTGAATGCATCACAAAAGAGAAAATTAAAGCTCTAATCAGTACCATACATTATATTTAATGGATTTATTTTCAAAAAATACATTGGAGGTATGATTTTAAAGTGTGTTAAAACTAGTCAATTTGACAAGCTTTTTGAGAAATTTCATGATAGTCCTTCTGAAGATCTTTTGAAACCAAGACCAAATCTGAAAAAATCACTAGAGTTGATTATTTTTGGCCTAATTTATTCATATATTCACATGCATGGGTTAGGAAATGTTCAAATTGTGAAATGTTTTTAGGAAAATAGAAACTAGCTCCTATGCCACTAAAGCTAATATAGTTGAGTAGCCTTTCATGCAATGAGGTTTAAATTTCATTGGCATGATTCATATAGTGCTGGTAATAATTGGGTTTTGATATATATATATATATATATATATATATATATATATATATATATATATATATATATATATATATATATATATGTATATATATATATAATATATATATATATATATATATAATTTAACTAAGTGGTTGGAAGTAGTGCCTTTAAAAGAGGCAAATGATAATTTTGTGCTTGAGTTCTATGAGAGTCTAGTCACTCATTTTGGA
The DNA here is from genome assembly GCA_037957365.1 of Torreya grandis. NCBI lineage: Eukaryota > Viridiplantae > Streptophyta > Pinopsida > Cupressales > Taxaceae > Torreya > Torreya grandis. The sequence goes on along the minus strand of JARHVA010002707.1, from coordinate 811,203 downwards.
GCACCTTATACTATCATATCAGATAATTCTTTGGCATTCAGTAGTAAAAATATATGTTAATGGGCTCTTGAACATGGTATTTACTTGAAATATTCATCCAATTACTATCCATAAGTTAATGGACTAGCTGAGTCTACTAAAAAGAACTTGATTTAGATCATCAAAAGAACAATGGAGGATAATCAGGGATCTTGGCATACAAAGTTAAAGAATACTTTATGGGTTGATAGGATTACCCCTAAGAAATACATTGGTCATTCACCTTATCTCCTAGTTTATGGAAGAGAAGCAAGGCTACCTATCTCATTGGAGCTTTTAGCCTTGGAGCTTGCACACCAGTTAGAGCTTCTAGAAAGTGATGCAATAGATGTAAGAATGAATGAATTAAGAGAATTGGAGGAGATAAGACATTATGCTATACATACCATGTGGTAAAATAAATAACAAGTCAAGAAGACATTTGACAAGAGAGATTGATCAAAAAAATTTCACCAAGGAGACATAGTTCTCAAATAAGATGAAGAGTATGCAAAGCTAGGTAAGCACTCCAAATTTCATAGCCTTTAGAGTGGACCTTATATTATCACTGATTGAAAGAATAAAAATGATTTTAAATTATCCATATTGAATGGAGAAGAACTTCCCATTCATGTGAATGGGATGTTTCTTAAATATTGCTATTATCAGAGTCACTCCTTTGTACATAGTCATAGTTTCATTCCTCTAATTATTTTTTAGCACGCGATTCAGTAATTGTTTTTCCTTTCAGTTTTATTATTGTCCCTTCCTCTAAGTATGTGCACATGTTTTTGTTTTTAAGTCAATTTCTCTTATTGTGTTTTGGTTTCCAACTTTCCCAATATTAGTGTTTATCTTAGTCTATCATTACTAGAGTTTTGAGTTCTTTTGACTAGTAGGTTGGTCAAACCCTAAAAGTTTCCAAAATTGTTAGTAATTTGGCCTATAAAGGCTAAATTTCTACTCTTATTTTTTTAAACTTTCCCCAAAATGATCAATTTCATAATACAACTAGTCAAATTGGTGAATTATGGTCTAAAAGTACAAATTTAGGTCAAAAAATGCCAATAATGGGATTAAAAGCATCAAAAGTGATTTAAAACTTCATTAAATAATTCCAAAAGAGTTTTAAATATGATTAATGATATCAAAAATATCCTAAATTCTAAGTTTCAATTCATATAAAGTTTATTAGGTATGTTTTAATAGCCTAGAAAGGTCCAAATTCACTTCCCACATGCCAATTGCTGATTAAAAAGGGTAAAAATTATAAAATTTTACATGAGATCCATGATTTCCTTATCTAATGTTCCATTCAAAGTGGTGGAGAATGATAAATTAGCTTTAAAGGGAAAAATAGATGTTTTCACTCATTTGTAAGAAATAGTACAAAATCTATATGGAATCCATATAATACATGGTAGGGAAAGATATATATAGGTAATATACTAGTTCCCTCAGAAATTTCATAGAGTTTTTTGGCCATATATTCCCTTAACCAACCTTATTATTCTTTTCTATTTTTTGGCATAGAGTGATATGCTTGTAGATTTTCTACAAGTACAATCTGGTAGAGGAAGGTACAATTCTCAATTTTGGGGTGAGGAAACTAGGCTCAGAGAGATTTATGATGGTTCAAATGGTTTTCCAATTGGATGCTCCATGATCATAAACCATCTAGTTTAAGTTAGGTAAAATTCTTCTACCTAGAAACCAAAAAGGTAGTTGTTTTTCTTCAATTTATCTTCTCCTAGGTAGATTTAAAAAAACATTCAAGTTGTTATAAAATATTTATGACTTTCTCCCTTCCATGGTCTCCTTCAGGTGTTCTTAACTCAATTCAAGCTCACAAAGTCAGCTAGTCAATCTGTAGTGTTGGAAAGCTTGCAATGAAGATTGTATGGTCCAAGAAGAAAAAGACAGTATGAAATTGTCAATAATTTGTGTTTTATAAGGTTTTAAATCAAATTTTCATGATTTTAAAGCATAATAATTAGGTATTATCCAAGATTCATTGCAAAGGAAGCCATCTCCATGATTTAAGTCATCTCAATGAGCTATATTAGCATAAATTAAGGATTTTTTATATTTTTTGAGGTTTTTGGACAAAACCATGTTTCATTCTCAAACTATATCTCTCCTATAATGGTCACCATTTTGATATTGGAGATGATCATGTACTAATTTTGTCTATAACTCCTTCCCTTGGTCTTATCATGCTTTTAAATGCTTGTCTTCACTCCATTTCCTTTCACCTCATTTCACTCTCACTTTCTTTTCACCCTCCTTTCATGAATTTACCTCATACTTCCATCATCCTTTCATTCCTACCACCCCTTATCCCACCTCCATTCCATAGTTATAGTATCAAACACCATCAAATCATGATCAAGGGATCATGGCCAATAGTAGGAATCAAACATAGTCAAAAGGAGTTTCATAGAAAGGGAAATACCTTAGTCAAGTGTGCACATGAAGTCTTAATGGAGATTCACAAGGAAGAAAGACCTTCCTCAATGTATAATGGAAGCTATAATCTAGGATACAAGAAGGAAGCTATAATAGGGCTAGAAAGAATATTTTTGGTCCTTCATGTTTGACACCTTGGTATCAATATATTTGTGTATAGTGGGCTCATACCATAAAATAAATTCTATTAATTATCTAAGATTTCAAGGTCAATGATTTATTTATCATATTTATATACAAACCTCATCATAGAAACATTAAAGGAGGAATTAAACCAATTTACTTTATGGCCTTCCTTAAGAGTCACTTATAGGCTATGTTCCGTATAGGGTGATATCATCAGAATGTTCACAGGCTTGTTTAAACACAAGGTTTAAAATTAAATATGGTCTTGAAAACTTAGGTCAATAAATATCAAGGTTTTAAAAGCATGATATGGGCTTCTAGGTCATTAAATGAAGCTCTACAAGCATTGTACAGATAGTAACCTACAACCATGGTGAAAGGATGAGTCAATTACAAGCATCTAAGGGAGAGGTTGAGTTTGTTGAAGTGTTTCATGTGGAAGAAAGCATTTTAGTAATTTTGGATTCTGCTTGAGGAAATACCATGCTAAAACTTATTTTATAGTCCCTATACCATCTACAATGCCAACTGGAATCCTATAGGATTGTAGCATTCTAGAATGAGGCTTAATCTCTAACTTTCAATGACTAGTGGATTATGAATGGATATATAGACTTTTGAGACTGATAATTTCATAAAGTTTTAAATGTTATTAGGTACCTTCAATCTAGAAAAGCTAAAGGAATTCAAAATTGACCTATAAACCCAAAAGTAAACATAAAACTTCAAATTCCTCTACAACACAGTCAAGGTCTTTTGGTGTTTGAACATGCTTTAGGGTTTTGAGGAATAAAGGAGGTTTTGATGTTAATTGTCTTTCATTACAAAAAGAAGGGTTAATCATATAAGTTTTGATGAGATTACTGGATTTTAGACAATCTAATCTTACAGCCAATGTAGACCTATAGCTAGCCTTCAAGCTAGGGAACAATGTCAAGGAATATAGGTGTGTCTACTTGCAATAGAGGGAGCTAGGTCTCTTATACCTGTCAAGAGAGCATCATAACCTAAACCCTAAGGAATTAATATGAAAGAAGATATTGGAGGACTAATATCATAGTCAAGGCATAAGGGATTAGTTTGTGTTATCAAATAGATAGAGTGATCAAGGGTTTAATTGAAGTAATCATGAGCCCTGATAAAAGGATGCAAGCCTAAAACATCAAACATATCAAATGAGCATCTATAGGAAAGCACCTACATCCCTCAAATGAAGTCTTATAGCCATAATTCTCCAAGATAGTAGGGTTATTAGGAGTAATATAATTTATCAAGTTGTTTTTCAATGGTTATGGATGATGATCACCAATATCCACCACAAAATCCTACAATCATCTTATATGTTGACCTACAATAGTCTTAAGATTGCACCTTCAATCACATACAAGAAATTTGAAAGAGAGATGCATTAATAGGAAGTGTTTTAACTTGTTAAGATGATTCAATAAGGGTAATAACATGTTAGTGATATTGATATTTGGTGAGATATCAATTCCAAGCTTTTAACCCTATTCATATTCCGTACAAGGCATGGAGAAGCAAACATAGTCAAGCTTAACAAAAGAGAGTTTATTCAAGAAGTGTGTTTTAGATATCTTATGATGCAAATGGACTCATAGAAGCATAAAATGACCTAGTGAGGTAAAAGGATCATAGGGAAAGCTAATTAATTTCTATAAAAACATAATGATAATATCTTTAACCTATAGTCAAACCCCAATGATCATGTATAGCCTAGGAAGGAATTGTTACTTTGAGCTATCCATCAAGGGTTTTAAAATCTTAGCAAGGGTTTAGTGTTTCAAGAGAAATCATATTTCATGAAGAGTAAAAAAAACCTAATATTAATCCAAATATAAATCGCACATAAAAATGAATCACCTACAATGCCCAAGCATCGTACACATGTCATTATATAGAATTATATTTAGTTTAAGGCCTAATAAGCTTGAAACTAGTCATTTGATAGAAGGAGATATATGGAGATTTTTCAATTTATTTAGAAAAATTAAAACACATAATGAAGAGTAAATTGTAAATAAGAATGTTCAAAATCACATCAATATCTACCTACAATAATAAAACATAGTCATTTAATCTTGGATTTACCTTGTTGGAGGTTTTGACATGCTTAAAAATAGGGATGAAGGCTATTTCCAAACTCCTAAAGAGAATTTTGAGATTAATTAAGATGATTTTAACCTTTATAGAATATAAATACATGAAATTTTCCTTCAAAACATCATAACAGAGTAAAAAATATAGACAATCCATGCACAAAGGTCAAATTTTAGAGAAAATTGAAGATTTTGGGAGCTAAAGGTGGAGTTAAGACCTAAAATTTTATACAAAGGGTTTTAATGAGTTGGGAAACCATTTTACTAAATTTTATATCCATTTGAGAAGTGAAAATATTTTTTGTTTTGTCTCAAACCTCAGCGTATTCGTTGAAGATCACCATTGGAGCTTGCTTCATCCTGGAGTGCCTCAAAAGCTTCTAGTGCCAAGTGAAGGTTTTATAAAAATGGGATGATGTTTTAAAATTATAATAAAACCTATGGATAGTGTAAAAACTCCAAATTTTATGTAAACCATGCTCACATAGTGTTTTATAAGTAAATAAGCACTTAAGCTAAAAAGGGGCATTTTTGAATTTTCATGAAAAAATGAATTTCAAAGTGATTTGATAGAATTTTACAGGTCATATAATTATTTTTACATGATTTTTTAAGATTTTAAGTAGCTAATTTCATTTTAGTGATGTTTTTCACTTTTTGTAGTTCTAGGCACCCTTCTAAGCCACCTATTTAGATGCTCATTATGCTCACCACGTGTGGAATTGGGACAAAATATATTAGTATGTTTTGATTAAACATATTAAATTTTAATTAAATGAACAATTTAGTTCATTTTAGGAGCTTTTATTTTTGAACAACTACTAAGAGCGTAGGTAACCTAAAATGCAATTAATTTCCTATAGGCAAAGTTCATTCACATGGTAACTCTTTATATATTTCACATGGGAGCCTAATATTTTTAGGGATGTCATAGGGGTAAACATGATACAAATAAATGGAATTGGTTATATATTTGGAGATATGTACCTTTATGAATTATCAGTTTGAAGTTCTAGCTTTGAGGCCTTCCCAAGCACCTTAATAACTAGTTTTGAGAAAAATGGATTTTATTGCAATAAAATCACATGGATCAACCTAAAAACTTTTAAAATTTATATTAAACTATAATATTATTCCATAAATGAGTTTTTTTATGTATGGAGATGTATAGTTGAGGGCATAAATCATGTTTTTTATGGAAAAAAACATATAGATTGAAGTACATGGTAATTTAATAGAATACAATCATTGGAGATCAAATATTATAATTTTTTATTCATATTAAAATATAAATTTGGTCGATGAAGAAAATGGCGGGTGCTGCAACTCGCGGAAAAGCTAGGGCAGCCGTGCCCTAGCTTTGTTCGGCATTACTGAAGGATTGCGTAGAGTGGGCGTGGGTAGGAAGTGTGCGTGGGCTGGAGTGGAGTTAGGGGTGCGTGGGCGTACTGTGGGGGGTGAGTTTGAGCCTAGTGGTCAAGTGCAGGGGAGCCGAGCTGCTGGCTAACAGGGGCTATGGAGAAGAGGGGACAATCAGGCCCAAAGGAAGGGATTAGTTTCAGGGATGCCGTAAGCAAGGGGTCTCAGGGGCAGGGGGATAGAATGAAGGGCGCATTGGTCTCTAATCAGGAGGTTGAGGTGTAGGTTATGAACTCAAGTAGTGGAACAAGAATTAGCAAGATAAATGGCTGTCTGGAACGTTGCACAGAAAGGCCGAAATTGGTGATTCCGTTTGAATTAATATCTGAAGATGTAGAGTACTACTCTAACCATTCTCTGTACTGTAAATTTTTGGGTCTGAAAGTGTCCTTACCCTTCCTAGAAAATTGGGCACGTAGGACTTGGGAGCCATCGGGGGAGATGGAATTAGTGCTGCTGGCAAACAATTTCTTTATGGTTACTTTTAACTGTCTGGAGGATAGAAGTAGGGTGTTTGAGGGAGGACCTTACTTCTTCAACCAGGCTGGTCTTTTTATGAAGCCTTGGCAGGCTGGGTTCAATCCCACGGAGGAACTCCCTAATAGAGTCCCTGTTTGGGTTCGTCTACCACGAATTCCAATTGAATGCTGCCGGGAAGATGTTTTGCTCATGATAGCATCTTTGATAGGAAAACCAGTGGGAGCATCTTCACAAACTTTTGGAAGAAGAATTATGACATATGCTAGAATATGTGTAGAAGTTGACCTGAGTAGACCATTGCCTGATGCGGTGGAGATGTGTGCTGGGTCATACTCGTGGGTACAGCAATTAGACTATGAGACTTTGCCATTTAGATGCCGTCTCTGCCACGAATATGGCCACTTGGTAAGGAGGTGTCCGAAAAATAAGCCAGAGAAGCAGCAACAATCTCCGGCCATTCCTATGAATAAGCCTGGGGAAGTGAGCGCAGGTAAGAAAATAGGAAGTGGGGAAGGCAAGGATTCAGAAGGTTTTGTGCAAGCTAAGAGTAGAGGTAGAAATAAAGGGTATAAGAGGACTTTTTGGGAGAGACAGGGAGAAGACTCCTACAACAAATTCAAGGTGCTGGAGGAACTAGGACAGCAGGAGGTGAATCCGGGTTTGATCATTGAAGAGGTGAGAATGGTAGAGGATGAGGGAGTTGTAAAGACAGCGCCTGCCTTTCCGGAACATACAGCTGAAATTGCCTTGCCCATGCTCCTGGATGGACAAGGAAGCGGTGGGGGACATGCCGGGGAAGTGGAGGTTGGAGAGCAAGGCGCAGGGACTGTGGTGAAGGGGGTAAGGGAGGGACGTGAAGAGGCAGAACAGCAAGGAAAAGCCCAGCCCAGTCTAGGAATTCTTCAAAAAGACAATAAGAAAGGTCCTTCAGAAAGAAGTGTGAAGGTGGGAAGGAGAAAGGACATAGATAGGATGAAATTGATTGGAGAGAATTTGGTGGAATCAGGGGCTGTGAGGCCCTTGGATGCTCACTTTTTGCCACCATCCAAATGATTGTGTTATCTTGGAATGTGAGGGGATTGAACAGCGCCCTCAGACAAAAGGCTGTTCGTGAATTAGTGAGGAGTCAACATCCAGATTTCCTTTTTCTTCAAGAGACAAAAGTGGCAGTGGAGTATATGTTGGATATAACACCAAGAATATGGGGTCAAGGATCATGCCAATGCATAGGGGCACAGGGGACAGCAGGAGGATTGGCGTGTTTTTGGAATCCGAGTAAGGTTAAGCCAGTGGTTTGGATGGCTTTCAAATCGACACTTTCAGTGGTCGCTCTTTGTACAGATTCGGGAGAGTATGTACTACTGACTAATGTGTACGCTCTGAATGATTTGCAAGGTAAGATTCTGGTCTGGAATAATATTAAGGTGGTTCGTGAGGAATTTCCTTATATGCCTTGGATTTTAGCAGGAGATTTTAATGCTATTATGGACTTATCGGAAAAAATGGGAGGAAACACAAGATTGGAGCCTTCTGTGTTTCTGCTTAGAGATAAGATCTCGGAGCTGAATTTAGTGGATATCAAGCCAAATAATGGCAAATTCACGTGGAATAACAGAAGACCGGGGGATAGCTTCATAGCAGAACGAATTGATAGATTTTTAGCGTCTTGCTTTTGGGTAGGGGGTTGGTGGACTCTCAGGTTTGAGATTCTGGATTGGAGGTGCTCGGACCATTGGCCGATTAAGCTTAACATCTCGTCCACTTTTAGGCTTAAAAAGCCGTCGTTCAGATTTCAGACTATGTGGTTACGGGATCAGAGCTTGTTTGGTCTTATTTCGGACTGGTGGAGGGAAGGAAGGCCAGCGTATGGGACAGCAATGTTCTCATTCGCCAAGCTTCTCCAACATGTGAAATATAGGCTCCGAAGTTGGAACAGGCACACCTTTGGGAATCTCTTCCAGGAAAAGAAAAAGGCGCTGGAGGAATTAAGTGACATTACCAGAGTGATCAGGGAGGATGGCTTAACTGTAGCACTGCTGCAAAAGGAAGCTAGGGCGGCCAAAACTTTAGAGGAGTGGGAATTGAGAGAGGAGATTTTTTGGAAGCAGAAAGCCAGGATTGATTGGCTACAGGAAGGAGACAAAAATATAGCTTTCTTCTTCAACACGGTCAAAGCTAGGTGACACGGCAATGTCATCAGTTCGCTGGTCACAGAGAGAGGAGAGGTTTTGTCTTCGACCAGAGATATGTGTGGGGAGGCTGAGCAGTATTTTAGAGCCCTCTTCCAGGAGGATGGATAGTGATTGGAGGGTGTGGAGGACTCGATCCTTGCTAGTATCCCTTCTTTGGTTTCTCAGGACATGAAGGATATATTGAGGAGCCCGATATCGGAGGAGGAATTGAGGAGAGTTGTCTTTCAGATGAAGAAGGGTAAAGCCCCAGGACCGGATGGATTCCCGATAGAATTTTATCAGGAGTTTTGGGAGATTATCAAGGAGGACCTCTTAGCGGTGGTTCGGGAATCCCAGGTCAGCAAACAAATGTTGAGGGCACTGAACTCCACTTTTTTGGCCCTCATTCCTAAGGGGGAAGGAGCTGAACGCTTAAGTCAATTTCGTCCCATCTCGCTTTGTAATGTTATTTACAAAATCCTCTCGAAGCTAATTGCTGAAAGATTAAAGAGGTGCTTGAAGGAGCTGGTTTCGGAAGAGCAAAGCGGTTTTGTGGAAGGAAGGCAGATTCTGGATGGCATTGTGATAGCTACGGAAGATGTACACTCAATGTACAATTCCAAAGAGAAGGCCATGTTTGTGAAGCTGGACATGTCCAAGGCATATGATAGGGTCAGGTGGTCCTTTTTGCGTAAGGTGTTGGAGGCCTTTGGGTTCGAGAGCGGATGGATTGAGTGGGTTATGAGTTGTATTACCTCGACCTCTTTTTCGGTGTTGGTCAATGGTGAAAACTCTAACCTCTTTGGAGCTGAGAGAGGGCTGAGGTAGGAGGATCCTCTCTCCCCTTACTTGTTTCTTCTCATGGCTGAAGGGCTGGGGAGGAAAATCAGGGAGCTCACCAGAGTTGGAGAGATCCAAGGCTGGATGTGGGGAGGTGGACTACCGGTTCTCTCCCACCTGCAGTTCATGGATGATGTGGCGTTGATGGGAAGGGCTACCTTGAGGGAGGCCAACAGTCTTCGTAGTTGCTTGGATACCTTTTTAGCTGCTTCGGGGCAAGCTATCAATGAAGAGAAATCTTCGATTTACTTCTTCAATACTCCTAATGCTATTCAGAGGAGAGTGGCGGATATTCTCAGATTCCAGATTGGCAATCTTCCGGTTCTGTATCTCGGCATCCCGATCTCCTCGGGAAGATTAGCTAAGGAGTCTTAGATGGGGATTCTGAACAAATTCAGGGATAAGGTTAACCACTGGACTCACAGGTGGCTATCGTTTGCGGGGAGGGTCCAGCTTATCCAGGCTGTGGTTCAGGCGCTTCCCCTATACAGATGTATGCTTCAGGTGGCGCCAGCCGGTTTTTTGAGGGAGCTGGATATCTTGGCTCGTCAGTTCTTATGGGTGGGGAACTTGTCGAGAACCAAGTGGAGCCTCATCAAGTGGGAGGTGGTTTGTAGTCCGAAGAGGCTTGGTGGATTGGGATTAAGACAATCCACGCTGGTGGGTACAGCGCTTGCGGCTAAGTTATACTGGAGGTGGTGCACCGAGCGGGAGAGGAGCTGGGCCAAAACCTTAACGCATAGATATTTTCCAGGACAGCCTCTGGAAGATATTCCTAGATACACGTTGTTGGGAAGGGGATCGGTGATTTGGGACACGCTGAAAAGAGGAGCGGACTTAATTAAAAAAGGGTTGTTCTGGATTTGCAAAAGTGGGCAGGAGGTGCAGTTTTGGTATGACTCATGGGATGGGTTTCCTCCCATTGTGGCGCAATACCCACACCTTCAGGGGCTGGCTCAGACTTTCTGTGAGGCGGGCTGGTGTAAAGTGAGGGATTTCAAAGTTGTTGGACAGCAAAATCATCTGTGGGAAGCGAGGTGGAAAAAAGCGGAGGAGTGGCCCATTGGGGGTCTGGAGGCGGATTGTGAGGAGCTGAAAGGGATATTGGCCAGTCGCACCTATTGCCCCCTCAGGGGTGCGGATGAGCTTGCGTGGTATCCTCACCCTACTGGTAAGTATACTGTTTCAGCTGGGTATCAGGAACTTATTGTGCAGAACTTCAGGGGGATCAAAGAGGTTAGCTGGTGGAAATGGATATGGAACAGCATCACCTGGCCAAAGTGCAAGTGTTTTATGTGGACTCTTGCGTGGAATAGATGCTTAACTTGGGACAATATCAGAAGAAGGGGATTTGCTGGACCTTCCTGCTGTGTTCTATGTGGCGCTCAGGAGGAGAATTCTGCTCATATTTTTTTTTCAATGCCAGTATACCAACTGGCTGTGGCATGCGTGGTGGAGTCTATGGGGAGGAAACTGTATTCACGTCTCCTCCTGGAGCGAATTCTGTGCGAAGAGTGGGAGACCACCCCCTGTGGCGTGTTTTTTGCAAGATGTGTGGTTCGCCGGCCCCTCTTTTCTGCTTTGGCAGGTCTGGTTGGAACGCAACCGGCGAATTTTTAGGGACACGCGGTTGGAGGCCATCCAAGTCTGGCAGAGAATATTAAGGATGATACAAGAGAAAATTCGTGCCAAAGGAGAGGCGACTTTGCCATTGGGGCAAAGGGATGCGGAGCTGGCAGGTCGTTTGAATTTGAATTACTTTTGCCAAGTCGATGAGTTTGCTAGGAGAAGGAGTGTTGGGAGGCAGAGGATTCAGAGGGTGGGGAGATGGACGCCCCCCCAAGTAGGTTTTTTGAAAGTTAATATGGATGGCTCGTCTCATGGTAACCCGGGTCTGGCAGGTATTGGAGGGGTTGTTAGGGATGTGGCGAGTTCGGTGATTTTCATGTTTTCTGCCCACAGGGGTATTCAGACGGTTAACCAAATGGAAGGTTTGGCCATATTATTCATGATTCGGAAAGCTTATGAGCTCGGATGGCGTCGTGTGGTTTGTGAGGCCGATTCGCTTATCATGATTAATATGATCCGGGATGGTACGATGTCAGGTGTTAGCTGGCGACTTTCCTTGATAGTTCAACAGATTCAGCAGGTTAGTAGGCTTATGGAGTCCGTGATTTTTGTTCATATTCCGAGAGAATGGAATAGAGCTGCTGATTGCTTGGCGAAGCGGGCTTCAGAGAGCCCTGAAGAGTGGCTGGTCGCGGATGAGGATTCGCTACCGGCGGAAATCAAGGAAGATATGGTGAGAATTCTTCACGAAGACAGGAATGGTATAGACGAATGAGGTTGGTTGTTGCCCTGTTGGGCTTGTTTTTGTTTGGTTTCGGTGTTGCTTGTTCTGCTTTGTACTTTGGTTTTTCATATTTTAATAAAAGTTTTTACCCCTGGTTTTATTTTTTATTTTTTAAAAAAAAATATATATATATAAATTTGGTCATAAATCATCCTTGATGTACACCTATCATCTCAAGCAAAATGGCTAATTTACTAAAAATTTGTTCAAAATTGGCCTAGTCAAGCATGTTGACTAATTGGCAAAGTTTTTCTCATCAAAATCATAATTTTGATGATGAATAATTATTTTTAAGGTGTAAGTTTTTGTTTTTTCACGTTTCATGTTGTCCAAGTTTTCAAAATAGACTTATTTGGCTTAACTAGTCAATTTGACTCAATTGATCAAGTAACCAAGTTCAAATTTGGCATTGAAAGACTATTAAAGGAGTTCATTTCAGTTTCACCACCACCTTGATGCTATTCAATGGAGTTTACATACAATTATCAATCACCAAGATTTAAATGGAGTTATAAATTCAAGTTTCGGCATTGATTTTCATGCAAAGTAGGATGTTCTTTTATTCCAACTCAACTTTCAAGTACCTTAAGTGGAGTTTATGTTTGAAGTGTGTCATACATTCCATGAAAGAGTGTTTAATTTGTCAAACTTGGGCCCACCTCCAAAATTATGTGCCAACTTTAGCCTCATGCACATAATTTAGAGTTTGGAGAATTTAATGTTTATTCTAAATAATGATTACCATATGGGCCTAGCATTCCAAATTCCTACTCCATGTTTGGAAAAAGCATGCAAATTTTATAAAGGGAAAAACTTTTGTTGAATATTTTAAAATTTGTAAAAGGTGTTAAGTCTTGAGTTAATCAACTAAGACTAACAATTCCCCTTTTTTGAAATCCACATAGGATATTTTAGGTTTGAAAGATATATTTATTGTCTTAATCAAGCCATTCTTTATGGAATGCTTGAAGCTAAGAGAGAAATTGTAAGTTGGACCATTTATCAATAAAGGAGTTTTTATTTTGAATCTGAGTTTTGATAGAAGATTATGTGTATTTGATTATGCATCAGTGTATAAGTGAGATTTATATCCCTTTTTTAGGTCCCTTCCTAACCTATCTCTCTCTATCTCACCCTTTTATAGGTCATTTGAAGAGGTTTTAACCCTTCATCTGAAACATTTTTGCTTAAAGATAGAAATATAAATTTCATTGATTATATGTTTGTATTGATTTTGATTACTTTAGAAGATTTGGATAATTCAAGTGTATAATCCCCTTTTAATTATAATTTATTTTAAGTTTCCTCTTCCATTTTTCACCTCAAAAAAATATCATAGTAATTTAGATATATTTGATAAATATTAAGGGAACCAACCCTCTCTAGAGGTTCTTCTCAACATAGAGTCACCCACACTCTGAGAAGTTCCCATTGTATCAACTAGAGAGAAGGTGTGCGTGTACATCTTCAATCAAAGTGTGATCTAGAGTGATAAAAACAAAGTTGGAGGTCTAAGCTAAGCATGAAACACCATTTATAGGATATGAAGTATTCAATGAACATAAGGAGGATAATATTGATGACTTACAACAAAAAGTATTTCATTATTTAAAGACACTTAAGGTTGAAGAGTATTTGATGAATCATAAGATGAATATTGAAGACTATCAAGTGAACATGATAGAGGTTAACCCATATACGAAGATAGACAAGTCCTTTAGTGAGATAGATGGAGTGTTATTTAGTACTTTAATTGATAAACTTGAAGTCAACAAAGTATACAACCATGTAAGTCTCTTGATTACCTCCACAAACAAGATTTTATTGACAATCATGCTCCATATGAGGATATGTTCTCTTGGATAATCAAGGATGCAAGGATAATTGTCTTTAACCCTAGTTAATTTAGTATAGATGATTATTCTTCACCTCAATTGTTGAGGTATTCTATATATTAAGATAAGTGTGTTTCCTTTTAATTGGTTTGTGTTTTCCAAAAGTGTTCATGTGAACACATATGTGTCTTCTTACTTGTTTTCATGTTTTTTGGTTTGGTTTGGTGTTCCTTAAAAGGCCTTTTAGTGTTGATAATAACGTATAGGTGACTCTATATCCCAATAGATAGGAGATGACTACTGGTATTTGGGAATAATAGGCTTGCCACCCCTAAAATTTTCTAAAATATTGACCAATTTTGACACTTGGTAAAAATAAGTCAAACCCTCTATTTAAAACTTCCTATAGGGTCTTTATAGGTCTTAAATTGTCATATGGTCATGTCTAAGGTCACTTAACATGTTTTACACCTTAGTTATTTTGGTTAATTATCCTAATATTTACTTATGCCAACTCTTTAGACTTTCTAATGACTTGTATGGTTTACACATAAATCCAAGTGTGTCAAACTATATTCCAACACACAAGATTTAATTTGGTGTGTGATGAGTTATTTTGGTAATTGAAAAATGTAGTTTTAATGTCTAAAGGAGGAGAGACTAGTAATTTCAAGTAGTTTAAAAGCACTTATATGTTCAAGTATAACCTACTTAGCATGTGGGAGATTAAGGAGGATCTATAAAAGGTCTATAAGTTAATTTCCATGCCTAATAGATTATAATAGGTTAAAATATAGAAAAAACTGATTCATATTCTCCATTTCTCTCCTAAACAAGTCAAAATAGGTCAATTATTCTTCTTTTGATATGAACAGTACAGGAGGGGTTAAGTTGAATACACTTTCCATGTGATATTAGAATTAATCAAATTCATTTTCATGTTTATAGTTTCTATATTTACATACCATACTCTATGAACCATCGTTAAGAAGGTTGATCACTCAAAACTACCTAGTCATACCCATGGCCTCTAGTTTTCTTCTCTATTTGGACTTGTTTGTACATATATATCATAAATTTTTAATCCTTTTTATCAAATTTTGAGGTCAATAAGTAAGCAAGACTACCTTATTTTGTCCATGGTATACACCTTTAAGGTCTATAGACATTATTTCATCATTTGTAGAGTTTTACCCTTCATCAAATGGTTTCATAATAAGGTGATATATGTGTTCAATCCTTTATTTCATAATATTAAATTTATCCTTTGAAGGTTGGCTTAAAAAATTCATCTCTTAATGAAGTGAGAGGTCTAATAAATGCACACAATCAACTTTCCTTATGACTGTCACCTACAATCAAATGGAAATAGTCCTTGGATAGATATGGTGATCAAGCAAGGAGATTCCAAGGTTGTGGATAGGTTTATACTATTAAATCAATGAGGTTGAGATTTTAAATTGGTAAAATATTGGTGGTGAAAATTAATTCATTACACATAGTCATATGTCTAGTCATCACCTACAAGGAGTAATACAATAGTGCCCTAAGTTCAATCTAGAGAAGATGAAGAATGTTGGCATAAAGGTTTTTAACTCCTGGAAACCTCCATTTAGGTATAAGAGTATTGAAGATACCAAGGTGAAAATAATGAATTAATTATATGAAAATAAACTTTAATCCTTAGTCACGGGTTGATAAATTTGTTTAGAGAGACTCATTACCTTAATATCTCCAAAAAGAGATTTTCCCCTATATAAAGCCATCTGATAATGAGAGTTTATAAAGTATAAATAGGTATCATGTATTTAACCTTGCATGTTGGGCATGTTAATAACGTTTTAACATGAAATGAGATGGTTTTGGTCAAGATAAAACAAGGTAATGGATCTTCCAATTCCATCAAAGTCCCCACTATAATTATTTAGTGGAAACTACAGTGTTATGAGTCTAGAGTTGGAGAATGTAATTATGGCCTTATAATGAAATATATAAGGAGAGATAGTGCTCAATTACAAGGTGTTAAATTAAATTATCCATGTTATGAGTGGATATTTATGACTTTAGATGAAGTCAAGAATGTGAGTAAAATGTTCAAAAACATCTCCACCCAGAGAAAACCTCCAACTTCTACCCCTAAAGGTACTTACAGTCTTACTATATTCACAAGTTAGCTCATGATAAGTGGAATATATAAGTGAGAACATGGTAATATTAATGAAATTAATGAATTTATATAGTTACTTTTATAATGGTGCACACTTAAATATATCCATCAGATAATCATCTACACATATAGGAACTTTATGGATTCTAGAAATACATCTATAGTTGAGCCAGTTTGCAAACTAGCTTAGGCTAGTGAGTAAAGACAATTGGGAGGTAATAATAATTTTTTTAAGTATATGAACATATTAAATCAACCTCATGGTGATATATCACATTCTATGTTATATTTAGACATGGGAATAATAGAGTAAGTATTAGGTTTTTGATCTTCACCTATAAGTAGTCCAAAACCCTACATAGTCAAGTCCTAAGAGTTAGTTTTGAGAATAAAGGATGTTTAAGGTCATAAGAGTGAAATATTACTATTAAAAAAATTTGAAAGGGTCTTAAAATAGAGGATATTCAATCTATTTTATCTTATATAGAGGGCACTCCTAGCCAAGGCACAAATTACAAGTCTAGTATGAGAAGGTGAGATAGATGAAAGGGATAGTGTTGAGTGACTATGTAATTCTGTATAGGCTTAGAATAAAGTAAAAATGGATATAAAAATCCTTAAAATCATTTTAATCCCTCAGGTGGTCAAACACATAAGAGACATAATCAAACCTATTAGGCCTAAAACTAAGCCTAAACCTTATAGTGTCTTAACTTGATATTCAAAACCACATGAACCTTATAATAACTTTTATAACCTTAATATGAAGGTGTAAAACTATTTATATCCATTTGTTTATAGAGAGTATCACACAAAGGGTCAATTTGACTTCAAACTACCTCAGGGATATTCAAAAATCATGAGATAGCTCAAGAGGCAAAATTTAAACAATCACAATGGTATGGACACCAAAAATGAATCCTCAAGAACTTGGGGAGTGTTTACACAAAATTTGTGTAATTTTTTCTAAGGTAGGTGTTGACCCAATTTTTCCCCTCAGGCAAAATCTCGGTCACCTCTTACACCTGCTTCACATGGCCAGTCATTTCAGGTTGCAATGTCCACCTTCAGGTCTCAACAGCGCCGTTGCAGAGCATTGGTTATGAAAGGCAACAAAAGGGAGAGTCTTCAAACGTCCACGAAAGAAGAGAAGAAAACAAAGCGTTCAAAACTTAGGCAAAAAAGAGGGCAGAAAAAATGTAAAGGGCGGAAAAATTGCTACCCACTACAAGGGCGGCAAAATTCATCTACAGTGCACAAGAAAAAACCTGCCCAGCCACCGAAGGAGAACACCAGCATGCAAACCGAGGCAAAAAGCATGGTCTTGGCAGACTTGTGATGTCATTAATAGTGTTTTTCATGCTTTTTGATGAAACTTCTCTTGGCTCTTCTACTATAAATACAAGGACTTAGTCATTTTTCAGGGGATCTTCCTGACTTTTGTAAAGAGCACTGCTCTGCATTTTCCCCAACTGAATCAATAAAAATATAGTTTTTTACCTCTTTCTTGGATGGATACTCTGTGTATGTTTTGTATATTTAATCTGTGTTCAGTCATTTCCTTTTAAATGCTCTCACAAGTTTTAAATACTAATGTATCAGCTATCTACAGAATGTTAGTTTGCAGTTTACAGGTGAAGAGTTCCATCTAGGGTGCAGAAACAAAGGAGGTCACTTACAGTATGCATTTCACAGCATCTTGGTGAGTCCCTATTTCCTATATCCTTCACTGAAACCTCCCTATCATCCCAACAACCTGATCTTTTCTACCAAGTTTTAGTGTAGAGTATACTTGCATTTCCCCTGATTCTGAGAGTGGATCTGGAAGGTCACTCTTGTTTTTGGTGTACCACCTCTTTTAGAGTAGGCTGTTTGTTTTCATGCTTTCTCTCTCTTTTCATCCCCCCCAGTGTATACCTATATACCTATATTTTGCATTACCTAAAACAAACAAGATACATCAGAGGGAACTAGCCCATATCTAGAGACTCTCCTCTCCTACTTCGTCGTCCCACAGGCGAGAGAGGGGTTTCCATGTTGCAGGGAGAGGGCAAGAATCCGTGTTCCTACCACTGGGTGCACTTTCCAACGTCAACAGTTTTGGCATGCCCAGTGGGACTGTATTTTTCAATGCAGTAGTATTTCAAGATTGATGCCGGTCCTGCTACAGTATTTTTTTTCAAAGATTTCCAGCATCTGGCGACTCCACTGGTAAGAGCTCAGTTCTTTATTTTTAAGACCAGTTACTTAACTTTTATGCTAAAATTTACCACCAAGTCAGCTTCAAGAAGGGTCCCCTTTGAGTTCGTTGAACTACCTTTAAACTCTGTTAAAAGGCTCAGATTTGAAAGAACTCGCCCTTATCAACTAGTAAATCCTCCTAGGCTTGTTGCTAGGAACACCAACCCAGCTCAGCCACAAATACAACCTGTTCTAGCCATGGCCTTGCCTTTTGTAGCGTTCCGTGGTGAGAGCCCTTTAAACCTCCCACGTTATGATCCGATCCTCAGAACAGCTCTAAAAAATGTGCCTTCTTTTGATGGAGTGGGACCTATTATAGTTGTTGAGCATATCAAAAATATCACCAACTTTTGCAATATTCACAATATAACAGAAGAAAATATTGCCATCAGACTATTAGCCTTCTCTCTGAAGGGGAAATCTCTCGATTGGTACGGCACCTTGCCTGTGAATTCCATACATTCCTAGAACGAATTGGGCACTCATTTAACTAATCATTTTGGGGAAAAAAGTGATGGCCTCTCTCTTGCTGAGCAGCTGACAACTATAAAGAGAGCTCCGCACGAGTATATACACGACTTCAATATGTGGTTTCAAAAGACTTGGGATAGAATTCCCATCCTGGTAAGGCCGACCCCCAGCTATGCTTTCTTGTACTATCTAAAAGCATTAAATAGTGACATTGCTATGATGATCCAATCTATGGGGGGACACATACTGACAGCTGTGTATGACATAGCCATTGCAGCCAAAAATTGCTTAATTCAAGCCAGGAAAATCGCCCCTAGACCTCACATGCCACTTTTCCCAGAACCGCTGCCCCCAATTCAAGTAGTCACTCCCATAATTGCTCCCCTACCTGTCATTGAAAAGCCAACTGCTGTTCCATCCAATGAATTAAATGAAGTTAAGGGCCTATTGCAGAGCATGTCAAATGAACTTGTTTCCCTTCAAGGGAAGCAAGCTCAAAGCCACAAGCCAAACCAGAGTTATCAAAATTATGGCCATGCCCCTAGACCCCCCTTTCAAAATTATAACCAAGGTCAGGGGCAGCTCACTACAACTAGGCCTGATCAAAATTATAACTCAGGCCCTCCTTCATCATCTAAAGCCATGGTACCTACTCAGAACAATCTAGTGTAGGAGCAGGCAGGTTGTTCAAACATGGGACAAGGTCAAGAGCAAGCTGTCCACATGAATGACATGATGAATTTTTTCCAAAATTTGAAAAATTAGGGTGCTGATTTTTCTCAATTTTTTGAGTTCCCAGCTCAAACCAGCACAAGTAACAATCAGACTCACCCAGATTCTACCCTGATAAATCACGAAGAGGGTGAGCTCTGTGCAATTAATCATGGGGGCGCTGCAGGCAATCATGCTGATTGCGTTGCGGACAATACGAGATTTAAAAGAAGAGCAGTTGGAGAAGTGCAAGCTTCCCCTCAGGCTGCAGCGAATCCTCCACCACACCCTTTTCAAAAGGCTCCAATTCCCAGACAACCATTTGCACCTCCAGCTCCTCAGTCTACAGCTCCAATCAGGATCAGCCCAAAGGAAAACACGAAAGGAGTTAGTCCCCAAGTTAATATAGTTGATCAAATGAAGAAATTGCATGTGAATATTTCTCTATGGGATTCTTTGTCTCTTCCAGGACAAAAGGAGGTATTGAAGAAATAATTGCATGAGCTAGATCGCCAAGCCATCCCAACAGACACTAATAACGTCTTAATGATGAATGGGCAGCCTTCGGCTCTAGGTCAGGTAAAGAAAGAAGGAAAGACTCCCCCTTTTTATGTATCATTGATCATAGGGGATTTATTAGTACATAATTACATAATTGATAGTGGAGCCAGCACTTCAGTAATGCCTAAATGCATTGCTAATAAGATGGGGTTAAAGTACGAAGCCATGAACAAAGGAGTCTTGCAATTAGATGGGACACCCACAAAGACAGTCGGAGCCCTGAAAGGATTGAGTTTAACATTGCATGCCTACCTAACATTTTCAATTCCCCAAGATATAGTGGTAGTGGACGTTCCTCCATATTTTGCAATCTGTTTGTCTAGGGACTTTACGTCCAAGATAGGTGGTTATCTAGCAGCGAATTGGTCATATCTTGTTTTCAGAACCAAATACAGTACCAAAGTGAAAATTGAATCCAAGCCACTCTACAAGGACCACCTAGAGCCCTATTCACCCAAGGCAGCGAATGTCAGTTACACTATCATTGATCTAGAAGACTCTCAAACAGACAAGTCCTCATCTTCTGCTCTTGAAGGAGTCGCAGATCTACTCTTGGATGAGTGGGGAAGCGATAACTTTGAGCACAATCCTTATAAGTTTATTGAAGAGGCAGACCTTGGCATTTATTGCTTGCATGAAGAGAGTGCCATCATGCCCAATATAATGAAGGAAAACAAAGAAGATCTTGGCTTTTGGCAGCTATACTTCGACGGTTCCAAAAGCAAACTGGGCACTGGTGGTGGGGCAATGTTAGTCTCCCCTTCTAAAGAAAGGTACTTTTCAGCTTTTCATTTCCAGTTCTCTTGCACATGTAATGTTACAGAATATGAGTCTTTGATTTATGGACTTGAGTGGGCAAGAAAGAGAGGGATCAAAAAATTGCAAATCTTGGGGGACAGTGAACTAATAGTGAACCAAATCAGAGGCCTGAACCTGACCAAGAACTCCTTACTAAAATCTTACAAGCACAGAGTCTGGGACTTGATGGAAGATTTCCTTGCTCTTAACATTACCTCGATTCCCAGGGAACAGAATAAGTAAGCTGACAGGTTGGCAGCTGTTGGTGCCCAATTTGATGTTTCAAAAGAGATAAGTAGGGGTTGTGGTTCGCGCCATTTAAAAGTGGTGGTCTGGCCTTCAATTCCAGACAATGTTACAAATTGGCAGGTCTTCAAAAGTAACTAGTAGATAGCTCTTTTCCTGCAAGAAGAAGCTGAGTTTGTGGCCCACAATCAGGTGAAATTGCAGCAGCAATATGGAAATCAGATTATTTAATTGAAGAACAATAAACTCCCTAAGGGTCTGGTCACACTTGAAAGTATTTTCAACGGAGAGGACCAACTAAGAGATGACAAAGCATGCATCACTACCAAAGAGGAGAATTATGAAAAAGTTGAAATCTTCAAGGACAAGTTACTAGCGCTTGGTAAGGTCTGTACGCTTCAAGAAAGACAAACTTTCATTCTACTGTGTCAGGAGTTCGCTGATATTTTTGCCTGGAATTATAGCGACTTGAAAGGCTTTGATCCAAGGCTCGCCCAACACACCATTGAATTAGATGAAGGCGCAAAATCAGTCACACAAAAGCAGAGACCTGTTAACCCGATGGTTAAGCTCCTTATGCAGAAAGAATTGGCCAAGTTGATTGAGTCCGGCATTATATTTCCGATCAAACATTCCTCATGGTTGGCTAATTTGGTTCTAGTTAGAAAGAAAATTGGGGAGATCAGGTTGTGCGTCAACTTCAGAGACCTTAATAAAGTCTCTTTAAAAGATCATTATTTCCAAACATGGAGCAGATCCTCCAAAAGGTAACTGGTTCTGAACGCTTCTCCCTCTTGGATGGCTATTCGAGATATAATCAGATTCTGGTGCGTGACTGTGACCAATACAAAATAGCGTTCACCACTAAATGGGGAACGTTTGCCTACCAGAAGATGCCTTTCAAGCTATCCAATGCTAGTGCTACCTTCCAGCGAGCCATGGACATGGCTTTCAGTGGTTTGATAAATAGGAACATGTTGGTGTACCTTGATGATATAATGGTTTTCTCCAAAGAGACAAGACAACATATGAAGCACCTCAGGCAAATTTTTGAGAGGTGCAGGGAATTTGGCATCTCCCTAAATCCAAAGAAATGTGTATTTTCAGTTCATAAGGGGAAACTTCTTGGCCACATTGTGTCCAAGGAAGGTTTGTCTATTGACCCAGAGAGAGTCTGCTTCATTCTAGAGATGTCCCTACCAAAGCATAGGAAAGGCCTTCAGAGTTTCTTCGGCCAGATAAATTTCATTCGGAGGTTCATTTTGAACTTTGCTGAAATAGTTAAACCCCTAACCTCCTTGCTAAAAAGGGGTGAAGAATTCAAATGGACAATGCTAAGAAAGGACAGCTTTGAAGCTATCAAACAATCTTTGACCCAGGCTCCCGCTCTAATCAGCCCCAACTTCAATAAAGACCTCAACCTCTACACCTTCAGCAACGGAGAAGTAATATCCACCATGCTCACCCAAGCAAACAGTGATAACCTCGAGCAACCACTCGCCTTCTTCAGCCAAGGGTTAGAGGACTTTGAAATCAGGTATACCTATATAGAGAAGCAAGTCTTGGCAGTGGTGCACAGCTTGAATAAATTCAGATATATGTTATCAAACAGCAGGATCCATCTCATGGTTCCACATCCTGGTGTCAAAGATTTCTTGACCAATCGAGACTTAAACGAGAAGAGAGCGGGATGGATCACCAAGGTAATGGAGTATGACATAGATATCAAAATCACCAAGTTGGTGAGAGGAAGGGGCCTGTGTGAACAGCTAGCCACAAATTTGAGACAAAAGGGTGAAGATAGCTTGCTGATCCATGACGCAACCACTGTAGAAGAACCAGCTATCATAAGAGATTGGACACTGGACATGAGGTGTTTCCTTCTTACGGGCGAATGTCCACAAGGTCTCGGTAGGGCCAGAAGAAGGTATTTTAAACTTTGGTCCCTTCCCTATGTTTTGATTGACGGAGTATTATTTAGGAAGGATCTCTCTGGAGTTCTCCTGAGATGCATTGACTCCAGTCAGACTGACAAGGTTTTGGCTGAGTTTCACAATGGGCCAGCAGGTGGCCATTTCACCCCTAAGACCACAGCAGCAAAAATAATGAGAGCTGGCTATTTCTGGCCCACTCTCTTCAAGGATACCCATGCCTGGGTAAGAAAGTGTCAGAAGTGTGCACTCTTTGATGGAAGGCAGCGATTGGCTACCATGCCCCTACAGCCCATTCAAGTTGAACAACCATTCATGCAGTGGGGCTTGGATTTCATA
Source organism: Torreya grandis (assembly GCA_037957365.1). Lineage (NCBI taxonomy): Eukaryota > Viridiplantae > Streptophyta > Pinopsida > Cupressales > Taxaceae > Torreya > Torreya grandis. The sequence goes on along the minus strand of JARHVA010002707.1, from coordinate 787,910 downwards.
GGGATGATCAATCCTCCCTCTAGTGCTGGACACAAGTGGGTCTTGACTGCTATGGATTATTTCACCAGGTGGGTGGAAGCCATTGCTTTGAAGGAAGCAAATGAGAGCACAGTCCTGGATTTTTATGAAGACTTAGTGACACGTTTTGGGGTCCCAACCACTATAATCTCAGATAATGCCTTGTCTTTTCTGGGAACCAAAACTAGTGAATGGGTGCTAAGGTATGGTATATACCTCAGCGCTTCGTCAAATTACTACCCGCAGGGGAATGGACTAGCTGAGTCCACTAATAAAAATTTGATCAAGATTATAAAGAGGACCATGGAAGAAAATTAGAGAACTTGGCATGCCAAGTTGAAAATAGCTCTATGGGCTGATCGAATCACTCTGAACAGATCAATCAAAAATTCTCCATATACACTTGTGTATGGAAGGGAAGCAAGGCTTCCTATCTCACTTGAATTGCCAGCGCTGGACTTCGCACATCAGCTGTAGCTAGAAGAAGGAAGCAGCATGGAGGTCAGATTGTGTGAACTAATGGAGCTCTAGGAGGTAAGGAACCAGGCCATGGTCTCTATGATCAGTCGCCAGCATCAGGTGAAAAGACATTTTGACAAGAAGTCTTCGTCAAAGAGTTTCGTCGAAGGAGACATTATCTTAAAATGGGACGAAGATAGAGATAAGCCCAGAAAACATGCAAAATTTGATGCCCTCTGGAGCGGTCCTTACATGATTACTCAGTGCAAGTAGCATAATGCGTTCCAGCTCTCCAGATTTGATGGCAAAGAATTGCTTATCCCAGTCAACGAGATACATCTGAAGCATTGCCACTAAATTTTGGTTCAGCTGTACATAGTTTCCCTTGTTTTCTTCCCTTTTTTCCCTAAGTGCAGTTTGCACAGTTAGTTGTTTTTAGTCTTGTGTGTTTCCCTTTGCAGTGGGGGTAAATTTTGTATTTTTGATTCTTGGATTATCAAAGCTGTTGTGAACTCGCTTCAAAGTCGCCATCTGACTCTGCACCCAATGGATATGCAAAGCAACTGAGTTCTAAGCATAGCAGGCACGCTTCCCTCGTGAGTCGCCAATTTGTTGACCCAATTTTGCCCCTCAGGCAAAATCCTGGTCACCTCTTACACCTGCTTTGCATGGCCAGTCATTTTAGGTTGCAAGGTCCACCTTCAGGTCTCGACAGTGCCGTTGCAGAGCATTGGTTATGAAAGGCAGCAAAATGGAGAGTCTTCAAACGTCCACGGGAGAAGAGAAGAAAATAGAACGTTCAACACTTAGGAAAAAAAGAGGGTAGAAAAAATGCAAAGGGCGGAAAAATCACCACCCACTACAAGGGCAGAAAAATACACCTGCAGTGCATAAGAAAAAACCCGCCTAGCCACCGGAGGAGAAGACCAGTACGCAAAATGAGGCAATAAGCATGGTCTTGGTAGACTTGTGATGTCATCAATAGTGTTTTTCACACTTTCCAATGAAACTTCTCTTGGCTCTTCTGCTATAAATACAAGGACTTAGTCATTTTTCAGGGGATCTTCCTGACTTTTGTAAAGAGCACTACTCTGCATTTTCCCCAACTAAATCAATAAAAATACAGTTTTTTACCTCTTTCTTGGATGGATACTCTATGTATGTTCTGTATATTTAATCTATGTTCAGTCATTTCCTTTTAAATGCTCTCACAAGTTTTAAATACTAATCTATCAGCTATCTACAGAATGTCAGTTTGCAGTTTACAGGTGAAGAGTTCCATCTAGGGTGCAGAAACAAAGGAGGTCACTTACAGTATGCATTTCACAGCATCTTGGTGAGTCCCTGTTTCCTATATCCTTCACTGAAACATCCCTGTCATTCCAGCAACTTGATCTTTTCTACCAAGTTTTAGTGTAGAGTATACTTGCATTTCCCCTGATTCTGAGAGTGGATCTGGAAGGTCACTCCTGTTTTTGGTGTATCACCTCTTTTAGAGTAGGCTGTTTGTTTTCATGCTTTTCTCTCTCTTTTCATCCCCCCCAGTTTATACCTATATACCTATATTTTGCGTTACCTAAAACAAACAAGATACATCAGAGGGAACTAGCCCATATCTAGAGACTCTCCTCTCCTGCTTTGTCATCCCACAGGTGAGAGAGGGGTTTCCATGTTGTGGGGAGAGGGCAGGAATCCGTGTTCTTGCTGCTGGGTGCACTTTCCAACGTCAACAGTAGGACTTCAAAATTTTATGAACAATCCTTAATAGTCCAAAATTCTTAAAATACTCCTAAATCCTATCTAAGACCTGATGAGGAAAATATGATTTGAAATGAATTAAAATGTGATTAAATTTACTAAAATTTGATTTGGGATTGTCTATCACTCCCCCATGCATCTTCCTACCCAATTGGTATGTACTATCACTTATATGGACATGTCTATTTCAAGGTTTTCTATAAGTTTTGGTGTGTTTATAGGTGAAAAATAATATTGGTGAGTGAAATAAATTGAAATATCTCTTTAAATACTTATCCTAACTTATAAAAATCATTTCTCACCTTGGTTAAATAGGAGAAGTCTTCTTCTATCTAAATCATAATAGGTAGTCAGAATAAACAGTGAGAAGGCAAGATGACTATCAAGTGATGAAGATGAGAAGTGTTCCAAGATTTTAATGGAGGTATATTTGATACACCAAAGGAAAAATGAGATTAATTTTAGTTTATTATCATATCTTAAATTAATTTACTTGAAAATTTTCAAGCCATTTGGATGACAAGTTTGAGGACTACCTAGTGGACTAGTGATAAATAATTGCAAGCATTGAATGACAGATGACAAAGGTCAATACATTAGTTAGGAAAAATTTTATGAATTGAATTGAAATATTATCTACCTCATCACATAATAGCATGTGTCAAGTATTCCTATTGAATTTTTATACACTTAATTGCACTGCTTACCATCAGGAAGGTAGTTTTAAACAAGACAATAAATGGTCTATGCCAACTTGAGGAAGGTTTTCTATTTGAAGTTGAATCATGTTCATATTAATTTATTAACTTTTTTTCCACTTCATTCGATGCATTTTTTATTGGTTCTCAAGGATTGACACCTAGTTTTTTACCTTTGACCGTTACTTATTCTCTCTTCTTCTAGGTTCTATAAATTCAAGCCTTTTTGACTTTATATGGGATCCAAAATTGGTATGGTAAATCCCTAATGGATTTGACATCTCATTTTACATTCAATAAATTTTATAAGTTTATTTCATTACCTAAAATCTCTTACTTAAATGTGTCAAGTGGTTTGTGTTTTGACAAGTGATAAAAGTGATCTCCTTATTTTCCATGTCTACTCTTACATGTTTGTGTGAATGAGATTTCTTCTAATAGGTTTTATAAAGTGTAATATTTTTTAAGTATGTGTTTAAGTTTTATAGGTATTATTAGTGTCTTATATCATATATTCTCTTCACTCACATGAACATAGGTATATCAATCTACCTCTATGAGAAATACTTATGTTAGAAGGATATAGGAGTGAGTTCAATTTGATTTGTCTTCTATTTTTGTGTAGATGAAAATGTGTTATGTTTAGTTTTATTGGTCTATCATCTCATTATTATATGTTTATTTTTTGTTTCCTTCATACCTTTTCACCCCGAATAGTGATTATCTTAGTGTAATTTGATCCTAAGAGATAAAACAAGGGAGGTAGCCCTTTTAAACCTAGAGATATATCTCTTTTAGTGGCTTGTCTATGAAGGGAGATAGTTTTGTATCATCCTAAAATTTATAAGGTCTAATTTAATTATATAGTGTGAAATTTTAGATGAAAATAGAACCTAACCTTTGTTTTTAGTTCATGATTGCATGTTTCTTCCCTAAAATATGTAACATGTTTAAAATTAATATAATTTAATGTCTTAAATTTATCTATAATAAAACTAAGGATGATATTAATAATTATTAATTATTATCTCTCCTTAGCAATACATATTATATGAATTTTGAATCTAAAATTATTCTAGTTACTACTCATCGAGAGACGGCATGTATGACTCCATTCATTCCTCATCCCCCTAGAGCTCAAAGTAGTGATAAAAACCATCCCTCTCCCATTATATAGCTTAGTATTATATTATATAAATAGGTCCAATATGTCACAACATGAATATATAAGGTGATTCATATTGTATAACAAAGTGGAGGTAGTTGCATTATCCATCCTAATCTTCCTCAACCACCTAAGGTTCCAATTAAGTAGCTAGATATTATTATATCATAGAACAACTTAAGAATATAGTGAGTACTCAATTGTGTAAGTGATTTTGGATCAATTTCTATATCACACTCTATGAACCATCATCATGATAATATAATGATTAATGCTTGTAGACTTAAGTTTATTTATGCATTGTCAAGATGAGAAGAGGAAGTCATTAAAATATTTAAGTATAAGATATTTTAATTAAAAAATTATATTTATGATGAAAATAACATAAATAAAAAATAAAATTTGAATAGAAAATAATAATTTTATTCTATTATATTTTAACCAATAAAAAATATAATTTAAGAAAATAATAAAAAGTGGAAATAAAACAAAAAAGCATAACTATATTATTTTTTAAATAGTGAAAAATAAATAAATAAATAAATATATATATATATATATATATATATATATATATATATATATATATATATATAATATTAAAACATAAAAATGAGAATAGATAAAATTAAATTAATCTATACATATAAAGAAAACAAGACTCTATCAAAGTCAAAAAGTTGCTAGTTAAACTAAATTATAAAAACAAGACCTTAACCCAAGTATAAAATTAAATAAAAATCAAGGTTTTAATAATTTAATAAAATTAATACTTCCTTTTTTAATAATACACCATTAATGAATCAATTTTTAAAGTAAAAATCATAAAATTATTATTCACATTACATAATTGTTTAAACACATGAGAAATATTATTTGACATAACGTAGGTAATGTCCAAGGAATTGAAATGATCTAGTCCAAACATCAAAGGGGAAATAAAAATAACAAGATAAATAAAAATAATAAAGGAACCAAAATCAAACATACCAACCTCGACCTATAAAATTAGAGGAGTTGGATAAATGTATACCTTAAATCAAAACCACAAAAATGAACACAACTAGAAAAAGAAAGAAAAATGAGATATACATATTAGGTTTTTTTTATAGAGGTAAAAAAATGATTTATAAAAGTGGTTAAAACATATACCCACATATATATTCAAATTTTTCTCATGTTTTCAAATTTCAATAGCTTTTCTAAGACATTCTTCCATAAAGTGATCTTCTACAACTAAAACTTTAGTGTCCTCAATGTAAACATAATGTTTAATATTACCCATTTTTTGGCTAGAGTTAACTTAATCGTTCTCTCATTTTTAGTATTCTCCATGTGTCTCATGATCCTATTGTTAATTAAACACCTAGTCTTGCCAATGTATGGAAACTTGCAAGAAAAATCAATTTTATATACACAACTTTGAAGAGTAGGTTCTAAGTAGTCTTTGGAAGAATTGGCCATTTTTATTTGTTTAATATTACAACTATTAATTTTACTCATTTCATCAAACCTTTATCTTAATTGAATATTATTCTTGGGTTAAGGTCTCATTTTTATAATTTATTTTGATTATATTTTTTTTGAATTTAATATATTATTATTTTATTTATATCAATAGATTAATTTAGTTTGATCTCTTTTCACATTTAGACATTGATGAGGAACTTTATAATATATAATTTTATTTTAAATTTAATTTTTCAAATTTTAAAATAATTTTCAATTTTATTTCTAGTTATTATTATTATTGTTACCATAATTTTTTTATTGGTTGAAAATATAGTAGAATATAATGATTATTTTCTATTGAAATTTTATTATTTTTTCCTAATGGTATTTTAATAATAAATATAAGTTTTATATTATATTTATTTATATTTCACTAAAATTTTGTAATGAATCACATAGTTGTATCAAGAATAACTCACTACATTCTACATAGATTATGAAAATACCATTGCTCTTAATTTAATATTACTCAAGAAAAAATATTAATTTTATAATTTCTTAAAAAATCCACTATTTATAAAGATATTATTGAAGTAATAGTACGTGATAAAACCTTTACAAAAAAAATTAAACCTTCTTACCAAAATATATTTTCAATACATTATAATGAAGCGAGGATAATATCTATTCAAATAAAAGGACTTACCTCCTAAAATTATAGTTTATCAAAACTTTCGATTAAATATTAAAGTTAAAATTAAATAAGGGGTTAAATGGGTACTCGTAGAAAACAAATCGTGAAATAATATTTTCAATTTATAATTTCTTTATATATTTGGAATAAGAAAAAAATGAATTATTTATTGCCATATGACCATTCATGGATATGATAATATTCCTAGGAAATTTATAGGACAAATGACATTAAATATCATTTTAGGCCCACAAATAATAACAATAATATGTTTATTTATTCCCAATGATCTTAATTATAATATTGTATTGGGTAGACTTTGGATTAATGATGTGATTAAAGTTCACTCTACCTTTCATGAACACATTATATTTAGGCATGAAGGATATATATACAATTTTAATATGGATCAAGAATGTTTCAAGTACTTTATAGTGGTCCAACAAACCTAAAATTACATATTGCATATAAAAATGATGTATTCCTCAAAGGTTCATCATGTACCTAAACATGAGATAAATGATAATGATGTAAAACAATTTTATTCTTCTCATAAATAATATGGGAATCCCATTTTGAGTATCAATATGAAAACACTAATAACTACTAAATATAGCCATTTGACATAAGTAATGGACTTAACACAATATGGTTTTGGACTAAGATGTATGAAATAATTTATATATATCAAAAATGGGTCAAGTAAGTAAACATAAAACATTATTAAGATAATATCCCCATGATCATATAGTAAAACAAGATATCAGGTATAATAATGATTACAATGTCAACAAGGAAAGTGGGACAAAGAAACTTAATATCTATACACACTTCCTCATATCAAAACCTAGTCTTGTGAAAAAATTTCATCATGTAATAACATTGAAATTAGTATGTCCTTAATTTATTTATGATTTATTATTTCCAAAAATTTGAGCATTAGATGTTTTTACTAATGATGAGTTTATTTTGTAATTTTATGAAGCATATGAGGATCTCCCTTCCTTATATCATATTAAAGGTTTCCTTCTACAATCAATTTTAACACATTTTAGAGAGACTAAAATATCAAAAGATGATGTCCAACTATATGGCCCTAATACGATTCCTATTATGACATTTTTAGAAGATCATTCAACATTGTTTAATGAATAAACAATTAAATTAAATTATTAAAATGATAAACAACCATGACCCATACTTATTTTAAAAATCCTCAAGGAAGAGGAGGGAAAATACATTAGAGACATACTACATGATTTCCTTGTCTTGTTCACTTAGTATTCTTTATATATTCCAATAAATTTTTTTTGAATGCATTACATAATATTGTTTTAAACCCTGATACAAAATAATTAAAATATAAAATTAAAAAAATTCATCTAAAATTAGTCTTACTAGTTAAATATGAGATGGAAAATTTATTTTATGTATGGTTCATTATAATAATGTATTACTATGATTAGATTTATGATATTTTGCTTGTCACTAAACTAATGGATAAATTAAAATTTGTATAGATTTTTGGGATATGAACATATTTTTCCCTAATGATGACCTCACATTAGGAAACATAAATATTATTACAAAATCCATGGTTAGTTATGAAATGCTATCATTTATTAAATTTTGTTGGGATAAAATAAAATAAATATTAATCTCAAAGATCAAGCTAAAAAATCTTTACAATTCCATGGGAAACAATTTATTATGTGGTCATGGCCTTTATATTGAAGAATATTGATACAACCTATCAAAGGGCCATGATGCACATATTTCATGAAATTATACATAAAAATATAGAAGCTTATGTTGATGAATTATTTGAAAAATAAAAACATATGTCATATCCACTATTCTTTTTTAATTATTTAGTTAGATACATTTTTATAATCAAAATTATTTATTTTTTCTAGATGGATAATTATTTAACTATCATGATGTACTTGTTTATTTGTATTTGATAAAACTATAGTTTAATACTTAATTAGTTAAAAATATATTTTTATGTCTATACATTAGTTGATATATACATTTTTAGTTAAATTATTATTAATATTGTTTAATTATTTTAGGTTTTTCATGATGAGTTAGGCTTAATGATGAAACGATATTACATGTAGGTAGATATGTAGTGCACAAATATATGTCTAAGTAAAATTTATTAAGAGAGATACCTTTCCACCTTCTGTGTATGTTGGTTTGTGATTTTTTTACCCATAATGTGTTTATTTTTTATTTAAATGACATGTTTGATAATATGATTGACATATAATTACTTGTGTTTTCATAATAAAATACATTTATAATGCATTTAGTGTATTAAATAAAGTGACAAATATTTGAATTTGTCTTGACAAGAATAATAACATAGACTAAGCTTATAATAGAACTAAAATTCTCATTGAATTTTATTTGATCAATTTTTTTTCTGTTGGATGTTACACTTGGTAGTATTTTATTGTATTGTACTCATAATGGTTGTTTATGCAACCTTAGGTTCTAGCATTACATTTTAAAGAAATATTCTTATTGAGAAACCATTATTCAATAAAGCACATAAAGTGCTTAGCATGATTAACCATGGCCTACCTTGGTAATTTACCTTATGAGAACATGATAATTAATCTAATCTTTGAAAAGGTGATTATTATTGTTAAAAATTAATTAATGATTACTAAAATTTATATTAAATTTTTAGATTGATTTATAAACTCTAATCAAGCATTGACTTAGAAAAATGAAATGTGATGATGGAATGGAGGAAATAAAGAGAATAAAAAATAATAGAAAGGGATTTAGGGCATGGGCTTCTTTCAACATTTGATGAAGAAGAATGAAGTTAGATAATAAATAATGGAAAAACCACCAAAATACATTCCCACTACTTTTTTTTATCATGGGGTATTACTAGAAGTTTTTGAATATTTATTTAGTAGTTTTAGTATATTTAAATAATTATGTGACTAATATGCCCATTTTTATAATTTTTTAATGAGGACCCTAGCTTAACTTAAAATTTCTATTTTTAGGTCTTGTTTTGAAATGAATCAATCTAAGTCTAAATTAGAAGTCATGTCTTAAGTCTATTTTTTAATATTTAGAATGAAGTCTCGATATGATTATAAGTTGGTTGAATGTTCCCATATATAATTTAGTATTTATATTGATTCTTGGGTCTAAATGTCTAAATGGAAATATCTAATGAATTAATTCTATATATTTAATTAGCTTTTGGTGCCATAACATTCATCAAATTTAAATTCTAGTTTTGTGGACTAACAGAGGTAACTTACTTTTTAATAAAGGTTGTTTATCCTTTTTAGGAGTGTTCTAACCCTATAGGGACACCTTGCCAAGAATTACTTAGTCCAACTCATAAATATCCCATTTAGTATGAATGATTATCGGGAGAAAAAATAGAAAGTAAAATTGCATAGGATATTCTTTTGATATTCATGTGTTATGTACTTAGTTTGTTGGATATATGTATATTTTTTCCTATCTCTAAGACTTATAATAGGTTAGAATATGAAAAAAATACTATTTTGGTGACAATTATGAGAAGAATGTGAATATTCATAGACCGCAACTGACTATATATATGTACGTTTGTATGAAGAATAGATTTCCACCTTCAAAGAGATCAATAGAGATTATTTTGGTTATGATTACCTATTATGTTTCTTACTTTGTTCCTTACATGTGTTCTCATGTTTAATGTTTATATTATTTATATATAATTTAATCTAAATGCTCTATAAATGTTAATTAATTATTTATTATTCCTAATTATATATAATGTACATTAATTCATCTTTGCTATGCCTCTACTTTCCCACTTTGTGTATGAATTATTTGCACTATCCTACACACTAAAGTAAAAATTAGATATCCCTATCCTTAGCATGTTTTGATGCTTCAAGAAATTCTACTTAAAATGGTGATGTAAGCATGGAAACATTCCTTCCAGAGGAAACTATGCTAAGATGGTTACTAGGGAAGAGAGACATTGAGACATGGTTATACCAAAAAGTATGTATTTTTTTAGAAGAAGAATCTAAATAGATTGATCTTAGCACACAATAAATCATGTGAGAGCATATATATGGAGAGATTTATGAAATATTTTAGTACAAATTACTGGAATTGATAGCCAATTGGTTAGAATGGTTGGAATACTATTGTTTTAACCCAAGAGTGAAAAAAATAATCACTTAGACTGAAGAGAAGATACATAGATTGTAGAAATTAGAAATTGACTGGATGAGGGCAATAGATTATTAGGTTACTACCACCATAAATGTATACATCAACAACTTTTGGTATAAGAATAGATATCTTTTGAAGCTATGTGGGACTTATTTATCTAAGGAATTAGAGGGAAATTTTTGTAGCGATTACCTCTCCTTGTGGAGATTTTGGTTGTGGACAAGGCCATGATTCCTACTCTAGCCAATATGAAGTAGTCGATTAGGACATATGGGTGGGGTGTGTGTTATGATAGTGAATGATAGTTATATGAGTAGGTAAGGATTGAACCTAACTCTATAATGGAGACACAAGGGAAGAAGAGTCAAAATAAAAGTTTGGATTTAGAATGTGAATTATGAAAACAAAATAGATTTAATAAATAGAAGAATACCTAGGTAGTTGTGAGTAGATGTAAGAGTAGTAGTAATATAGCTAATGAATTAGTAAGAATACGTGAAGATAATCATAAAATAGAATAATAATGAATGATTAATAAATTATATGATTAATGATGGTAGACAAAATGAAGTGATGAAAAATGAGATGAAGAAGAGATGTTCAATGAAGAAAGTGAGAATAGTGTAGAAGTAGAGTAGTTAGATTATAGATGTAGTGCATAGCTAAAAGAATAGGTATTATATAAAGGACATGAAGAATTTAATAAATAATTAGAACACATTCATAGGTTAATTAAAGTTTCAAGGATAACAAAATAATGAATCATAGGAAATAATCATTCACTAGAAGATCACACATCCCCACAACCCAATTTCTTATATTCTAGTAAAAAATTTTAGCCAAGTAGATCAGACGATAATAGTTGAAAATGTCCATTTTTAAATCAAGTACCTAATTGGGGTATTAAAATTAAAAAAATAATAATTATAAAGGATTTTAATGCGATATGGCTTGTTGAAAATAAGTAAAGAAAAGAAGGAGACGTAGAAAAAAAGTATGTATGTTGACTCTACTAGTGTCTAGAATAGTACATAGGCATGATCACCCAAAATACAACCTCCTCTTATAATAGTTTTATATTAGATTCCATTGAAACAAATTTAAATAATCTATTATTTCATAATATTCTTAAACCTAAAAATCTATGATGGGTCTATGGACCCTGAATAGTACTTGTTATCCTATGAAATGAGATGAAAAACTAAGGCCATTATTGATGAAGCTTTCCAAAAGTGTGAGTTTATATGGGCAATATCTTGAAGAGAACTTGAGTTCATTTACCATATATATGTTCAATAATAAACTCTATAACATGTTAAGGAATGGATCATTATAGAGTTCAAGACAAAGAAATATACAAGCTAGACTATTCATGACTTAAAGGAGTTAAGGTAGAAGCTAGGAGAATCAATATATGACTATGATCATAGATTCTCTAATGTGATGTATAATTTAAAATTTTACTTAATATATAAATACAAAGTTATGTGGTTTTTCAAAGGACTATTCTCTAGAATTAGGTTTGTCATTACAGACTCAATATGCTACTAAAGTGGATGCTAGAGTTGTTGTCCTACAAATAGAGAAAATTGAAGACTATGGAGAAGCTCTTGTTTCCAATTTCAAGATTGAAAATGCACTATAGGATTTTATGAATAGAATGGAGCAATACAAATAGGAATATAAACCTAAATTGAATTTATAGTGTATAAAGTGCAAAAAAGGACATCATAAGAATGATTTTCCTAAAATCATTACAAAGTTTTGTGAAATATGTCATGTAGTGGGGCATGCAAAAACACAGTGTCATCTCATATAATAATATATAAATAATATATATAATATATATTAATTTTTTTAAGTTGAATAATCATGATCAAAATAACTATAGGGATTTATAGGAGCTCAAATAAGACATCACTAAAAACATATTGACCATCATTATGCAAAAAATGTCCTTAACAAAGCAAATGATTCCAAGCCCAGAGGTTGATAAAGGTTATATGACCCAAATAGGTCCATAATTTATTCCTAATTCATGATAATACCATCCTCAAGGTCTAGCTAGGTGGACCCCTCCATCGAGTTAAACACCACCATCTCTATAGTACTAGTATGTAGCACCATAGAGGTTAACCATGATGTAGCAGTAAAAAATGAGTTAGAGCCCACCAAATGCACAATAATAATTTATATTTAAATATAATACCTAAAAACATCATCATTATATACTACATATCAATAAGTAGGGTATATAAGAGGATATCAATCTAATACAGGAACTAGGGGCATATACAGAGGAGGTTATTAAGGTGGTAAAAGAAATAACTATCAATGGCCTCTTTTGCAATGCTACCTATGTGGAAATTACAATAATATATAATAAAATTTCCCATTTAATCCTCAAATATAGTATTACTATGCATACTATAGAATATATGACCATCATGACATAGAAGATTATCCTATCTTTGAGAAGTAAATAAAGTACAAGGTCATCCAAAATATGAATATGGTGAGTGTGTAGCCTAAGGAAGATTATTAAATGCTTTTACATGAAAAAAACATGTATAAAAAGGTTTTCCTCCACTTTAAATGCCTAAAAATCAAATAATACATAATAATAAGATAAATACCTAGACCTAGATATAGACAAGGGGATTATGTATGAAGCTACATAGATGTTGAAAAACATAAAACACCAAGACACTACTAAAAGAGATGCTACAATAAGAGATGCTCAAATGTATGGTTAGATTATTCACATTATTCATCAAGATGAAGTTATCACTTTACTAATATATCTTATGAAACTTTTAATAAAACTAAATAATGAACACATCTCTCATAATATCATAAACCTACTACATAATATATTAGAATGTGCATAATAAGGACAATAAAAGACAAAAAAAATATTTGGTATGATTAAAAATATAAGCCCTAGCATGTAGATTCATGAATTGACATTTAGGTTGTAGGTTATGAGATTCCAAATTTTGTCTTTGATTTTGGAATCATAGTCAACATGATTCCTATGTCTATATGGGAGGCCATTGGATGACCGGTTCTAAGTTACAACCCAGTAACTCTAAACTTAGCTGACTATGGAAGAGTTAAACCTATTATAATATTATAATATGTTGAGATAAAAGTAGTATAATTGACTTTGTGAAGTGAGTTTGAATTCATTGATATGAAGATAATAGAAAAACATTAGCCTACACTAATTGGTAATAAATGGGCATATGATGGTCAAATGATTATCAACACAGTGCATAATTAATTAGAGGCACACCAAAGAGACAAGGATTTTTTCATTCCTTTGAATAGAGTGCACAAATCATACATCATTATAGTTGAACCATAATCTCCATATATTATGCAAGAAATCAGTTGGATGAAGGTAAAGTTTTTAGGAAAACCTAAAAGTTATGTGCATAACCAAGTGAAACTTCTTATATGATCATACAAAACCTTAGGTATAATCATTAGTAACTCAATAGTTGAAGACATTAGATAAATGGATGCCCAAACCAATAGTTATATATCCATTTATAACCTAGTTTATCACATAAGATTGTGCATTTATGTATAATAAATCCCCTACTCGATCAGAAGTTGACTCCCTCTATAGAAGATGATCATACACATGACTATATAGAGCTAACAAAAAAAGGCACTTTACCTTGGGAAATAGCTTCATCTATTAGTGGAGACTCAAACACACACCTACTCAACTAGGCTCAAGGTGATCATGAACTATGACTTATGAGAATTCTCATTACACATGAAAGATAAATTCATATATACTATGTAACTGAGGATATCAATGAGTTCACTATGCACTTATAGGTTCATGTACCTACCATCAGATAATAAGTTAGTGCTCTTAATTATGATCTGAAGGGAGTTAAAACTACATGGTGAGCAATTCATAGAAAAGACTAGCTTGAGTGGGATGTTTCATGCAAGCTCATGATTAGTAGGTTATAATTACCGTAGATCATAAAAAAAAGTCAGCTTTTCTTCCAAGAAGGTGAGTGTCCTAAAATTCATATTCATAAATATGTTCAACTCTATACTAAGGAACATATGGCACCAAAATATTGGGTTCACATCTTCCATTATACACTTGATCCTTCACCATCAACATGGTATTATGCATCAAGAATGCAGAGGGAGACAAAACAAAGGGTGAAAGTCCAAAGTGATTTCATATATATGTTTGTTTTTTAAGATGATAACCCTATAGTTCATAATGCACTTCTAAAAATCAATCATCTCATATGCCATGGGTACACAAAATATATAAGCACCATGATGGAATCCACTACTCAAAAAAATGTAGCTTTTGATCTTAATTCAACATTACAAAGATATAAAGATAGTAAGAAAGAAGAATAATATCTTATGCATCCATGACAATGAATACAAGATGAAGAAGATGACATTGAGGATTTTGATTCTGATGGTGATCTAGATTTGACAAATTTATTTGAACCTGAATGGCTAGAAAAATCACTAAAGGACACTGGCATAGAAAATACTAAATAAGATAAGCTATACAACATTCAAAAAAAAGGGGGGGGGAATCAAATGATCCAAGAATTTATTAATGAAAAAAATGTAATATTTACTAACATCCCATTAAAAAACATGTATCAAATATTATACTCAAGGAGGTTCCCAAATTGGTGCATCTAAGTGATTATTAGATAGAAATTAAAGTGTCTAAAGTTATGTAACTTCTATAGGATTATCAAGATGTCTTTTCCACTAAATTTTTAGAGATTTTAGGAGATTATCCATCTCTAGGAAAAATTCTCATTAAAATTAAGGAGTTTACATGACCTATAAAGAAATGGCCATACAAGCTAAATCTAAACATGAAGCTAAAAGTGAAAGTTGAACTTGATAAGACGTCAAATGCAAGAATAATCTATCTAGTAGAAAAGGCAGATTGGGTAAGTCCCATGGTAGTGAAACTAAATAAGATAGGGGAGATCAAAGTAAGTGGACATTATCAAAATTTAAATGATGCATGTGTAAATGATCCATTCCCAATTCCCTTCATAGATAAAGTTTTACAATCTATCATAATACATGAAGTCTACTCTATCAAGGATGGTTTTAGCAACTATCATTAGATACCCATCATATAAGAAGACAAAACCAAAATGACTTTTTCCATATAATGGGTATATTTTATGTACAAGATAATGCCTTTTGGCCTTAATAATGCACCTATAGTTTTCTCTCATGAAATTGTGACTGTGTTTAAGGACTTCGCGCATAAATTACTACAAGTTTATCTCGATGATTGGGCCATCTTTTCCTTGTTTAAATAAATTTTTCTAAGTTGAACATTAGGTTAGAATGATGTCAAGATCTATGTATTAATTTGAATTTAAATAAATATCTATTATTTACACCCTTTGGTGTTTCATTAGGTCATGACATATGCAGTGAAGGTATATTGTTTGACCAAGCCAAAATTGTAATAATTATGAGTATGCATCTACCTATTATATCTATATAAGTTTGATATTCTATAGGCCATACATGGTACTATCACAATTTTATCAAAGGATATGCACAAAAGTGTGAATTTTATCTAAACTTTAGAGTATCAATTAGCCTTTATTAAGTTGATGTAGAGATTGGTTACTGCACTCATCCTTATCTTTCTAGACTAGAGAAATCCCTTTCACATGGATTTGGATGCTTCAAGTATCATAGTCAATGTTGTGATTGTGAAACTAGGAGATGGTGGACTCAACCATCCTATTCATTTTTTAAGCCATAAACTATTTGATGTAGAGAAGAACTACACAACCACTAAATGAGAAGCACTAGATGTAGTCTTTACACTACAAATTTTTTGACACTATGTTCTTTCAATGCCATTTGAAGTCTTCACTAATCATCAAGATCTATGATACCTTGTCAATAAATCAATGCTAGGAAGATGCATATCTTAGTGGTTAATGTTATTTCAAGAGTTCCAATTTTGCATTATTATCAATCCAAGAAGAGAAAATGTGGGTCTAAATCATCTTATCTACATTCCTAATGGTGAATAACCAAAATGATTATAAATGACTCTCCTGATTCTCATCTCTTTCATGTTTCTATGATTCATAAATTTTTAGAGGCAATTACCAACTTCCTCAAATGTGTATTCCCTATGTACTATCAAGAATGTGACAAGAAGCAATTTTTTAATAGAGATTTGCCATACACCATCATCAATGGGCTGTGATATCACTTGGGGAAGCATGAAGTATTACATAGGGTTATTATGAAACATGAACGACATCAACTCCTATAGGAGGCACATCAAGGAATCATAAGAGGAAATTTTGTTGGATTAAATACTACTAAGAATATATTATAAAGTGGGTTATGGTGGCCAAATATTTTTCATGATGCACATAGAGTAGATAAACACTATGATGTATGCTAACGCATGGGTAAACCACTAAAAAAATATGAAATGCCTTTTCATCCTCTGTTAGCTGAGCAACCTTTTGAATAGTGGGGTAGTAACTTTGTTAGATATATCAATCCACCAATAAAATGTAGTAAATCTATATTATCACTACAACTAACTATTTTACCAAGTGGGTTTCAATTGTTGTGATACCTAGTTGTGGTGTAAAGGATGAAGTAAAGTTTCTCTATGAGAAAACTATTAAAAGGTTCAGATGGCCCATAAATCTCATTAGCAATCAAGGAATGTACTTTTTAAACAACAATATCAAGGCTCCTACTGAATAATTTATGATTTCTCATCATAAAAGTACTATGTACCATCCACAAGCTAATGGAAAAGATAAAGCTTCCAAAAAAGTGTTGGGTAAAACATTTACAAAGATCTATCATGTTAATAGGGATGATTGGGAAGATCACATTCCTATGATTTTATGAGCATATCACACACACTATAAACGAGCCAAAGGCTTTATGCCATTATATTTTATCTATGGACTTGAATTAGTACTGTTAATGGAATACTTAGTACCTAGTCTATGTATTTCCATGTTCATGAGACTAGGATCATGAATCCCTCACTAACAGACTAATCAAACTAAATAAGATAGATGAGTATAGATGAAAAACATTGTGGACACAATAAGTTCACAAGTAGAGTTAGAAACCATAACATGATAGGAATTGATGCCATGAGTAATTTCATAAAGATAAACCAATCTTATGATATGATAGTCATTTCAGAGCATTTCTAGGCAAGTTATAGATTCGATAGAAAGGACCTTATGTTATGAAATATCATAGCAAGGAACTATTATTTTTACAAATATTTAGGGAACTATTTTACTAGTGAAATTGAATGGTTGTAGGATTATGCCCTATCGATAATAGTCAAATTGATCTCATTCTGCTAAGTGAGTGGGTGCTAAGTAGTACCAAGTAGATTAAGATTTCTCATTTCTGCATGTTTTTGTGTATTTTTTTCCTATCTATGTGTGTTTTTAGATGATATTTCCACTACCATTTGAGAATCAAAATACCAAGCATAGCATGTAGTATTCATGTGTAGGATAAGCCATGTGTGCCATCATAGATGTTAAAGAGAAGTGAATGAAAGCAATTAAGTCTAGGAAAGGTATAGATAAGTCACATAAACAAGATTTCCACTATATAATGGCCATTCACAAGAAGTAAATGCTAAATCCAAGGTTTTATTGACTTAATTTTCAACAAATTCATGTCACATCAACATCATCCACTCATACCCCCACATGGAAAATAAATAGCATAAAAATATATCTCCACACATGTGCAAGTGACTAACTACCTTAATCACTAGATTGGATTAGATTTTCCACATCAACCATTACATTCATGATGAGTGGACAAATAATCATGAAATTTATGCAAAATATAATAGGTGTAAAATATATAAATAAAAAGTTTGAGAACCAAGTCAACATTTCATCCTTATGCATATTTTTCATGACCTATAATTGTAAAGAGCTAAACTAGATTTATTGTATAAAGAGCCTACAAATTTTTTAAGTTAAATTAATTATTAAATATAGATACATCATAGCTCACTAGGGGAATAAATGATGCACAAAAATAAGTAATGGGTGTTGACATGGATCTTAGGTAGACAAAATTTAATGATCTAGATCCATTCAACTTCCTTTGATAAGACAAATATAAGTTATTTCACCAATACCCCATCGACGCTACATTATCTCTTACTCTCACAACTCCCCAATACTTCCACAACATAGAAGTTGAGAAATTACTCTAAATTCATACTTTTGGTGATTTTGGGGGAGATTATACAAGTTTTACTTAGTTGATATAATAATGACAATATCTAACTTGGCCTGGACATCACCATTGTTATCAACATAGAATCCATGGCCTGAGCTTTGGGAATGCTTGAATGAAGAGACACCCTATCTCCATACAAGATGAGAATGTCCCTTATTCTAAAATAATTCTAAGAATTATATGTTAAGAGCTCAAAATGGATACTAACTAAGAAAAATATTAATTAACTAGTGCATATTCTCATCAAATACATCACCAAGAGGTTCTAGTAGATGACCAAGTCAATAAAATAAATACCAAAAGGGGTTATGTACATCACCCATGGCATGATCCAAAATAAATGAGTAATTTACCTGGTTAGAGTACTTCATTCAAGATCTACTCACAAACACCTACAAGTTTCACACCTCTCTAAGGTAGACATTTCAATACCAATTCCTCATCTTCCTACTCTACTTCACACAATGGAAATCTCCAAAGGGAGAAATGTACCCCAACATAGAATATTGGTTGGTGGAGAAATTTCATAATATCATCTATACATAGGAGTTTAGATACCTATGACATGAATGCAAATTCAAAACATGGTGGGAGGAGTGTCTGAAACTAATTACAATGCATCCTTGGGTACTATCAAAAATCATGTAATATCTGGGTCAACACATATTTATCACTTTGATATCTAAGGGTCTATTTATACACATTCATGAGTTGTTATGGTTACCCTTTACACCACTTCCAATTTTTGCCACTATGAACATAGCACAAGTAGAATTCACCAAATAAAAATCCTTCATAGCCTAATGTGTGACTCCACTATAAGCCATACCACCTAGAATACCCATCCCTATAACACATCAACTAGTAGAAGCTAATAATACCCAATAATAGAAGGGAAAACACATGATTTTTGTAGATCACCAATCAATGTCTCTTCCTTTTAATTGAAATACATGTAACACATCAACTTCGTTAGACAATATAAATCTAACATAGATCACAAGCTCACTCAACCTCTTATAGATGGGCATGCATGAATAGGAAGTATACCAGGTCATGATTGTAGACATGTCTAGTGATTTATATAATAGATAAGATGAAAAGGAATTCTTCTTCTATAAGGTTATATGCATGGTTCAAGTGCAGAAGTAGGTCCCTATATAATTATGGGTAGACCTTTTATTTTGTCCACCATCCATTATTTCTGACACTATACACAAAGAATCAGATTAGTTATAGTGGATGATCAACTTTTAATAGTCACAACATGATCCTACATTCATAGCTAGACATATTTACACCACTTCAAGAAAGCCCACCAAAATCACTCATGCACAGACCTTGAACTAGGCAAGAGACTAGAGTCTTCCCGACACTCAAAGAGCATACATTTAGATGACCATCCACTATGTAAGAAGCATAAATTACCCTTACCTCTACTTCACCACCATTGAAAATAAAATTAGTCATGCTTGAGTAGAATAAGGCACAAGTTTCTAATTTTGAGGTTTAACTAAGTGATTCACTACCATCACCACAATCTCAATAGGTTGAAGAGATCACATCTAAGTAACCTATAAAATCAAAATAGTAGGCTTGTAGGGAATAATAAATTCCCATAGTAGAATGGCAAGGTAGGAAGAGAATTGGTAGAAGGAACAAGCTCAATAACAAGAAACTCAACAAGCTAAAGAAGTCAAGGTCACACAAAAGGCTAATGATGTAGAGGCAAATAAAAAAAAGGCAATGGATGTGACCAAGAAGGCCCAAGAAGCTACTGATGTAGTTTAGAAATCCCAAAAGGAATAAGCATGGAAGGTAAAATAATATGAGCTCACTACCAAGGCTAATATAGAGGAAGAAGGGAAACAAAAATAAGATACAATTACCTGATCACAATAACAAGCAGAGGAAGCTATAAACAAAAAGAAGGAAGAAGAAGATTAAGCCTTATGCTAATAATAGCCATAGGCACAATAAGGACAAGCACAAGTACATGCCTAAGATGCATAAGAACAATCCAAGGTAATGGTATTAACATAATAGAAGAAGAAATAAGAATAAGAATGTGCAAAAAAGTTCAAGGTTGAGGAGGAACAAAAAAAGCTACAAGTTGTGTAGGAAGAGATGAAAAAGAAAAAGGACGGTGATGAGGAAGCAAAAATAAAGTAGGTTGAAGATCTACAATAACTCAAGTTAGTAGAAAAGGCCATAACATAGTATCAATAGGTATCAGAGTAACCTTAGGTAGAAGCAAAGCATACAACATAGGAAAAACAACTAGTTATAGCATAGACAGACCCTCACCACTTGGAGTTGAGTTTGGGAGAAGTTTGGCTCTAGGATGTCCCAATAGTTGGTGTTTAATACACATATTTTTTACTTTTACTTTCCATAATGCCATGAATAGACCCCTCAATAATGATATTACATTAATTTCACTTTCACTCAAGTAAGAGGCTTCCTTGGTCATCTCTAGGCTCCCACTAAAGAAATAATTAGAGGGTAAAACAACATTCTAGGATTCAATTGCATAGAAGGCTACCTTTTTAGAGATAAAGATGGTTTAATATAAGGCAGATAATGTGGAGTTGAAGGTTTTCTTTCATGAAGATATGAATATGATCTAGGACACCAACCCATAGTTGGTCACTTGAGTAATTTAGGACCAAGTTATGTCTAACCAATGCAAAATCAAGGCATTGGTCTATGAGATAACTAAGGATTAGTGAATAGATTAAAATTATGTGTAGTTGGCACACTAGGATAAAATTTGAAGACTAAGGTAATCACACTTATGACCTTACTAGAGGAATACTAGGGAATGCTAGACATTGATTCATTATAGGCATAATAGTTGCACGTACCTTGATGGACTAGAAGTAAGAATTGGATGCCACTTTAGCTAACTCTAGTTTATACTTCACCATATTCATAGTATCCAAAAAAATTATGAGAAGCCACACTACCTTAGTGGATGAGAAAGACATAGCACCATAGGACTTGTTCAATGTTTGAGATAATGTATACGATAAACTTCTCAATTGGTAGAGTGAGCTTCTGCATAGTATATTCAAAGGTGTCTAGGCCTAACATCATTCAAACAAATTAGATCAATTGAGTGGTGAGATACATAAGAGGGTAAATACCACTAAGTTATCTATGAAAGTCAATGATGACTCAGATCTGAAGCAACTCATCAGATTCATGCACCATTGTGCACCTTGCTATGCATGGTCTAGAAAGTTATGCTCGACTAGCATATGTATAAAACCAATTTGTCTCCATTTCATAGTGAGTTTTCCTAAATACTCAACACTCTAGTGTAAAATCCACCATATGTGCTCTATAAATTCATTGATTAATGTAAATCAATGTAGTCCAAGGCCATGGATTCATCTTCTTAGTCATCATCTACAACCATGATTCCTTCATTAAGCTAAGTACTATGTAAGGTGCCAAGTTTAAAAAAAATTGTAAAGAATTTTGTATTAGGGATGAATAGTAAGACAATAAGGGATTATATGGCTGAAAACCCATAAAGGGCATCCACCTAGTTATGCTAGCTTATTGAAAACCCAAGAAGGTAGTAGGTCAGTATGATAGTTGAAAACCTGAAAGGGAAGATAAGTAGTGTGCAAGAGGTAAGAACCAAAAATAACACATTGAGTGATT
Source organism: Torreya grandis (assembly GCA_037957365.1). Taxonomy (NCBI): domain Eukaryota; kingdom Viridiplantae; phylum Streptophyta; class Pinopsida; order Cupressales; family Taxaceae; genus Torreya; species Torreya grandis. The sequence continues at coordinate 765,466 of JARHVA010002707.1, read as the reverse complement.
AATATGACTCTTACTAGTCTAAAAAATTATTCATCCTTTTCCTTTGTGCATATTCAAAATATCTTGTGACTTATCATAGGATGAGATAACATTTTAAGTCTAGGAAAGTGTTGGGAGAAAAAAATGGATAGTAAAGCTACACAGGATATTTTTATGACATTCATGTGTTATGTACATAGTTTTTTGAATATATGTACATTTTGTCCTATTTACATGACTTTAAATAGGTTATAATATGAATAGACCCCTCTTTTGGTACCAAGTTTGAGAAGAATTTGAACATTCATATGCTGCAACTGAATGTGTGTGTGTCTGTGTGTGTGTGTGTTTATATGAGGAATAGAGTTCCACCTTCAAAGAGATCAATAGAGACTATTTTGGTTATGGTTACTTGTTGTGTTTATTAATTTTTTACTTTCATTCATTGTCATGTTTAATGTTTAGCTTATTTATATCTAATTTAGTATAAATGATTTGTAAATTTTAATGAATTACTAGTTGTTCCTAATTCCTATCTAATGCATAATAGTTCATCTTTGGCATGCCTCTATTTTCATAGCATGTGTATGAATTCTTTTCAATATCCTATGCACTAAATTAAAACTTTTATATCCTCATCCTTAGCATGTTCTGATGCTTTAGGAACCAATGATAATAATGAATTTTCAAACTTAGTATTTTTGCTAAAAGTTTCCTCACACAAATGGTTTTTGCATGTTTCTATTTCACTTAGAGAAACCAACAAATTTAAGACTAATAACGAGTTATAATTTCAATGGATAAGTCCTTGAGTTCAAATTCTAATGGCTAGATTCCCAAGCTCCAAGATCATTCCACATGTTGGTATACAACTTCCTCATGAAGGATTTTCAAAGCAACTAATTCTTTTCCTTTAGCAAGGCCCAAGATTCATAAGATTGAGATGTGTGTTTTCATCTCTCTTCTCCAAAACTTATGAGGCAAAAGGTTCCAAGTCCTTTTAACCCAAGAAACTAAGAAATTGGGACTATAACACATGTATTCATCCTAGTTACTTTCTTCTATTAACTTAAATGAGTAAGGAAAATACTCTACAAGGACTCAAGTTTTGAGATCATTTCATGTGTCTCCATATCATTTCTCTAGAGAAAATAAGTGAATTAGACCAAAGTATTGAGGTCCTCAATTACCCAAAAAAGTGAGATCATGCCATGCAGCATGATCCCACTCATCTATAACTAAAAGGAGTTGGCACATAGTATGAAGGTAGGTGAACGCCCATGAAATCAAGGGTTGTCCATGTGACTGCATCCCACTCACCCAAAGCCTATAGACAAAGATACACATTTTGAGGCTAGGAAACCCTTCAAATAAGTGAGATCATGCCATATTACATGATCCTAATCAGTCATGGCTTGTTAGGTAGATCAATGAATAGTCCCATATTTATATATTAAATACCCCCCATATAACTGAGGGTTATTCACGTATTGGAATCTTGCTCATTCAAATCTTGTAGATAAAGCAAAAGATAATATGAATCCCATGGTCCCTTAAATTAATTATATTGATCCATGTGTTGACATATCATTCCTATAGATACAAATATTAAAGTATCCAAAGTCCTGAGGTCCCTAATAATCTAGATAAATAATATCATTCCACATGGAATAATCCTACTCATCCATGACTAAAAGAAGTAGGCCAGAGTCTCAAAGTTCTCAAAGTGTCTAGATAAATGAGAGATATCTATATGGAGTCATCCCACTAACTTTCATCTTGTAGATAGATCAAAGGACTATATAAATCAAGTGACCTTATGAATAAGCATCATCATACCATGTTTCATGATCCCACTCATTCATGTCCAAAGTCTTAGGGGTACATGGTGGCTAGATTTAGCCTACATACCAAAATTTACCTAATACAAAATAAGAAGCTAAGCAGTGTCTTGATTGAAGGGTGATCCAATGGTGTAAGGAGTAGATAGACTTTAGGAGAAGATCACTTTCCATTTTAATTATTTTGAAACACTTCAAGTAAATTTTATGTGTAGTTTATAAAATTTTGAGAAAGCAGGTTGTTATGGTGATCAATGTAGTCATGATCATGGAATGAGTTTGCATAGGACTCAGAGTCTCATCATAAATTTTAAAGATCAAGAAATATTTTAAGCATATTTGTACAAGAACTAGACCTTCATGGCACATCATGCAAAAATAAATAGGTCAACTTGATTATACATTTAATAAAGTATGATTAGAATGCCTCTCAGGCAACAATATCACATAAACATGATGTATTTCATACCTAGATCATCCATTTCAAATTTCATATATTGATGTCTTTTCTATCTCAAGATAGAAAGCTCCAAAGTTAGACTTGCAAAGTAAGACATGTGTGGGGATGTCAAGGTAAAACCACAACAAATATCCATTTGAATTCAAATGTTCTAAGGGTGAATGAACTATTGAAAAGTGTCCAAATCTTGAAATCTAAGATCAAATCCAATGGTGAGTGGAGATATAGCAAGTCATTATGTCTAAAAGATACAATAACATGCATTTGATCATGCATCAAAGATAAATGGTGAGCATCAAGTCAAAAGATTAGTGGATCTTGAGAATTAATGGAAAACTAACAAGTGTCAAGGTCTCAAGTGCCTAAATGAATATATAATGGAACACATCAACTGACAAGGCTAATGGGCACAAATAAATCAATGGAGCACATTTAATCATACCAAAGTAGATTCATGACAAGTGACAGGTCAAATATTCATTTGATCTTAAAGATGAATGAGAAGTAACCAAGTGTCAAGACTATGGTAATTACCAGATAAATCAATACAGTGCATTCAAGATATACAAAAGTAGATTGATAATGCACATAGGGTGAAAGGGTCAGTAGGATCCTAATAATGAATGGAAAGTTGTTAGGTAGCACATTATTATAAATCCATATTAAAATCAAGGAAAACTATCAAAAGTTGAAGCCAAATAAGGTTGGGGTCAAATTAGATCAAATATTTTGAAGGAAGACCATGGAGTTGGACACATTAGCTTTGATGTGTTTATCACCAAAGATAACAACATGATTATGACCCTTTTTTCCATTCTTACATGCCAAAGATGAACTAGTAGGGAGTAATCCATGATAGAATAATATCATAATGTTTCAGATGACTTGATTCCATAATTATAACCATAAGGAGCATTAACGTAAGCCATAAATAGATTAAAAGTGACTAATATGGTTATTGTATCCATTTTTTATAAGTAGTCTTAAATATTATGATCTTTTCTAATGGTATCAATGCTAGAATGATTGGAATTCTTGGTCATTATGCTCCCTTCTCCATCCTTCTACTCATGATTTTTATCTCTCTCATCCCATTATGCTATAAATATAGGATTCTAGGCCTTGAAAATGATCCCTCTCTTTGGCATGACTAGACTCTGCTAGGATTTGTACTATAACACCTATTTGATATAATAAAAGATAGAATTTCTCCATTTTCAATTTGAATCAAATTATGTTTCATGAGTTCATTTATGTGGTTAAGTGAATATATGTTTTCCTTTATCCTTTGTAAGTTTTCTCACCTTCATGTAGTTTTTTCGTAGTTTTCACAAGTCATTCTAAGTGCATATATAGTCTATTTGTCAGTTTGGAAATGGATAACTGCCCTCCCATACTAGTTCAATAACTTGTCCATGACTTTGTATGAAATAATTATGTGAGGGTTTATAAAAGAGTGAGTTAAGTGATATAATCTAATATTTAACTCATCTTATGATGTGTCTTGTGAAAGTATAAGAATTAAAATATTTGGTGCATCACCCCCTTTTTACATGCTTTCATAGACTACTGTTAATCTCTCTCCCCTTTTTCCCAACAAGAAGCTAGTTTAGGTTTAGTATAGGTGATAGACCTAAAAGGAAGCTAAAATTATCTATAGTTATAACCCAAGATTAGTTGACCTATAACCTAGGGTCATTCCCATACTAGACTAGGTTTAAGCAAGAGGACCTGAATAATCCCCTTCTTAGTGTGTGAAACCTAGGACACCAACAATTCTAGCATACATATTTTCCTTAGCATATATAAATATTAGAGTTGAGAAAATCATCTGAAATAGAAAAGGAGGTCTAGCATCATTAGGATATAAATATATTTAAATTTTTAAAGTTCATATCACCATTTAGACAACATTCTCATGCCAAAGGTTACTATAAGGTCATCTAGTAAAGGTATTCTCCTTTAATTCACTGAGCTACCTTCTATTTCATAGAAGAAATCAAGATTAAATGGGATAAGACCTTATCCCCAAAAGTAATATTCATCTCCTTATCATCTTATTTTTTTAAGTAGTGTAATCCACACTACCTAAATAGCTATCAAGAATCAAGTGTTCATCCCATTCAGTAGTGGTAGTCCATCTAATTTAGCCCATTTTGATGACATTATTGTGTCTATCCTTAACAGTATCCCATTATTATTAGGATAAGGTCAAATTATTATTATTGAGCACATCTAGGATGTTGCCAACCATTGTTCCATTCATAATTTTATTCAAGGTAATGTGGCTATCAGTTTGCTTAATACTTACTTAAAAGGAAAAACATTACAGTAATATATAAATATTTCATTTAATTCCATTGCTACCTATGATGATTTAGGTGCAGCCTTAGATAATTTGAAGACAAATCTGATCACCTATCTTTAGTTGAACAACTAATTAACATAAAGAGATCTCCCCATGAGTTCATGTCTAATTTTAGCCTTAGATTATAAAATAAATGGATTAGATTACCTAAATTTATTAGACCATACCTATAATATGCCTTCTTGTATTGTTTAATATCCCTTAATTTTGATATTTGTGTAATGATATATTCTACAGGTGGTAATACCTTTCTAAATGCTTATGAACTTCTAATAAGAGAAAAAAATAGTTTGATACAAGCTGATAATATTGCTTTAAGGCCTCTGATTCCTATATTCCTAGAGTTATAATCTATTCCACCCCCTAAAATTCCTCAATTTCCATCATTGGCCCCTTTTCCACCTCCTCAATCTCAAGTTCTATCCCCTTCTAGTCAAGCCAATGAGCTTGTTGAGTTAAAAGTTTTACTTTCAACTTTTGGAAATTAAATAGTAAAAAACAAGAGGAAATAGTATCAGACTAATAGGCCCTATCAAAAAAAAAATCAAACTACTTATCAGCCCTTTAGAGATTAAAGGCCTTTTTATCAAGGATTTAAAGAAAATAGACAACCTTACCAAGCATAAGGATCCATGGTTTCAGATGAACTATATGCATCTATTAATTCTAATGCACCTCCCACATCAAAATATATTATTCTCACACCACCTAGAAACATTTTGATGCATGAATCAAATTAGCATCCCTCCCACATTAATGATGTTCAAAACCAAGCCTTGTTATTATAGAACATTAATATTTCACAAATGACACAAGAAGAGTTTTCTCTTCAAGGAGGTAAGTATGAGGAGAAAATTTTGGTACCTAAAGGATAGGTTCAACAATTTTAAGGTTACCCTAATGCCATTAATGTAAATTAGCAAATGGATGATTATTTTTCTTTTAATCACGGTAGTGAGACTAGTAGTCCAAATGGTCAAGTTGAAGCTATAACTAGAGCTAAAATAAGAGCCATTGATGAGGTTAAAGATGTGACTAATGATTTAAGTACTCATAATGTTGTTTCCAAGAATACCAAAGATAAAATTACTACCCCTATAACATATAAAAATTATAATGCAAAGTTTGGGAAGGTCCCTCAAATACCTCTAGTTCATGAACAACCAGTGGTTTAAAAGGTGTGGACAAAAGTTAGTGGAGATTCATTAAGAAAAGTGGATTATATGAAGAAATAAAATGTAAAACTTATAATGTGGTATTCCCTTTCTATTATATGACAAAAAAAATTCTCATTCAAGATATTTTAGATCTCAAGGTGTCTCTAGAACCAATTGAGAAATAAGGAGTTATCCTAACTAATTCAAACCAACCAATGAGAATCAATTATAGTAGGTACATAAAATGGAAAAAGGGGAAAAATATAAGGAAAATTCAGGTGACAACACTCCCTTATACCTCTCTCTAATAGTTGGTGACTATTTAGTTCATAATTGTATGGTGGATAGTGGAGCTAGTAGAACTGCCATGCCTAACCAAATTACAAACAAGCTCAGTCTTGTCTATGAACAAATTGTTAAAGGAGTATTTTAATTGGATTTTATAGTAGAAAATATAATATTAATCATTAAATATATGAATATTACATTAAATTCTTGTCTTAATGCTACCATTTATCAAGATGTAGTTGTGGTGGACTTGCTTCCCTATTTTTCCATGTGTCTATCAAGGGACTTTAACTCAAAGATTGGATGATACTTATCAGAAAATTATAATTATTTTATGTTCAAGACCAAGTATTTCACTAAGGTAATAATACATTCTAAACCCATTGTACATTTCCATTTGGAACCATATATGCCAAGTATTGTGAACACCAATTGCCTCATCTCATATGAGGTGTTAGAAGATAGTGTAGAGGAAACTAAATCACCTGTAGATGGGATCCTAGATTTTATATTTGATGAGTAGGCCTATATCTCACATGAATATTATGATTATAATATAATTAAATAATAAGGAATTGGTGTTTTTTTCATGAGAAAGATGCACCAATTCTAGCCTTGATGAAGGATTATGAGTCTAGTGATGGTCTATTTTAATTATACTTTGATGGATCAAGGAATAAACATGGTACTAAAGTTAAAATGATGCTGATTTATATATCAAATAAAATGTACTTATCATCTATTAAATTTTAATTTGGTTTCTCAAAAAATGCTACATAATGTGAGGCACTAGTTCATGGTTTACAATGGGCTAGGAAGATGAAAGTCAACTCCTTACATGTCTTTGGTGATAGTGAACTTGTAGTTCACCAAGTGAGAGGTATTTATTTATGCAAAAAACCATTGCTTAAATATTAAAAGAATAGAATATAGGACTTTATTGAAGAATTTTAGGGCTTCAACATTTAGGTAATACCAAGAGATGAGAATAAACATGCAGATAGGTTGGCTACCATTGGGGCACAATTTAGTATTTTGATTGATGGATGAAATGAAAAGGTCTCGTCACACATTAAGCTGATTTTAAGGCCTTCTATCCTATATAATAATGATAATTGGAAAGTGTTTGAAGATGATAATTATATTTTTAGATTCTTGAAAGATGAGGTTGAGTTTTCCTCAAGAAATTAGTTAAAATACTTGTAGTAGTATGGTGATCAAAATGTGCAACTAAAAACAAATAAGTTTCCTAAGGGATTAATCACACTTGAGAACATATTCAATGGTGATGATGACAGGAGGAAGGAAAATTCATATTTATCAATAAAGGAAGAATAATATGCTAATGTGGAAGTTGTCCCTGGTAAGAGCTTAAAGTTGGGTAAAGTATGCACTTATTTAGAGAAGGAAGCTTTCACTAAGTTATGTGAAAGTTTTTTTGATGTATTTTCATGGAAATATAGTGATCTTAAATGATTTTACCCAGGTTTATCTCAACACATCACTGATTTAGAAGATGAAACTAAGCTAGTAAGATAAATACAAAGGCCTATTAATCCTAATCTTGAGTCTTTAATGAGAGCTAAGATTCATAAGTTCATTTAGTTAGCTATTATATTTCCAATTAAGAACTAAACTTTGATGGCAAAACATGTGCCAATATGGAAAAATAATGGTAAAATTAGACTATGTGTTGACTTTTATGCCCTAAATAAGGCTTATCTTAAATACCACTATCCACCACCATTAAAGGAACAAATTCTATAGTTGGTTATAGGTTCAAAAAGGTTTTCCTTATTGGATGGCTATAGTGGTTACCCCTAATTTTGGTCAAGGAAGAAGACCAATTCAAGACAAAATTTATGACAAAGTGGGGCATATTTATATATAGAAAGATGCCCTTTGGTATATCTAATGTTGGATTAAATTTTTAGAGATTCATGACTATGGCATTCCTAGGCCTTCTTAACAAATTTATGCTAGTTTATTTGGGTTGTGTAGCCATGTTCCCAAAGGATGCAAGTAAGCACATAGCTCAGATTGAGCAAGTGTTTGAAATGTGTAGGTAATTTAGGGCATATTTAAATCCTAAAAAGTGTGTCTTCTTTGTTCATGAAGGTATGCTCTTTGTACATATAGTTTCAAAGCATGGTTTAAGCATAGATCTTGAAATAATAGCTTCAATTCTTGTACTTTCCTTGCCCAAGAACAAAATAACTTTGTATAGTTTTTTTGGGGGAGATCAATTTTAACAAAAGATACATCTCATATTTTGCCACTTTATCTAAGCCACTCAAAACCATTCTAAATAAGAATTAAAGTTTTAGCTAGTCTAGATAATGATTAAAGAGTTTTGAGGGAAATAAGAAATCCATGGCTAGTGTTCGTACACTCATGAACCTAGATTTCATAAAGGATTTCATATTATACACCTATTCTAACATTGACACCATTTCTAGCATTTTTGTGTAATAGAATCATGGATCCTTAGAGTAGCCAATAGATTTCTTCAGATAAGGCTTGGAATAATATGAAAAAGTTACTCTTATGTTGAAAAACATGTACTTTTAGTCATAAGGTCTCTCAAGAAATTTAGATGCTTATTTACTAACAATAAGATACACCTAATGGTTTCCCATCTAGGTGTCAAGGAGTTTCTCTTGAACAAGGACATAAGTGAGAAAATAGTTAGTTGGATAAAAAAGCTAATGGAATATGATGTAGAGATCAAAGTCATAAGGTTGATTAGAGGCAAAGGACTTTGCGAGCATCTAGACTAAGTCTTACAAGAAGCTAATGATGTGGTTATGGTGTTAATTAATGAAGAGGTTATAGTTGATCATACCTCACCTTCTAGCTGGCATCATGGTTTGATAAGATATCTCCAAGATGGTATTTATCCCTATCACCCAACTTCTTCAAAAATAAGATATTTCAGATTGTAATCCATTCCATTTCTTCTTGTTGATGGTGTTTTGTTCAAGAAAGATATCAATGGCATGTTGTTAAGATGCATTAAACAACATATAAAGGAAAGGTTACTTAAAGAGTTAAATGAAGGATATGGTAGAGGGAATTATTCAACAAGGACCACATCCCATAAAATCATGAGAGGTGGGTATTATTGGCCAAGATTAGTTGGTTATTGTCATGCATGGGTTAGGAAATTTAGATAATGTGCTATGTTTGTGGGAATGGTGAAACTTTCATCCTCACCTATCTAAATAATTATAGTAGATCATACATTTTTATAATTGGGATTATACTTAACCCCCCTTAAATATTAGGTCATAAATGGATACTAACTACATATATATTACTTCACTAGATAGACAGAAGCAATGGCATTGAAGGAAGCAAATGAGGCCAATGTTCTAAATTTCTATGAAGGTCTACGTACTAGGTTTGGAGTCCCATAAAATATTATTTATATTAATGTGATGGTATTTTTGGGGTCTCAAATCAGCCAATGGGTATTTAAACATAGTGTCTTTATTATCACTTCATCAAATTACTACCCATAAGACAATGGTCTTACTAAATCTACAAATAAGAACCTGTTGAAAATCATAAGAAGAAAAATTGAAGATAATTAGAGGCCATGGCATACCAAATTGAATTAATCTCTATGGGATGATAGGATCATCTTTAAAATATCAATAACTAGCTCTACATACAAGTTAGTATATGGTAAGGAAGCAAGAATGCCTATTTCTCTTGAATTTCCTACCCTGTAATTGATGCCCTAATTTGAGTTGTTAGAAAATGAATCAATAGTGATTAAGTATATTGAGATTATGGATATGGAAGATACATGAAATAAATCAATGATATCCATGGAAATCCATCGATTAAAAGTGAATAAATCATTTGACAAAGGAACTTCTTCATGAAGTTTTAAAGAACGAGATTTGATCCTTAAGTAGGATGAGGTCAGAGCTAAGCTAGAAATTCATACAAAGTTTAACTATCTTTGGAGTGGTCCATACACAATATCAAAATAAAAATCCCATAATCTCTTCCAAATTACAAATATGGATGGTGAGGAGCTTCCTATCCTAGTCAATGGGATACATCTGAAACACTGCTATTGAGGAATCTAACTTCCCTGTACATAGTTAGTTGGTCTTATTTTTCCTCTAAGTATTGCCCTAGCACATTAATCTATTTATTTTTTATTTGTTTAGTTAGTTTCCCTATTTTATATGTTTCCCTTATTATTTTTGTGGAATTAATTATCTTTTCAATTCAAAAGGTTTCTTGCAATCATGGATTAGATTCGTCATTATTGGTAAGTCAAAGAGTCATGTAAATGGTTCAATTTCTCAATCATATAAGGCATGATGCCCATATGAGTTGACAAAGATGTTAGAAAAATTTGGCCTACATACCAAAAATTTCCTAATCCAAAATAATAAGCTAAGTAGTATCTTGATTGAAGGGTGATCTAATGGTGGGAGGAGTAGGTATACTTTAGGAGAAGATCACTTGCCATTTTAAAGCTTCAAAAACACTTTAAGTAAACTTAAATTGTAGTTTATAAAATTTTGAGAAAATAAGTTCTCATGGTGATTTATGTAGTCAAGATCATGGAAAAGGTTTGCATAGGCCTAAAATACTCATTTTATTTTTGAACTATCAAGTAATAGTTCAATTATAAGTTTAGAAGAACTAGACCATCATGGCACGTCATGCAGAAATGAATGAGTCATCTTGATTGTGCATGTAGTAAATTACACTTAGAAATACTTTTAGGCTAAATATCACATAGACACAATTTATTTCATGACTATATAATCCTCTACAAAGTTTATATCTTGATGTTTTTATATCTCAAGATATAAATCTTCAATGTTAGACTTATAGAGTAAGATGTGCATGGGGATGTTAAGTTAAAGCCATGACAAATAGTTGTCTGAATTTAAATTTTTAAAGGATGAATGCATAGCTAAAAGGTATCCAAATCTTGGAATATAAGATAAAATCCAATGGTGAGTGGTTATCGAATGAGTTAGTGGGTCCTGAATAGCCAATGACACATATTTGATCATGCATCAAAGATCAATGGTGAGCATCAAGTCAAAAGGTTAATAGATCCTAAGAATGAATGGAAAGATGAAAATTATTGAATGAATATCTAATGGTGTGAATCAAATAACAAACCTAGTAGGCCCAAATAAATCAATGGATTACATTTAATCATACCAAAGAAGATTGATAAAGAGGGAAAGGTCAAAGATTCAATGGATCTCAAAGATGAATGAGAAATAACCAAGTGTCAAGACCATGGTAACCACAAAATAAACCAATGAAGCACATTCAATCCATGAAAAAGTATATTGATGGTGTATATAGAGTTAAAGGGTCAATAGGATCTTGAGAATTAATGAAATGCACTTTCTTAGAAATCTAGATCAAGATGAAGGGTTACTATCAAAATATGAAGCCATATATGGTTGAGGTCAAACTAGAGCAAATATTTTTTTGGGAGACCATAGAGGAAGACACATTGGTTTTTATGTGTTCATTACTAAAGTTAGAAGCATGATTATGACCTTTTAATTCATTCTTACACACCAAAGATGAACCATTAAGGAGTAATCCATGTCAAAATAAGATCATAATAGATTGATCCAGCTATTATAAGTACTTAAACACTAGAATTCATATTTTAAGTGACTTGATCCTACCATTGTAACTATAAGGAACATCAATATAAGCTACAAATAGATTGAAAGGGACTGATATAATTATTGTATCCATTTTGCAAAAGTAGTCTTAGATATTATAATATTTTATAATGGCATCAACATAAGAATGATTGGAAATCTTGGTCATTATGCTCCCTTTTCCATAATTAAATGCATGATTCCCATTTATCTAATCAAATTATAATATAAATATAGGATTATAGGCCTTGAAAATGATCCCTTTCTTTGGCATGACTAGACTCTACCACGATTTATACTATAACACCTATTTGATGCAATAAAATATTGAATTCTTCCATTTGTATGTTGAATCGAAGTGTATTTCATGATTTCATTAATGTGGTTAAGTGAATATATGTTTTCCTTACCTCTGTCTAAGTTTTCTCACCTTCATGAAGTGTTTTGGTAGTTCTCACAGGTCATTCTAAGTGCACATATAGTCTATTGGTTGGTTTGAAAGTGGATAACTACTCTCCCATGAGGTTAATAACTAGTCCATGCCTTTCTATGAAATAATTATGTGAGGGTTGATCAAAGAGTGAGTGAAGTGATATTATATATTCTTTAATGAATCTTATAGTGTGTCTTGTACAAGTTTAAGGATTAAAATATTTGATGCATCACCCCTTTTTTACATGCTTTCATAGACTATTGTTAATTTGTCTCCCCTTTTTTCCAATAAGAAGTTATTTTAAGTTTAGTATAAGTGATAGACCCAAAATGAATCTATCTTTCTCTAAAGGTCTAAACCAAGATTAGGAGGCCCAAAACATAGGGTCATTCCCATGTTGGAAAAGGTTTGAGTAAGAGGACATGAATAATTACCTTCTAAGATAGGGTCCAACCTAAGATGCCAACAATACATACATCAAAGCTTATAAACCAAGTGAAAGAGAGGGATCATACCATGTGTTGGTATCTCAATTGATCTTTACTAAAGGGGGCCTAGGGTGTTAAGTGATAAATTTAAGCCTAGTAGACGAGCAAGACTGGGCCAAGTGTCAAGTTGTAAATAAAATAGACATGTGACAAAGCATATAGCTCAATGAAGTGACTAAGAGGCCAAAATAAACAACATTGTGCCACATATTTATCTCTAGATAAATTGGATTAAATACACAAATACGGGTATCATGAGTTCTATAAGGATGTATCTATCATTTTAAGGATGACTTGGCATCCATATCAACTTTAATAAAAGAGATAAAAAAACTCCACAGGTCCTAATCATGTGACAAATTGATAAGTTTCACAATCTCAAAAAGCTCAACTTGGACACTTATTTAGAGTTCAGTATATATTTAAAATAAAAAAAAGGTGGAACCCAAAGAATTATATCCATACATTTGTCATTTTTTAGGACTATGTAGTTAAATATATAGAAAAAGTTCCATGTGGCTAGCCCCTCGACCATTCATAGTGCCATAAAGACAAAAGAGGCATGTGTTCCCCACACTCCTTGCATATACAAACTAAAACAAAGATTCATATCCATTAGTATCTTATCAAATTTCATAGTTTCAATATTATGATTGTTCATTAGTAGCTTAACAATGCGTGATATAACTATTTAGATAAAGTCCACATTAGACCTCTCCTCAATGCTCTTTAGTGGACCATGAAATTATGTTGTGTTATTTATTTTAGAATGAGGAACATTTTGACATTATTTTTTTAACCGTTTCAATTGATGATGGTCAAAGTGGGATCTCATGCCTCTTAGAGGTAAGATTGATCTCTCCCTTCTATATATAATTTTTCCTAGTATGTTAGAAGGTTTGACTATATTTGCAAACAAAAATTATCAGACTAATAAAAAATAGTCTTTTTTATAAATGTGTCTAGTTGCCTTATACATCTTCCACTTTCTTTCTATTTTAATGGACTAACAGTAGTGATATAGGACTATAATTGGTGATTATATTCACAATTTATTTATTAACTACGATGTTATTTTTCTATTTTAGTTATGTTCTTTGATTCCTTTATCTTTAATTAAAATCTATATGAATTTATGTAATTAATTATATAACTATTTATAGTTCATTAATTAAAGGAGTATTCTAATTAAGCATCTTACCTCTCTTCCCAATCTTCTCCTTTTGTGACTAAATCTTGATCCATTCTGAAACTTAGCATATAGTGGTGAAACTATAGCTAGCCACATTTTGGTCCTAGAAGTATTTGTGTTGCCCCTCTAATAATAATGATATATTTATACCTCACCCTCCATCTCTTTTGATGTTTATTTTTTGACCAATTGATCTTTCCCTTTATTGATAAATAATGAGGTGAAGTAAAGTTCAACTCTAGATTTTAGTATATTATAATGGGTCTAACTAGAAGTGTAGAAGTTATGTAAGTGAGAAAATTAGCATTGGACCTTTTGTGGTAGAATTGAATATCTTAGATATACATCCCAAGTAGGATATATAATGTATCCACATACCTATAATTCATTCCCTAGATTTTATTAGCATCAACCCTAAAACAAGAGGACATAAGTTCCTCAATTGCTCCCCAACATCACTGATGACAATTTGGCCTCCCAAGCCAAATGTCAACCCATAAAATAAAAAAAATTCACATGAAACCCATATAATCCTACAAATGATGGTCTATATACTCTCATGGTCTCCTAAATTCTCATTAAAATCCTTTTAGCACTTGCTGGAGGTATCTTGGTTTATGTTAGAGGCTACTTGTGAGATCATCATATGTCATAGCCTATCTTGAGGTCTTTGTTTAATGTACTAAGTTTTAATGGTTATCATTGAGTGATTGGAGAGTTTTCATGTGATTTTGAATCCTAGAGAGTGATATCTTACCTATTTGGAAAAGTTAAGGTTTCCTAGCATAAGTTAAGGTAATTTGGGGAAATTAAGGTTGCTAGTTCTTATGGTTTTAGGTCTATTTTAAAGTACTTATTGTGACAAGAGATTTTTTAGCATGATATAGGTGTTTATAATCCTATTTTTAATCATGAAAGTAGGTCTAAGATGTATCTAAGGTCATTCTCTATGATATACCCATTCAAACCTATTTGAATCCTTCATAAACCCTTCAAGTTATCAAATAACCCTTTTGACATCTCATATTAGTCAAATTGCATTATTAAACCTTTTGAAAGGGGTGTTTAGGTGTCCCAATGTATTATAAGGGTCTTAAAAAGGTATCATTTCAATCATAATTTCATTTTGGGACAATTTAATATGTATAAAGGGTTTATTTTAGAAGTTAAATACATTTCTCATTCACTCAAATGGGCCCTACATATGGTAAATATGGTACTTTAACTTCCATATACATACCATAGGTTTTCAAATGTTTTATTACCTTTATTTTACCTACTCTCATCCTCCAATGGAATTTCAAGGTTTGAAACATGAGAAAATATAGGAAAATAAGGTGCTTGCAGGTGTTTAACAAGATTTCATGAATCTGTATGGTCAGGTCTATACAGAGGGAGGTCAAAAATTTCATCAAAGTTAATGGAAATTATCTTAGATAAGCTTCACATCCAAAATGTGCAAGACAAGTTAAAAATTAACCTCTTCAATCCATCATCATCCTTGGTAACAAAGAAAAGCTTTTAGTTTTTTGATCAAACCATACAAAAGAGAAGATGATGAACTAATATTTTTGGAAGATTAAGTGGGTCTCATGAAATATACATTACGGTCATTAGTTTTTAGATTAATATCCCATGATTTATGAATAATGGTTAATAATTTGGGTAGCCGAAGTTGTCTTCTTCATCTATGTAGGGGTCAACTTTACATCATTTTTGGTACATTCTTGAAATGGTTTTTTGAATTGATGATTGAATGTGTTTTCAATGGGTTTTCAAAGTCATTCCACCTTACTATTCACAATTTTATTTCATGTGTGAGACTATTTTAGAGTAAATATCCATGATCTTCTAAGTTGTAAGTTTGTCCATATAATAGTGAGATTATAAATGAATTAACACATAGAAAATGAGGATAATATTATCATAATAACTATTGGAAGGAATTAAAAACTTTAATTTATTAATATGAGACTTCTTATATGACACATGAACCTTAAAATACTATAAACACTTCACATGAAATTCATCCATGAAATGACCTTGCTAGTTTCATGTATATGCAAAAGAATGTGTAATCCTGCTATGTAATAAAGTGTGATATAGATGATTTACATGGAATTTAAGTTAGTCATAAATTCTAATAATAAGTTTTAAATATTTAATAGTATCATTTTATCCAAACAAGATACCTAAGACCTCTCTGGACACCTACAACCAGCTATGTTTCTCAATCCTTTGAGGTTGTGGACATTGAAGAGGTTTCTTGGTATTTATATCAGTTCAAGACATATAGGGAACATGAAACCCACCTAAGATAATTTAATAGTCATGAGAGGTATAATTATCATTAATAATCATATAATTATTGGAGGAAGAAGAGACAAACTTAGTCAAGATCCCCAAGTACACATACAAGATTGTGACTAAAGGCTTAGAAAGTGTGATGAGAATGAATATTTTTAGAGGGATATAAGGAGAAAAAATTTTATAAAAATTATGAAATTACTAAATGGAATAATTAATCAATAAAACACATCCACACCTTTCACTCACAAGTCAAAGAAACTCAAATTGCCCTGTAGGCCTGACTTTTGATAAAAGGCAAGTTGATAAAAGGAACCCTACATGGTGGTAATGTGAGATAAAAATAAAAAATACTAGGAATTTTTAAATATAAATTTATCAATATTCATTAGGATAATTTTTCCTATATATATCTAAGAGACTTGACAGTTTAGTCAAACGTATTAGGCCCAAAAGGGTAGTTTCAGGTAGGCAGGCACATTGGAAAAGAGATGCGTGGAACCCTACATAAAGGTGAAACATAAAAAAAATATAGGGTATATGAATTTACCTAAATTTTCATATTAATTATATTGGAGTGTATTATTCCTTTGAGTTAAAGGAGAGATTAATGGCTTATTAGGCTTATTAGGCCTAAAATTAATATGTACAAGCTTAATCATAATAGTTGAATTATTTGCATAGTTTGAGGTTGTTTTAGGGTTGGAAACATATGAGGGGAGTTAATATATATGTAAAAATGGTATAAAAATTATATTATTTTTAATTTTAATCATGAATTAACTCAATGAAGCCATTATGTTTACACAGGCCTGTTTCCTCATAAACCCTAAGTAAGACAATATAAGGACCATAATTGAGAATAGGATCAATCCAAATGATGTTACCAGATCATGAAAATATATTAGATGATTTTATACTCCATGATAAATGTTTAAGGGTATAAGATACTACCAAGGTCCCTAACACTAGCTGTCAAGAACTCAGACTGGGTAAAACACTTTGGACAGACCTATAAGAGGAAAAAGTAGAGGTGGTGGTCTAGGATAAAAAAGGAAAATTTAGAAGGAGATAATAAATGGAAAGGGGTTATTTGATGACATATAATATATAAATAACCACATATAGGTCACTCAAAGCCCTAAAGGTTAGTTTAGGCCTATAAAGCATAATGCCGCCCTTAGGCACTCAAGACCCCACCTAAACCTTGGTGATAGATTAAGACCCCCAAATTAGATTGAAGACCATTTGGACATATATAATGAAGTTTTAGTTTGTAATAAATTTATTTAAAATAGAGGAAAGAAAAAAAATGATAACATAGTCTTATCACCCCTCTTGAACTTAACTATCCTAAATTGCCACCTTGAGATACTAATTCAAACACTTATATCTTTCGTAACAAGAGGACTTATATCCAATGATTTTATGGGAAGTTAGGGACACTTATAAATTCACCATCCATACAAGAGAGAGTGATATTTTGTAACCCATATCGATGAACAATCACTAAAACTAAAACCTACACATAATGCTTGTAAGGAGCTTGAAGGCCATCAACTTTCACTCATATCACACCGTACAAGTTGCATTGAACCAAGATATATTCAAGAGTTTTTATGGGGTATATGGGATATATATATATATATATATATATATATATATATATATATATATATATAAGTTTTTTATTTGAGGCATATACTCTATGAATTGTCATTAAGATGGTAGACCTCCAAAACCCTCTCCAAACCCTAATACAAAACCATTTGGATAAATCTTGGAGAATTTTCACCTAAATGCATTGATTTAGTCCTACAAAAACTTGCATCTCATGGTCCACTCAAATAATGTCATGTCCATGGTACTGGTCTGTATGAACTATTGTATGGACACATAAAAAAATTCACTTTAATAAGGTTTTAAGCAAAAATTAAGGTACAAAGTTATTTGAAAGGTTTAAAGTTATGGAATAGGGTAGTTTGAGGCATATTTACACTTTTAATATCACCAATAAATCATAGTTATTTATGTAGATACTCCTATAGGTCTAAACCAAATAGGTAGTCCAAAAAAGCTAGCAAGAGGAGTTCTAGTCACCTAGATGGGTAGAGTTGTAGGTATATAATGCTTGGGTGGAATAAGTCATGGCATAATATGTTTATGTGTGTGTGTGTTTACACACACACACACACACACACACACACACACACACACACACACACACACACACACACACACACACACACACACACACACAAACACACACACACACACACACACACACATCATACTCAATACATGTGCTTTATATTTTATTCATGTCCCATGACCATCCAAATAGCTTGCAATCAAGTGGATAGGCCAAGTGGCCTAGTAGGCCTACTTGTTCAAACAAGATAAAATAATTTTGGCATATAGGGGTTACTAGATGAGCTTTTTTATAGTCATAAATAAATTTTAACTGATGCATAAAGGTGATTAGACACACTTCATGATCATAATGGAAGATTGGAGTAGTTTTTTTTATCCTAGTCAACATACAAGAAGGAAGTGGGCTACTTAGTGACATAGGTGGCTTAGATGAACAAAATTAATGCCTTATAAATATCATGAGGAGAGGGTAATTGAAAAAAATTTGCATGAACATGTTATTTATGGGGCCAATCTTGTCCAAAAATAGACATCAACGCCCTAAAGATGCTCATTAAAGATACCAATCAGCCTAGGAAATGCATGGAGATGAGGGGACTATTATGACTACTTATACCTAATGATGTAGTGAATGAGGATAATTCATGATATATTCATGACACTTACATACCATATTTACCTCTATGACCTTCTCATTCTTCTATATGTTGAGGCTTTTAAGCCATTGTATAAATCCCTCAACTAGGTATGAGGAAACTCTACCTAGATTTGTATCTTGTATACCTCTTGGACTGATATATGGATGGTTACAGATTTTTCATGTTATTATCTGGTGTGTTATGCTTTTTTTATTTGAATATGTGGTAGGTTTCTCTCCCTTTTTATGTATTTTCCTCACCTAGTTGCTAGTAGATATTTCTATGTAGGTCACATAATGTGTTAGAGTAATTAGTGGTTGAGCATAGAGTGGAAGCATGACTGATAAGTGTCTTGAATTAGGCCTTCCCTTTATTACCCTCTTATTTTGTTAATTTGATACAAATTCTATGTGAAACACTTTCTTTTAAGTTCTTGAAGATAGTGGTTTAGTCATATGTATTGTTAATTAGTGTTTTTTGAGGTCAAATAGAGTGGATAATCATATTCATACATCACCTCCCTTTAGATTATGTTTCCTTTCATGAATTTTTATATCTATTTTCACCCCAATAGTTAATAGGTTTTAGTGATTTGATATAAATAGATGAATTAGGTGAGATAGCCCCATAAAATAGGGGTTTAGCCTAGCTATAGGTCACACACAACCTTTGGGATAATCCCATGTTACCCAAAACTTGGAAGTAGGCCTAAAAAACCTCCTCCTAGGGTGAGTTTAGAGTGTTAAAATTTGTGTCACACCTTGTGGGACATGATTCAAGTGAGTTGGAGCATGAACTTGTAGTCTTGGCTGACATCAAAGAGATTTAAGCACTTTAGTTATAGATTTATAGTCATATTTAATGCTAGGAGGTATTGCAAGGTCTTCACTAAGGGGTAAGAACATTTGTTATTAATAGTTCACTTTTATTTTCAATTGTTTCATGATGTGTAATAGATATATATGGAGGAGATGTATGTCCTACAGTCCTTTATCAACCTTACTATGATGCACACCAACTCCACTATGAACCCTATCAATATTACATTTAACCCTATCAATAATATGATGGATTACCATAATCCTATGACCCTCTTTACTACCAATGATATCACCCTTACCCTCCTTATGAGCCCTATCAACCTCCTTGGTAGCCTACCTATCCTCCTAATTAGTCTTGGAAACATCACAATAGTTCTATTCAACCTATCCATGTCTCAAACTAATCCATTTCAAGCCTTAAGAAAACCTTATTGGGTTATGAGAGACACATGGTGGAGATATACACATATAAATGGCATGGTCAAGAGGTTCCTAGGCATATTATTAATAATATGAGAGATTTATTGTAGTAATATAAGAGGGAGTGGGAATCCTTCATCAAAGGGAATCAATCAAATCTAGCTAATCATATGTTAGATTTAGGTGGTCTATTTTAAAAAATATAAGATAAGATAATGGTATACAAGGGGAAACATATCCTTAGTCATCAGCTTTATGCCCCTTCCTCCATCCCATATTAGTCCTCTATTGCATAGCCCATCCTTCCTCAAAGGACTTATAGGGAAAATTTTCCCCACATACCAAGTTTCTACTTGGATATAGAAGCTAAGTAGAGTTCCTAACCCATAAATGATCAAAAAATGAAAAAAAAAAGATCTAAAGAGTTATACCATCATCAAACATCATGTAAAAATGGATTGGTTATCTCACTTATGAATTTTATATGTATGTTCAAGAGGCCTCTAAAATAAAAAGGATTACATGGACATGAATTTAATAATGCCTTAATCATGCTCTACAAATTTCATATCTTGATGTCTTTTATATCTCAAGATATAAAGCTTCAAATTTAGACTTTCAAAGTCGAACATGTGTATAAACATCAAGTTAAAGTTGTGGCAAATAGTCATTTAAATTAAAATGTCCCAAGGTTGAACACATGGATGAAAAGTGCTCAAATATTGAAAGCTAAGATTAAATCGAAAGACTAGTGTAAACCTCATGATGTCAGTGAACTCTAAGGATGTAATAGTGTACATTTTATCATGCATAGAAAATCAATGATGAACATCAAGTCAAAAAGTTAACATAAACATGTTGATGATAAGTTTCAAGATATTGGGTACCTAAATGAACATCTAATGGTGTGTAATGATTGAAAAAGTTAGTGGGTATAGGTAGATCAATGGTGCACATGAAAATGTACAAATAATATCTAATGGTGAGTGAGGGGTCAAAATATTAGTAGATCCTAGGAGCAAATACATGGGTGACAAGTGTCTTAATTGCATTAATCTACTATATGATCTATGGCTCACATTAATTCATATAAAATCAGATCAATGGTGAGTGAGAGTTCAAAGATTCATTAGGATCCTATAGAATTAATTGGGAGCTGACAATTATCACAATATAATAAGCTCATACCAAGATCAATAGCCAATATTAAAATTTGAAGACATGAGACTTCATGTATAGGTTGAACATGTGGCCTAGGTCAAACTAGAGCAATGTTTCAAAGGGAATTTGTTGCCATTATATCTTATTCAATCATCCTTAACTATATTTAGTCATACTTAGGATGGTTATGATGAAGTTTTATCA
This sequence comes from Torreya grandis, assembly GCA_037957365.1. NCBI lineage: Eukaryota > Viridiplantae > Streptophyta > Pinopsida > Cupressales > Taxaceae > Torreya > Torreya grandis. The sequence continues at coordinate 743,886 of JARHVA010002707.1, read as the reverse complement.
CCATTAAAGCATAGTCTCAACCTCTAGTTCAAATATTTTTTAATTTATAGGGCCCATTTTCCAGGGTTGTAGTATTATTTCATAATTGTGATAATTAATATTTAAAGAATATATATGTAGATAATGAGTTCTAAGCTTCCATAAATGCTAATAGGGAAAATTAGGTCTAATTAGACTAAATAGAGATCAATAAGTAAGCTACATGGCCTATAGGCTTTTCATTGATAGGATAATTATAGGGAAACCAATAAATGAGATTGGTTTTCATATATAGTATACCTATGTTCAAATATTAAAATGTAGTATATATGTGATTATGAAGGAGTGTTTCATATTCAATATAACTATATCCTTGACAAGTAGGTACTTAAAACTTCTAAAAGTAGACATGGTGATGGCTCTATCAGAATTATATATATGAGGACTCTTTTCTCATGAATAGTGAAAGCAAGTGGAAGGTGGCATAGAAGATCAAAGAAAAAAACTATAGTGGTTAGACTAGTAGTTATAACATTCAATGATAGTCATATCTTAAGGATATTTCTTCCTTGAAAGGATCAGGATTCATCATATACAAAATAAACCCTTGTCTTCTAGTGGATTTCTTAGCCAATGATAAAAAAATTGAAGACTAATTAGAGTAAATGTAGGATAATTTATCAATGAAAGATTAGTCTTGATTGGATTAAAAGGTGGTAAAAAATTCATTGAAAGTGTTAGATCATTATTTTTTGATGTGTTACCTCTCTTCTCTCTTCCCCTTTTCTATTTATTACCCATTATTTCTCATTTTTAGAAGGATGCTCACTTTTGGGAGTATCAGGGGACTGTTTGAGATATTACAAGATATTATTCTCTTGATTAGGATAAAAACTATCAAGAATTTATAATAAATACCTCTTGATGTAATAAAGGAATTTATTTATCTATCTCTCCCCTGTGAATTGAGTGTAGTAAAGATTTTTCATGATGGTATTATGAAGGACAAAATTCCATGCCCATTGTCCTTTTTTCTTGCTCATTTATAGGGTGTCTTCAAGTTAGTTTTAGGTCCAAGTTAGTGTTATTTATATCGTTTAAGCAAGTTCTTAGTGAGTATTATAACTCCTTTTTTCCTTCATTCATTTCTTCCTAAACCTATTTTATGAAACATTTATGCCATTAGCTAGTTTTGTGAGATTGTGTGAGCTAGCATTATCTTTTGCTGATCTAGTGTGGGTTCAAGATTATGGGAGTTTCCCCCTTTATAACCCTTTTACATATAGTAACATTAGTTTAGGTGATCCATTAAAAGGAAGCCAACCTTCTCTAGAGGTTCAACCCCATCATAGGTGACCCATATCTTGGGGTTAATCCCATAGTGTAACTCAATTGGAGATAGCCTAAAGAATCATTTGAAAGGGTGAAAATTGACACTAAAATAGTTTTTGGCACACCGAATGGGACTTAATACATTGTTCATTTTTGAAGAGTTTTGGTGTTCTCTTCATCTAATCAGCCTTTGGTGGCAAGTGTTCAAACATTAATGGTAGTCTGATTCAAAGCTTCTAGTTGTAAACAACCCAAGTGCCTAGTCATCATTATTAGATATCTATCATCACTCTTTTGATCAATATTCTTATTCTCCACCTCAACATCCTTCATATCAGATTAGAAATTTTTATGGATCCACCCCATGTAGTTATCAATTTTTGGTGCATCATACTTTTTAGGCTCAAGATGTTCCCAATTATTCCCTAAATCAATCCATTTCAAGTTGGAAAAAAATGCTCTGAAGATATCAAAGGTACATGATAGACCTTAATACACAAATGTGATATTTTCAAGATATCCCTAATAATATCATTCATGACATGAGAAATTGATTACAACTAATGAAGGAAGAATGGACACCTATTGAGGGAGAAAATTGGAAAAACCTCTTAAGTGAGATGATGAATGTAAGTGGTTACATTCAAATAATTGAGGATATTCTAAAAGTCCTTGAATAATAGCAAGTACAAATCTATCAACCTTATATATATTCATACACACCACCTAAACCCTCATATATGCTACCCATTTTCATAAGAGACTATTCCACTTGACCTTTAATGTGTTCCTCAAACTGTCCCATCCTAGACTTCAATCCAAGAGATCCTTCAAAGAAAGAAGGGGACCATTATGGAGCAGCCTATTATTGAGACCCAAGATTCCAATTATCTTCCTCAATAATCCTCTTGTAACTTATACCGTCCCTCTTATGTTTCTTATATTCATAAATCCCCTAACAACCTTCAAGAGAAGCTATTCCATGAGAACATATATAGGAAAATCAAAGAGTTAGAGATGAAGGTGAAGAAATAGAAAGAGATTTAAAATCGATAAGATGTAGTTATTTCTTACACATTCCCCTCATGAAATTAAATTCAAAAATGTATCCAAAAGGAAGATGTGATATTTAAATCATCCAAATAACTAGTTTAAGATCCACCAAAGAGACCATTCAATGTATCTAGCTGGAAGGATACTCTCGCAAGTTGAAAGCAAGGTGAACTTCTTTGCCCTCCCACCATCTGCCTCTTGGAAAAAGAACCTTTTCTATAAAGGATAGAGGAGGATATCTCAATCATAAGTGAACCTAAATAAGATAATGCAAGTTTCTATGATAAGGAGATCATGATAGGTAGCCCACTTAATTTAGAAGGGGAAGAATTAGGTTTAGACTAGCCTTTTTGGCATGGATTTAACACTAATAAAATGATCCTAATGAGGACAATCCTCAAGTTGGAAATTAAGTAGACCTTGAATGGACTACTGAAGGTTCATTCTACATAGATGAATAAGATGATCAAAACTAGGAACCAAAGGTTGGTTCATTTTAGGATGAGTTGTCAAATGAAGGTAGCCCTAATAGATTGGAACTAGAGGAAGGTATATTAAACCTTGAGAGAGACAAATGTGTTTTTTAAGACCTTGGTTGGTCAAATAAACCCTTATTTTTATTTCAAAAACAAGATTAAATCTTGAGTAAGGTTAATGAAGAAGACATCTCGCGTGCTTAGGTAATGCACTTTGATAAGCTACAACTTTATGTGATGGAGAAAGACCTTGAGAGTGAAAAAATATTTCAATATTAGCATATTATTCAAGGAGAATATCCTAGTCATATCAAGCTCAAATTGAATACACCATTAACATAAAGGGAGTGGGAGGACTTGTTTGAGATCTTTAGAGTACGATATATTCCTCTCCATGGAGACTATGATCTGATTATACCTAAGGATTATAATGATGAAGCAACAAAGTATAGGAGTGAGGTAAAATCTGATTACTTAATGTTTGTATTGATAATATGTCCTATTATGTACCTATATCAATTGAAATATGATAAGGATGAGCCATCACTTTTTGTGCTTAATTCAGAGCACAAAGTTAAGCATAAAAAATAACCAGATTGGCTTGCTTATCCACTCCAAGATGCTTATATGTATATTCAATCAAATTAGGTAGGTTAGTTTATTTTTATTCTTATTTTTGGAAAGGAATACCACCAATATTTTAAATATCCACTCCCCCATATTTTATTAGTTTCCCTCAAACCTGTAAAGTATATTAGATTAGTGAAAAAGGGTATCTATTTTGTACAACCAGTGAATGGTTTTGTATAGGTTACATTGTAATTGGTTAGTTTAGGGTAGGTAGATTTTATGGTTTTTTCTAAGTGCCAACATGCACATTTTTTTGGTAGGTTATCTATTTTTTCTTTTCTCCAAGTGCTTGCATGCACTTTCTTTTGTTTGTTTTATTCTTGTTGTCCATATTTCTTCAAGAGGAGTTATCTAGAGGTTGAAAACAAATTTTATATTCAAATAAATATGTTGAACTAGAGAGGAAAGTCTATGCCCAATATATTAGACCAAGCAACTAGTCTAGGTTCTCAAGCATAACAAGCATGTTTTCCTATGAGAAACCAAAGATGTTGGCCAAATTTGAACCATATACCAAGATTTTACCTAGATGGAGAAGATAAGTAGAGTTATTGACCCATAAATGATTAAAAAATGTCAAAAAAGCTTTAAATAACCATACCATCATTGAACATCATGTAAAAATGGAGTGGTCAAATCACTTATGCAATTTATAATTATTATCAAGAGGCCTCTAAAATCCTAATTATTATATAAAAAAGAATTTTTTCATGCCTTGATCATGATCTACAAATTTCATATCTTGATGTCTTTTCTATCTCAATATATATAGCTTCAAAGTTAGACTTGCAGAGTTGAATGTGGATGTAGACATCAGGTTAAAGCTATGGAAATAGCCATTAAATTTAAATGTAACAAGGTTGAATGTGTAAATGACAAATGTCCAAATCTTGGAAGCTAAGATAAAATCCAATGGTGAAAAAAAACCTGATAATATTAGTGGGTCTCAAACATCTATTGGTGTACATTTGATCATGCATCATAGATCAATGATGAACATCATGTCAAAAAACTAGCATAAATGCATTGATGACAAATATCAAGATCTCAAGTACTTAAATGGAGATATAATGGTGTGTGTAAATTAAAAAATTTATAGGTTATAATAATATCAATGGTGTTCATGAAAATTTACAAGGAAGATCTAATGAAAAGTGATGGGTCAAAAGGTCGGTGGATCCTAAGAGAAAATGCATGGGTGACATGTGTCTCAACCATGCTAATTCAGAAGAAGATTTATGGATCACTTTAATTCATATAAAAGTAGATAATAATGAGTAAGAGGTTAAAGATTTATCACAATATTTTGGAATGAATATAAATCTGAAAATTGGCACAATATGAGAAGCTCAAATTAAGATCAATGGTCAATATTAAAATTTGAAGACATGACGCTTCTAGTATATGTGAAAAATGTGACCTAGGTCAAACTGGAGAAATGTATTAAAAGGAATATGTCACCATTATATTAATTTGAGAATCCTTAAGTAGAGATAATCATAATTAGGATGGTTATGATGAAGTTTTGTCACTATTAAAGCACAGTCTCAACCTCTAGTTTGAAGATTTAGAACTTACAGGGCTCATTTTCTAGGGTCACAATATTGTCTCATAACTATGATCATTGATATTTAAATAAAATATATGTAGATAATGATTTATTCAATTTCATGAATGTTTAGAGGTAGAAATAGGTCTATTTAGACCTAATAGAGATCAAGAAGGAAGCTACATGGCTTGTAGGCTTTTCATTGATAGGATATCTATAGGAAAACCAATAAATGAGATTGGTTTTCATCTACAGTATACCTATGCTAAGATATTGAAATGGGGTAGATATGTGAATATAAAATAGTGTCTCATATTTTATATATCTAGATCCTTGACAAGAATTTACTTATAATATCTTAAATAAGACATAGTGATGGCTCTATCATAATTATAGATATGAGGATTATTTTCTCATGAATAGTGAAAGCAAGTGGAAGGTGGTGTGGAAGATCAAATCAAAGAAATTTTGTGGTTAGAGAATTATTTATAGCATTCAATGTTATTTATATCTTAAGGATCTTTCATCCTTGAAAGGATCATGACTCATCATCTACAATATAGACCCTTCTATTCTAGTGGATCTCTTAGCCAATAAGAAAAATTTTAAAGACTAATTGGACTAAATGCAAGCTAATTTATTGATGAAGGATTAGTCCTGATTAGACTAAAAGGTGGTGGAGCATTAATTGAAAGTGGTATATCATTTATTATTCTTGGTTAATGTGATACCTCTCTTCTCTCTTCCCCTTTTCTATATATTACCCATTCTTTCTCATTTTTAGAATAATGTTCACTTTTGGGAGTATCTGGGGACTCTTTGAAATATTGAAAGACATTATCCTCTTTATTAGGATAAAACCTATAGATAATTTATAATAACTACCTATTGATGTAATAAAGGACCTTTTTTACCTCTTTCTCTCCCCTAAACTATGTGTAGCAAAGCTTGTGCATGATGGTATTTTGAAGGAGAATCTTCCATGCCCATTATCCTTATTTATTGCTCATTTATAAGGTGTATTCGAGTTATTTATATAAGTTATTATTATTTATGTCATTTATGCAAGGTCTTAGTGAGTCTTATATGCCTCTTTTCCTTCATTCATTGCTTCCTTAACCTAATTTATGAAACACTTATGCAACTAGCTAGTTTTGTGAGATTGTGTGAGCTAACATTGTCTTATGTTGATCTAGTGTAGGTTAAAGCTTATGGGAATTTCCTACTTTTTTGGTGCATTAAATTTTTATCTTTATTAGGATCCCTTCCCCCTTTCTAACCCTTTTCCTTATAGTAACATTGGTTTAGGTGATCCATTAAGAGGAAACCAAACTTCTCCACAGGTTCATCCCCATCATAGGTGACCCATAGCTTGGGGTTGTTTCCATAGTGTAGATAAATTAAAGAGATCCTAAAGAACCCTCTCCAAGGGTGAAAATTTATGATACAATAGGACCCAAGAAAGTAATTGTCAAAACTTTCCATGTTCCCCATAGGCTCCTCAATCCTTCCCTACTTGGAGATCCATCTAATAAACTATGCAAAGGATAAAATAAGTGAGTGTTGAGAGGGTTGAATTTCATAGTTTAGATCAAAACTTAAAAATTATTTCATTTACTAACTAGCTTGATGAGATTGGTTATCATACCAAACTTGATTTTGAGGCCCACCTTGCTAGATAAGTTAAACTTGCAAATAAACATCTATCTCAATCAATGGTAGCAATAAGAGTAATGAAATATCAGGAGAAGATATCTTAATTCATTCCTTAATATGTAACACATGTTTTTAGTGTCAATTTCCCAACTTAGATCCAAGTGGTGAAGTCATGGAAAAAGTAAGATAAGTTAAGCCTATACCAAGAGGTTGAATTTAAAGAAAAATATGAAACCATTCAATCTATAACCTCCCTCCTTAATAAACCAAAGCATTTCCATTATAGAGGTCCATTCAAGACAATATGCAAAAGAAATATTAGATGTTGGTTGTCAAAGGTGAAAAAAATAATGAGGAGAGTAAAACATGTATAACATAACTAGACTTGATGTCTCTTCTAGAGTTATTTCAATAATATCCCATTCCACTTCCTGACAAGGATTGTGTCATTAAGGAAGAAAGTAAATAAGGTCAAGTTGAGGTGATAGATGATGAACGTGATTTAACTAAACCTGAGGAAGAAATTTTCATTGGTAAACCTCTTTATGAAGAGAGGTATAATTCAACCTTCAAGAATATAAAAGATAATGAACTTTAAGAAGATCTAGGTAAGTAAGATGAGCCCTAAGGAGAATGTAGACCCATTGAACAAGGAGAAAATGACTTTGAAGATTTATTTGATGACAATGTGGTTTATCTTCATCATGATAGTCCTAAAGACTATGGGAATGGGGTAGTTATCTAATTTTCAATAATTTTAGAACATCATGACAATCTTTAAGGGGTTGGATGTGGCCAAAAAAGGTGTATACTTGCTTGAGAGGTTGAATAAAAAGGCATCTTTGATGTTATAAAAGGTGATTATATTGATGTGATAGATGAGGGAGCTTAAAATGGTCTATTAGAGGTTTTAAAAAATTTCTTTAAGTTCTATAAGCATGGCCAAAGTTATATGGTTCACAAATCTTTATCAAAATATGATATTCATACTCCTACATCAACCACTATTCAACTTGAGGATAGTCCAAGCAAACCAAATCCATGTGAAGACAAATCAAAGGAATTTTTTGACATCATAAAATTAGGTTACTTCCATTTAGAAGCATGTCATGATCTGGTTTAGGTTGAATAAGTACTATCATCAAACAACAGGAAGGTAATCCTCCAACCCTACCATCCCAAAGGGATGTCTCACAAGAAGATGACTTGTTTAAGGTCTTAAAATAGGGATATCAGCCCCTCATATCATATACATATGTCTCTTCAATCTTGGGGAATGAAACTAAATTTAAAATTCTCAATATTTCATGAATCAAGATCTACCTCTCTTGGAAGTCAACCATTCAAGCATGTTGGAAGAGCTACCTCAAACTATTCAACTTGCTTAGGAACAATCTATGTATGAGGTAAAAATTAGATTATTCATGCAAAGTAGATAAGTGTGGGATGAATATGACTATGTGATTGAACCATATAGCCACTTGTGCACTTGAAGTTAGATAAAGAAGATTAATTTATATTCTAAGAGGTTATGAACATGAAAATATCTATAGATGCAAGTGGAAGTCCTTGTTTAATGAGCAATACTTGATTGGAATATAGTTATCATATAGTAGTCTAACCTCATGGAACCATAGTGATCAAAGGAGCTTCCCATTTCATTTTGGAGGACAAAAGAGTTAGGTTTATTTATTTTGTTTATAGTATGTTTCCATTGTTTGGTTTCTAATAAGTGTGTCAACATAGCTGTGTGTTTGCCTTTGTTGTTTGGTTATCTTATCTTTTTGGTTCTTGGGTGTTATTTCTTTAGACATTATTTATTTTGGTATTGTTTCCTTTTGAGTTTATTGTTTCAATCCTTGAAGGTGTTATAAGGTGATAGTATGATTGGCAGTCTAAGGATATGGTCATCCAATTCATGATGTTATGTATGAGTCTTGTCACTATCATGATTGAGATAGTGGGTTTTCTTGACTAGAAGGTTGATCACCCCTTGTGAATTGCCAAAGATGTTGATAATTTGGCCTCCTAAGCCAAATGTCAACCCATATAATAAAAAATATTCCCATGAAACCCATCCAATCCTACACATGATGGTATAGATCTTGTCATGGTCTCTTAAATTCTCTTTGAAATCTTTTTAGCACTTGGTGGAGGTGTCATGTTATGTGCTAGATCATGCTTACAAGATCATCATATGTCATAGCTTATATTGAGGTCTTTGGTTGATGTACTAGGTTGTCATGGTGGTCCTTGAGTGCGTGGAGAGTTTTCATGTCTTTTTTAAGCCTAGAGAGTGGTCTTTTCCCTATTTGACAAAGTTAAGGTTTCCTATCAAAAGTTAAGGTAATTTGTGGAAATTAAGGTTGGTAGTTCATGGTTTTAAGCATATTTTAAGCCATTTCTTATGATAGGATATTTGTCAGCATGATATAGGTGTTTATAAGCCTATTTTTAATCATGACATGAGGTCGAGGATGTATCTAAGGTCATTTTATATGGTATATTGATTCAAACCTATTTCAAGCCTTCATAAACCCTTCAAGTCATCAAATAAGCCTTCAAACATCTCATATTAGTAAACTTGCATTATAAAACTTTGGGAAATGGGTGTTTAGGTGTCTCATTATATTATAATTTTCATAAAATGGTCTCATTTCAACCATAAAGTCATTTTGGGATGGCTTCATATGCATAAATGGTCCATTTTACAAGTCAAATACATTTCTCATTGACTCAAATGGTCCCCACACATGGTAAATGTGGATTTTTATTTTACCCAACTATACCATAGGTTTTTAAATGTTTTTTAACCTATATTTTACCTCCTCTCATCCTTTAGTGGTATTTCAAGATCTAAAACTTGATAAAATGTAGGTAAATAAGGTGTTATAAGTGTTTAGCTGGCTTGTATGGATCTATATGCTCAAGTATAGAGGGAGGCCAAAAATTTAATCATGATTCATGGGAGGTATATAAAATAATTTTCACGTCCAAAATGTGCAAGACAATCTAAAAACTGACCTCTTTTGTCCATCTTTCTCTTTGGCAACCTAAAAAAGGTTTCAAGTTTTTTATTAGTTCGTACAAGAGAAAGAAAATGGTGAGTTGATATTTTGGGAAGATGAAGGGGGTATCATTCCCTATAAATTATGGGAATTATTTTTTTGATCCATATCCCATGATTTATGAATAATGTTTAATAATCTAGGTAATCAAAGTTGTCTTCTTCATCTGTACAAGGGTCAATTTTACAATAGTTTTGTTGTATTCTTGAAATGGTTTTATAAATTGATGATTGAATGTGTTTTTTAGGGATGTTTTAAGTCCTTAAACCTTGTTATTCACCACTTTATTTCATGTGTGAGACCATTATATATCAAATCTCCATGATCTTCTAAGTTGTAGGCTTGTCCATATAATACTGATCCTATAAATGAGTCAACACTTGGGGAAGGAGAAAAATATTGTCATAATAACTATTCCAATGCCTTAAAAACATTACTTGATTAATATTATAATTATTATATGAAATATTAACCTCTAAACACTATAAACACTTCATATGCTCTTCATCCATGAAATGACCTTGTTAGTTGTAGGTCTATGCAAACGAATTTGTCATCATTTTGTGCAAGTGTGATATAAATTATTTACATGGAATTTAAGTTAGTTTAAATTTTTATTAATAATTTTAAAAACCTTAATATTATCATAAATTTAAAATTAGATACTTAAGACCTTTGTGGACACCTATAACCAACTATGCTTCTCAATCCTTCAAGGTTACAGATAGTAAATAGTTTTCTTGGTCTTTCTACAAGTTCAAGATGCAGATGGAAAATAAAAACCACATAAGATAATATACGATTAATTATAGGTATAAGGATAATTAATAATCATAGATGATTAGAGGCAGAGGAGATAAACTTAGTCAAGATCCCCTAGTGCACACACATGAGTTAAAGTGTAGTTTAAACATGGAATGGGTTGAAACCTAACCTAATTGAGTTAATTAATCCCAATATATTTAAAATGTGATAAAATATCATGATTTTAAATTAATGGGCATGGGTGAGATATTTTTAAAGGCTTGACAACTCATAAAAGGTAATCATGAAAAGCTAGGATATTTCATATTTTTGAATTTTATTTTCTAGTAATTCATTAATTTCAAATGGATAATTAAAATAGGAATTTAATTAGGTTATAATTTTACTTAATTTTGATAAGGATTTTTATTATTTTCAAGATTTGATTTTATGTCCATGTACCCCATTTAATAGGTCCATAGGCCAAATTGCATGTTATGATGTTGTACGGTGCTTAGGGATGAATCTGTGAGATGTTTTTGTTAATTACAGTAGGATACCCCAATTAGGGATGTATCAACATGATTATGGGATTTTAAAAATTATACATAAGAAAATTTGGGACATTTAGTGATTTTTAGGCTTAATTTACAAAGGTTGGTAATAACCAATCTGAAGTCTAATCAAAGGCCATTGGTGGTTAGTTTTAGGTGTCTATAGTTTGCCCCCTATTTGGGAAAATGATTTATTCTTAAATAATGAAATATACAAAAAAATAAAATAATGATTGAAGAAGAAGCTCCAAACAATGTTTTGGAAAACTATAATAATTCCCCCTCAAGGGAATGGCTGGCAAATACATTTGATGGTCAATACCTCAAACATAAGTAAGAAAAATAATGAATTTAACCCATGGGTGAGATTAATCCAATTGATAAAATACTTTCATACATTTATTTCAAAAGGCACTGAGTTTCCCAAAGCAGGTTATAATCAATAACAAAGGTTGAGGCACTGATTTGCCCAAAGGTGGTTATAATTAGTGGCAATGGTATATGCCCGAGTTAGGGTTGGTGAGTCAAAAGAATGATTTGCCCATAGGTGGTTATAATCATTAAGATGACCTAGATTGAAAAACTATGTTTGATTGTGCCTTAGTATGGCAAATTAATAATTATAACTCAAGGATATAACTTATTTTATATATTAAAAATGAGTAGGCACAAACATAGATACAATGGTCTAATGAATTAATATGCCAAAAACAACCAAGCACATGAAGATATGTAAAGTGATGAAAGAGATGAATAAGATTAAAAATGGACCAATATGAATTATTTTATTATCCTACCAATTTTGAGATTCTCATCTTTATTAGCATTGATATAACTAGAATGGTCAATGGGTTGATTTGATCAAGGAGGGTGGGAGGATTTTCCAAGGATACCAAGGAGAAACTTCTATGATTCTATTGCTCATAAGCCTTCCTGAGATGATTGTTTCTATATCATGTGATGGTATGCCTCATGATAGAACACCATGATAGCATTACCAAAATATTCATAAGGATTGACTCTTGATCCAATAAACAATCTAAAATAAATCACTAATGATAAAATCCATGATGATAATGTTGATGTTGACTATGGATAGACTCAATAATAGTGCACAAAGAATCACCCAATGAACACATATAAATTGAGTTGAGGCACACTAAAGAAATAAAATAAATGTGTAATCAAATAAATAAAAAAACTAAGTAAATAAACACACAAAAATATTGAAAGTAAAAGCGAAATAAAACATCTTAACAATGGATTTGCGCCATTAGGGTGGATAGAGGATGACTAAGTAGGTATAGATAGGACAAATGTTTTTGGATTTTAATTTTTTTGAATGTTTTTGGAATTTTGAGGTATCTTAACTCATTATATATTAACAAGATACCACTCACAAAATGGTGAGATCATTATTTAGGTTGCTCATAAAACAACAAAAGTATACGAAAAAGGGGGACTAAGTTGACCTCAATGTGAATAGACCATGTCCTACATAGTCCCATTAAGACCACAAGCCACATTATCTCTACCAACATAGAAGGTGGTGAGACTCAATCTGGTAATAACAAGTTCTTAAAAATAAGTCAAATGATAAAGAAAATGAAAATAGTAATGGTAAGGTAATGTGTAAATGCATGGTAAAAATGTTGTTCCTAATTTTTCCATTGGTAGTTATAATTAAGAAACAATAACATAGGTATGTGGTAATAATTTTCTCATAGGTGGTTATAATTAGCAACACAAGGTAGATTAATGATTTTCCCATAGGTAGTTATAATCAATAACACTAGTCAAATGTGAATGAAAGATAACTTGCTAGATCTACTATCACACTACTTTCATAGATTGTCATTTAAACACAAAATTCTAAAATTATTGAAACTAGATCAAAATGATCTCATGTAAGTTATGGGAAGAACCAAAGGAACCAAGATAAAAAATGGTTAGGTATGATAGTTAAAAGTAGGCATTGGTCTTAATCGATATGGAAGGGTAGAATGGTATAAAATATGGCATTAGGAAAAATAATAGAGTAGAAATTGGATATAATGGTAATAGGGTTGGCCCCAAGTGATAAGTAAAGGTAAATGGTAGGGTATGAAACAATGGAAAAGATAATGGCAAATTAAAACCATAATCTAAATACAAAATGAAAATGGTAAGGTATATATAAATTAGAAAGGTAAGGTAAATGGCAAATGTAAAGGGTAAGGTATATGATTTTGGATAGGTATAGGTATAGTTTTAGCAAGTCAAAAAGGTATGGTTTTTGATTTTGGAAAGGTTAATGTTTATGTTGTTATTCTTGATTTGGAGATGCATATCCCAATTATCGTATGTCATAATCAGAATAATCAATCATGGAAATTACTATCCCACATATCTTCTGAATAACTAGTCTGTTAAGAACCTACTACATATTTGGATGCCAATAATGTTGTTGTGATCTTTGTTTGTCATTGATTCTATTTCCTTCAAAATTTGAGACAAGATGTATTTATAGCCTATGTAAAGGAAAGTGTGATCAAGGATGGTAAATATGGATAAACATTGGTTGATAGGTTTGATTTGGTAATATAATGGTGGATGGTAATAAAATGTATAATGGTTGGGAAACAAATGAAGATTGGGGTTTTCAGGCACACATAATGTTATTGATTTCATATTGAACATAACATTGAATGTGGTGGGGACAAAGAATTCTGAATATACTCTCGATAAGACAACCATTTTATTTTGTTATATGGGTCTGAGAGTAGCTACCATATAATTATGATGTAGATTAGAAGCTATACTAATTTGATCTTTGATTGTCTTCATCAAGAAGTGAAGGACTATTGTGTTCAACTATTGGAATCTCAAATAGGTTTTCACTAATAAAGTTATCTTGATTATCCCATAGTGCCTCCAAGAAGGTTTCACTAAGGAATGTTAACTTTTGACTTTTATTCTCTTCTATCACCTCCAAAAAGGTTTCACTAGAAGATGCTGAGTTTGAAAATTGATTATCCCCTAATGCCTCTAAAAATTTTTCACTAAGAGGTTATTCTTCATATGTAATAATTTGGTCTAGGTATCCCTAATGTTCTTTAAAATGGATATATCACCATAGATTTAGTTCAATAAGGTATGATTTTATCAATCATAATTGACACTTTTAGGAGGTGGAACATCAATAAAATGGCTAGGTTTGTTGGTGGTAATGTCATGTGGAATGGTAATAGATTGGGAAGAGGCAACACAATCCACATAGAATATACTAGGAGTAATTATGTCAAAATGGAATTAATCATCTTCAAAAATTGTAGAAGGATCATAAATGTACTTAAACTAATCTTCAAGGCATGCATAACCAATGTCTTAATAGCCACAAACATATTTTGATTTTGAAGTTGATTTTAACTCATTAAAATTTGAATCTATTATTGATACTAATGTTGATTCTACTTCTGATGCTAAATTTGATTTTGGTTCAAGAATAGAACCTAACTTCAATGTTTATTCTTCATATGGTGAGGACATTGCTACAATGATGTCTTATTAAATGTTTGGTTTTGGATAAGTAATAGCCTATGATGGCATAATGGGCTTCATAGAGACTAGTTTGTTAAAGTGAGACTCCTCCATGATGTGAAAAAGGTCAAGAAACAAATATATAGAGATTGGATTGTGAAAGGGAGGATCTTAAAAATAAGCATATGTTTGAGGTAATGATTTTTCCAAAGTTGGTTATAATCATTTAGAAGTGACTCAGTAAAGATTGACTTGTTAGAGTGAAAATCTTCAAGAAAAGGTATAAGATTAAGAGGTGATTAATCACAATTTAACTCATCAAAAATGCTTAGTTTAGCAAAAAAATCATGGCTTGGTTGGTTTTATTGGCCTTGGTTTATAAGTAGTTGTAAAATACCATTTTTTAATATATCTTGGTCTTTAAATGATTAGATCAGTTAGAGAGGTACTAATTAGCTTGGCATACTCTGCATAATTAGTAGGAGTTTATGAAAGTGGGTAAAAATTGGCAATGTATGATGAATGACTAGTGGCTAGATAATCATAGGCTTAACAACGATTGGTTTATGGCCTAAGACAGTAAATGTGACCCATTGAGTTGTGATTGGACAAATTTGTTGGGATGAGTTACCATATATAGAACAACCTAGAATGGTAATGTTAGGGCATTGCATATATTTTTTTCTTTCACAATCTAAAGGATGATGTCTTGGTATAGAAATTATTGGGAATTATGGAGCTTCGTTGCTCACACAAGCCAAACGATGAGGTCCTGATATAGAAATGGTAGGGCATCATGGAGCTTGGTTTCTCACACAATCTAAAGGATGAGGTCTTGGAATAGAAATGGTAGGGTTTTTTGGATCTTGGTTGGTCACACAAGATAAAGGATGAAGTTCTAGAATGGTAATAGTAGTCATTGGGCATTATGGAGTGTAATTTCTTGCACAATCAGAAAGAGGGTTAATGATATAGGTAGGGAATTGGGTGATCATGAAAGGGTGATTATCATATGTCAACTATACTAAATAAGATACTACTGAACATAGTACTTGGATTTATTCCCCATGTTGAGGATTGTAAGGAGGATATGGATCTGTCTCATAAGCCACTTCTTATACATAGGGGTCTTGATCAAAGTCAATCTGTGTGACCATTCAATAATAAATTAGATTGTACATAACTCCACCATAAGTGTATCTAGACATATCCACATTAATAATGAAATCTCTAAAAAAGGCTTAGAGTTATAAAAACTTTGAAAAATAATGTCCAAAGGACAAACAACTCAAACTTGGTCTAAATTGGTCAAAGGAAGGAAGATACATCTCAAAAAATGGTTCATGCTAAAACTTAGTATACAAAAATCTAATTTCAAATGTCTGACATCAAATGTCTCACATAAAAAGGTCAAGTGGATGAACTAAAAATAAAATTCCAAACTCTAAGGACAAAGTGTTCTAAATAGTCTAATCTAGGAAAATAAAATATGCTAGGTATTTTGGCCAAATATAGCATCAAAATTTAGGATCAAGCAAGGCATGTGCTAAAATTTTTGGTTGAATGTGATGTCAAAATCTAGACTTGAAACAAAGGGGTATTTAATCTATCCAATTTGAAACACTTTAGCATAGACTAGGAACTTGAATTTAAACATGAAATTGATCAAATTGGCATGAGGCATGAAATAAAATGCACTTGGAGATAGACTATTTTATCCCAAATGAAAGCACAGACAAATAGGTTTCAAATTTGGTTAAAGAATTAAACTAAGTTACGTAACCCGAAAGAGAAAGATCAGTGTCTAAGCCAAAATTGCATAAGGCGTAAATAAAAATCAAGCAATGTTTGGATTTTAACTTGTCAAGTTTAACTAAAAACTCAACTTAGGAAAATAGGATTCTTTATCAAATAATCTAGAAAAATTTGAATGGCATAATAGTAATAGATAAAGACTCTAAAGTCACACATGGTTTGGTTTCAAACATGAAATTTGGACATAAGATAAGATGAGTCTATGAAACAATACAAGTAGCATAATGATGTTATCACTCTATAAAGATGTAAACAATGGTGTTTTTCAAAGACTTTAAAGTATAAATATTGAAATGATTTGGGAAGCATAACATTACCCATTTTAATCAAGTGACACACACACAATGTTTTGACATAAAAAGTCTAAGGCAAAAACAAGGTGTCAAATGAATGACATAACACCTCTTCATGTAATGGAGTGATGTGGACATAATACTCATTTTTACATGGCATAAACAAACAAAAGGTTTTAGACTCAAATACCAATGAAGTAAAGGACAAAGACCAAATTTACCTAATAAGGTTGCATCATATTGTTTAAATCTATGTATTTAAATTCTCTATGGAGGATTTTAAGTGTTAATTTGAATATAAAAGTGCATGAAGTAGTAGGGTTTTTACACCCCCTTCTCCCAAAAGATTGTATGGCAACACAGAACTTTGGGATACTCACTCTGTATCAATAATATGTCCATGGTAAATGGGGTTTATTTAAAACTTAAAATTTTCAATCATCTAGATGGTCCCAATCATGGATAATGTTAGAGATTCCTCACATCAATTGATTTCATATTGATTAAATTACTTTGCAAGGGTATATTCCTTTTCATACTAACTCCATCCACATACTTATTTGTAAATTCCTCTAGTTAACTAGACCAGACTAAAATTTTCATCATGAAAGGAGAGGTTAGCTACCCAACCGATTGAATCTCATAGTATGTGTACCCTAATTTTTATACCGCACCATGAAGTGGGGTTGAAAAAATACTAGAAGATGAAACCCAAGGTCAAATATTCCCTAAATAACTCATGATAAATCTATGAATTCCCCTTCATGAGCTAAATTACATGAAATAAATGACTAAGTGGAAAGGCTTTAGAGGTGGTTTTTAGATCAACTAAACCATGAAGGTTTTAAGGAGTGTCTAGACAATATTATTTCCACACCTTAGACTAGGCACAAATTGCAAGTGAAAAGGTGTTTTTGGTCACCCAATTTACCTATAGGGGATAGGGGGAGATCATGCGCACACTTTTCATTTTTGTACAAACAAACAAACAAGTAACAAACAATTTTAAGAAATTATAATCTACATGAATATAATTTTTTTGCACCAAATGAAATGTTTGATTAAGTTATTTGGCCCCTTGTATTAAATTTGTAAACATCATAATAAATTATCAAAAAGAAACTTAACACAAATCACCTTTCCTTTTGAGAACATAAATCAAATGTTTAAGATTTAACTATTCTTTTTATGCACTAAAAAATGAAGTGTTTAAGAATTTAAAATTATAAATGTATTTTCTAATCTTGCTTTGGACCTAAAAGGGTTAGAGCCTTTATTTATACATTGGATAAAATTAATGGATGAGCAAACAAGTTTTAAAAACATAGCTCTTGAATTTCCTATTTTTAAAACACAAAGAACAACATCGATCACTTGTAATTGATGCTAGTTGGTAGTAACTGATACCAGTCAATAGAGACCGATATTAGTTATTTATGAACCCAAAGTCAAAACCCACATGATGTAAAAACATTAGTTAGCTCAAAAATATAATAATAATTCCTCAAAACCTACAATAAATTGATTAGATAGGAAAAATACAATATAATGAAACCCAAAAATAACAATTGTGAGTGCTAAAAAGATTCAAAATCAAAGTTTTTATAAACTGTGTTTTTACCTAGCACCCTAACCAATGGTAGTTACCCATAACTAAGATTATTTTAGAAGAAATAATTATGGTTAGGTTAAATCAATGTTGATTAAGCCTGACTAATGTTGGTCTCTATG
Organism: Torreya grandis; assembly: GCA_037957365.1. NCBI lineage: Eukaryota > Viridiplantae > Streptophyta > Pinopsida > Cupressales > Taxaceae > Torreya > Torreya grandis. Next base: position 725,487 of record JARHVA010002707.1, on the reverse strand, counting down.
TAGATCTTAGTTAGCATAAAAAAGCAAAAATACAACAAAAACAAAGCTAAAACTCTAATTTTGAAGATATTCAAGCATTAATTTGAAGATTTATGAGTTTCATATTAATATAGTTAGTATTTGGGATGTGTTTAGGTCCCACAAGGAATTTCATTTGTGACCATAGTAATTTGACAAAAGAGATAAGGTTAGACAAGTGTTAGTTTCACAAAACAGTGAAATCAACAGACTAACATGATAACATATGTAAGCCTAGATCTTAGGGGGAACATAATGGACAAAATACAGTTGAAAACTCAACTAATATTAAAATACAAAACAATATTTACCTTCCTTGAAATATCCAAGGGATTTATTCATGGATTTCTAAGGTTATGCTTAAAGAGTCTTTGACAATGGAGTTTGTATTATTTGCTCCTTGTCTCCTTCGCGCCATGGTTGGCTTGATATGGCTCGTGTTTTATTGATATTTTGGAATTATAACATTATTGTCACGATTTTTATGCAAAAACTTACATTATAACTCTATATCCAATTCCTCTAAATGAAGAGGCAAAGGCTTGTATTTATAGGCTTAGGAACTAACCCCAACTCAAGGTGAGCTAAAGTGTAGTTTAAACATCGAACGGGTTCAAACCTAACCTAAGTGAGTTAAATAAACCTATTAGAGTAAAAAAGGTGTTAAAATTTCATGATTTTTAATGAATAATCATGGGTGATATATTTTCAAAGGCTTGACAACTCATAAAAGGTAATCATGAAAAGCTAAGAAATTTCATATTTTTGAATTTCCTTTTTGAGTAATTGATTAATTGCACATGGATAATTCAACTAGGAATTTAATTAGGTTTACAATTTTAATTAATTTTGATAAGTATTTTTACCATTTTCAATATTTTATTTTATATCCATGTTCCCCATTTAATAGGTTCATAAGCCAAATTACATGTTGTGATGCCATAAAGTTCTTAGAGATGAATCCATGAGATGTTTTTGTAAGATTTAAAAAATGACACACAATAAAATTTAATAATTTCAATGATCCTAGGCATAATTTTCAAATTTTGGTAAGAATTAGTGTGAAGTATAGTCGAAGGCCATTGGTGGCCAATTTTAGGTGTCTACAAATGGCATATTAGGCCTGAAATTGATATATACAACCCTAATCTTAACAGTTGAAGTATTTGAAAATTTTAAGGCTATTTTAAGGTTGGAAACATCTAAGGGGGAAGTGAAAGATATTTAAAAAGGGTATCAATATGATAATATTCTTAAGTTGATGAAGGATGACACTCAACCAAGACATTAGTTCTACATAGGCCTAGTTCTTCATAAACCCTAAGAGAATACATGGAGCAAAATTCAAAAGAGGATCAATCCAAAGGATGTTACCAGATCATGAGAATATATTATATGATTTTCAACTCCATGATCAATATTAAATGGGAGAAGATCCTTCCAAGCTCCCTATCACTAACTATCAAACACTCATATTAGGTAATGGCACTCTAGGTAGACCTACAAGAGGAAAAGGTAGAGGTGATAGTATAAGAAGAAAAAGGTAACTGAAGAAGGTGACAATAGATTAAAATTTGTTATTTTATGAAATTTAATCCATCGATAAACACCTATAGGTGACTTAGATCCTTGAAACCCATTTTAGGCCTATAAGGCCTAAATCCACCTTTAGCCTCTCAAGACCCCACCTAAGCCTTAGTGAAAGACTCAAACCCCCCAATTAGTTTAAAGTATACGAGGAGGTGTATAATGATGTTTTAGGCCTAAGAAAGTGTTTTTAGATAGATAAAAAAAAAAAAATGATAACTTAGTCCTATCACCCCTCTCAAACTCAACTATCCTAAATTACCACCTTGATCTACTAATTCAAATACTCATATATTTCATAGCAAGATGATTGAAAGATATTGATCTTACAAGGAAATGGAGAAACTTATACATTCACCATTTATTGAGGAAAGACTCGGATTCAATATCCCATCTCTATGAATAATCAATAACACGACAGCTTGTATACACATAATATTTTCAAACTTTTATCAATTATTGACACTTTGTATCTTACAAAAACCCATCAAATCTCAATCTCTCTGAGTGTATTCCTTAAGAGGTGCACAAGGAAATGAGGTGGGTAGGCCATTGGTGCTTCATAGGATTTTTTTTCCTTTTACCACTTTCTATCTACACTTTTATCTCCTAAAACCATTATCCCTAATCTTGTTCTTCTCTATTATACCCTTTTCAGTATTTTTCTACATTTTATCCTTCTTTTCCTCACCTAAATCCCTTTTTATTAGTTGTTTGTGCTAGGTCAACTTGGTCGATCCTACACAATTTCAAGATACTTTCACTTAGGAATTAGGTTAGCCTTTGGCTGACCTAGCTTGAGAACTACTGGATTATTATCCAAATTTATGCTAGGTCGACTAGGATTTTTGGAAGGGTCAAGGGTTAAATCATCTATATATACAAGTTCATTCCTATCATTTATTAAAGAGAATCAAAATAATTAAGAACAAATGAAACTCTACTTATTGAACATTATATTTGAGGAGTAAAGCTTAGGATTTCATAATTTTTTTGAAGATATGTATCTTATCTTGTGAAGAAGTCTTTTAGATATATTGATATGTTGTGTAGCCTAGAGTTGATTTGTCTTTGTCATCCTTACATACCACAACAACCTCTTGTGAAGCACCTTAGCCAAAGGAGAGATTTAAGCTCAATAGGTTCATCTTTAAAAGTAAGTACTCCTAACTTTGTACATCCTTTGTAAGAGTAGATAGATATGCATTTATGATTATCTTCCATCTATTAAGATTATATATGCATTGATGTGAGTATATGTATTCTATGTATGTTTAGTTTTATTATTAATAACCCCCACTCTATGTTAAAAGCTTTGGTGAGCACTAGATTAGATTTAATTTACTTGTTATTTAATATAGGTGAAATATAAAAACATAAGACCCTCTTAGGGTTATTGCATGATTATGTTAGATTGGAGGCTTTACAACTCTCCTTAGCATGGTGTATTGTGGTAAGAGAATCCCTAATTAGGTCTAGTGGATCCCTATATTTATCATTCTCTCTCTTAACAAATGTGTCCCCAATTAAAAGTGTATGGTATGATCTATCTTCTTTGAGATAGGATTGATTTATAGACATGATGCATTTTTTATTACATACATTCTGGTGAACCTAATTTGAATCTAACCCTTATAATATTTGTTTAACTTATTTCATTATTTTAACATTTTTATTATCATATATTCATAATACTGGGTCGACTGTATCAACATAATTTTAACTTCAGCATATAGGTTTAACACATAATTTCATCCATATGAATTTGTTTTATCTATGCAATTTCTTTTTTAGGTTCAAGGTACTAGGTCAACTATGGAGATAGAATACACATTTTCAAACTTTTAGACATCAAATTCAGACTATTAGGTTGACCCAATCAACCTTATACGCTTTTAGGCATTAGATTTAGACTACTAGGTCAACCCAATTGACCATGTATATTTCAAGGACTCAGTGATAGGCTTATGCAAATCTTGGTCAACCCAGTTGACATAGTTAGTAGGATTTTCAATCATTTATCAAGGTTATTCAAAAATAATATCACTTCTCTACATCCTCTAACCCACAAAGGTTCATTTCTATCTTTCTCTCTTTCTTTACAAGTCTATTTCTCATAGTTTGTAGTCTTTAAAATTAACCCTATATAGTCAACTAGGTCAACCCTATCAATGTAGTTATGTATTCTATGTGCAATTTTGGAAATCTAATTAAACTTTTTTGATGTAGTTCAATTTCAAACTTTTTTACTTATGCATTACAAAGGTGACATTTATGACCCTATTTTTTATTATTTGCATACATTATTGACTAAGTCAACAATGTACTATGTTTCAAAGTTAGAATTAACCCTTATATGCTATTAATTAGATCACACTTTCATTTATTGTTTATTACATTATTAGAATAAATCACATAGTCTAATTAGGTGGGTTTTCAATATACCATTTAGTTTCACTATTTTTTTTTTATGAACACATAACCAAATCACAAAATCTTAACAAGAATTTTAATAATTGACTACCCAAGGCCAACATACTCATATTTCATCACTAAGGGGAAAGTCAACTTGGTTTTATGTCCAAGTATAAACACATCGTTAATGGTATATTTTTGCTAAGCACCTGACACCCTTATCACTGTAATGTGTGATGTGAGGGGGTAGACCCCAATACCAAGCATGTACTATTGCAAATATGATCCCTTTCATCTTAGACATCCTAAAAATATCCTTAAATTTATTTCTAGATTCTTGCTTAAAGCCAACATATTATCACATCTAAACTTATATTCTAATAATCTAACAACATTCATGTTGACCACTTAGTTAGCCTTTACTTTCCAAGTTGATTACTTCTTATTTACTCAATTGTTTTTTGTATTTCAAAACTTTTCATTAGCCAATGTTGGTGAAAGATTTTTGTGTTGCATTCCTCAATTGGATAAACCTCACTGATAAAATGTATTGTGTGTTTCCCTTTAGTTCTTTATTTTCCAAATACTTCCAAAAGTATTATTGTTACAGTACATAGTTATTTTAGTTGACACAGTCACTTACATATTATCTATGTTTCCCTATCTATTATGCTAGGTTATCCGATTAGAACCTATACACTTTTTTAGCCTCTATTTGCTATGCTAAGTCAACCCAATTGACCCTATATGGTTTTTTGGCCTTGTTTCCTATGCTAGATTGATCCAGATGACTCTATACTATCACTTCCTATTTCCTTACTTTCTCATCTATTTTTAGTGAGTTAAATTCAACAAACATGATGAGTTTTACCAACCCTCATAGGGTCTCCCATATGTAGAGTAATTTTCCTCTCTTATATGAGATTAATGTTCACATAGCCACTCACACAATGAACTATGGGACCCCTCCTCATTCCTTTTCATAGAGTAATCCTCTCTTCTCCCTATAAGATCATCCTAAATTAGAGTATACCCTTCAAATATTTGTCTTTGTTTTTAAATTTGATAACATTGATAAAAATATCCCTCTACCATTTACCATCTCATGATTAGTGGTCAATTTAAAGAGACTCGTTCACCTACTCCCACATTATGAAACAAATATAGAGGTACCACTTTCTTTGATTCTTAGCCTCTTCCCTTGATTATGACCCATTATCATATGATTAACTCCTTTTCTTTAACTTATTCTATCTCCATTCCTAGTATCTCCACTAATATTAGAGGTTCTAAATCTAGTTGGCCTCTCATAAGATCCACTATCCTTAATCCTTATACTAGTAAATATTTTATTAACCAAGGTAATAATTATTTTAGTTCTTCCTCTTCTCATCTCTTCACTAATCCATATTTTTCCACACAAGCAAATATTTCCATTAGTGCCTCACATTCTCATAGTTCATCTCAAGCTCCTATCGACACCAATAGTGGTACCCAAGTCACTAATACCAACTCTAATGCTTAAAATAATGCTAAAAATGCCAATCAAACCCATCAAATCTTATTTAAAAAACTTAATAAAATGAATATCTTTCAAACTCATAATACAACTCAAATGATGATAATGCAAAATCACCTTCTCCATCTTCAAACTCATCCTCAACCAATGTCTTGGGGCATGCATAATTAAAATGTTCCCCCACCTCCTCTTCGAGATTCTTATGGAAATCTCATTCCTCCACATCCTTTGGTCAAAAAAACCATTAATCATCTTCAAAATGAGCCTCTTACAACTCAAATTACTGATATTGATATAGGAGGTATCACCCCTACCATTTCTTATAATGGATCAATTGATCTTACCCTTCATATTAATTTTTTTAAAAATCCTTAAAAGGATTGGGTCAAATTGAAAACCTTTGATGATAAAAAAATATTAGAGAAAACACAATTTAAAACTCATTCCAATTTAAAACTCATTCCATTTAGTAAATGCTCTAGTCCAAGAGTTTCAAACTAGTGATCTTCCTGATAATACTTTGGCCGACTTTATAAATTTTAAACAAATTAAAAATAAAATTTCCCAAGATTTTTTTAAAAGTTTGAAAACATTGTCCAACAAATGTGAACATAACATGGCCAATGATAACCTTTTCCATCTCTTTACTAATTCTCTTTTTCCAAAGTTACAATATTGGGTCCACACTCTCTTTCCACGTACCTTAAAGGAGGCTATAACTAAGCTAAATGTCAAGATTTAATTATGCATCAATTCAAGCCACCCTAAACTTCTATGGGTCCTCACACCTTACTCAAGAATAATAATTTTAATGCTACCAATGATGGTGTTACAAAATCTTATGACACCATTCACACTATTCAAGTTGTTGTTCCTAACCAATCCTCAAAACTAGCTCCCCCTTCTCAACAATATACCAATTCTCATTGATCTTCACCTAATACCATCAATGTTCATAAACCATTATACTCAGCTAAATTAATAAAATGTCTACCTAGGCCTCTTCCATGAGAACTTGATCCCACTTGTCCTATGAAATCTTAGTATGATCCCAACAAGTTTTGTTGGTTTCACACTAGTTGGGGTCATTCTCATGAGATATTTAGGTAGGTTCATAATTTTACCATGGATTTTATTCTTGGACCTAATTTTGATCATGATTTTATCATTTAAAAACATCAAAAATCCTATGATATTTATTTTAAGGATCATGAAACTCATATTAAATCTTAAGCCTTAAATTAAGTTAATGCTCATTTGGCTATCTAAGAAGGCCCTCTTCCAAATCAAAAACCTAATCAAGATACCCAAAACAATCCCACCACTTACACCAATAATATATAAAGTCTTGTTGACCCTACTCTTGAAGATAATGTGGTTAAAATGAATAATATGTGAAGGGTGGTTACTTTTATTGATCCTCAACCTATATACACTCCTCCATTGTCCCAAACATTTAGTGTTATCCAATATTCTTCTCCAACTCATTAAAATTATTTGGGGAAAGATGAAATTATTATCTGTGATTAAAAACTTCCAACTCCTATTTTGGATAACACTTCCCATTCTATTTCTACCATCCATCCATATTATTTACATAACATTAATGACAATCAAGTTTCCTATCAACACTTATTCTACCAATTCTCAAAACCAACTTGAACCAAATACTTCACCTTCTCATCATAATTTAAAACCTTCTTCCAAAATTGTACCTTCTTATCAACATATATTCCAATGTACTTTAGCTTCTCCTTTTAAGGAGCTCATTCAACACTATGCACCTATTTCTAACAACATTCTTATTGGTTATGATGAGTGGGATACCATTATGGAATTCACTAATCTTCCATCACAAATTCCATTTATTAAACTTATGAGGACCTCTCTATGCCATAGGAGCTATCCTATAAAACTATTGTTTAAAATGAACATCCCTCATCCTCTGCTAATAGGATGTGAAGTAACCTTATCTAGATCTGAAGATAACATGTTACAAAAATGTGAAGATATGTCCATCCATGTTAATAAAAAAATAGACACTTCTCTTTCCTTAAAATTTCCCATTGCTTCTATGATTGTTGATAAGATTATTCTACATGTAGATTATCTTCTTCTATTCATCATTATCAAAATTGGTGAAATCCATGTTAAGCATGCCTTAATTGACAAGGGTTCTAGCACTATGTTACCTCTATCAATTTTATCAAAACTCTTGTATATTCTGAATGCAATATCAAATCCACATGAAATACATTCAAAGGATATGATTGAAGGAAAGTGACTCATTTAGGTTATATGCAACTTTAATTAATGTCCAACCTATCACCATTTGTGTGAAGGTGATGATATTTAACTTTCCTCTCTCTTCTAACATCTTTTTTGGTAGGATGTGGACTCATCATATGAGAGAAATTGCTTCTTCCACCTACTAATGCATTAAATTCCCTCATAATGGATCCATCTATAAGATTCACGGTGACACCAACCCTTGGAATTTTGAACAATTCCAAGACCATGGTGTCTTTAAGATTCTAACTCTTAAACCTTTACCCAATGTTCCTTTTGCAAGTCTCAATGATTCAACTTTCCTATAAATTTGACTTGAGGTTACAAAAATAATCCTAAACACATTGGGAAAATTCCTCCTAATCTCTTATATTTTGATGATGATGAGCTTGATGAGATCAACCTAAATTTTAAAACTATTAATCTCTCACCTTATATCATCTCTCAACTTCCTACTTCATTATAATCTCATTCTCACAAACCTCCTTATGATGATATTTATATTGTCTTGACTAAGACTCATAATTATATTCACCACACTTCATCAAATGACAATGTCATAAAATTATTATATCATTGATCCTCACACCCCTAACTAAGATGATGGTTATTCCTTAGATGATCCATTTTTAGGTGGTCTTATTTAAGCCCATGATGCTAATATTATCCATTCTCATTCCTCTTTGTTTGAGTATTTTCATGTATCTTCCTATGTTCCATCATTTATGGTTCCTAATTTTAGTATCTTTCCTCTTTATCATAGGATAGAGATGGTGTCGACACCTCTGGTTAATGAGGAACCTCATAGGATTATGCTCATTGATCATGATATGACTAGGCCTTATCAATTTTATAGGTACCCTAACCCTATCACATGATTATCCCTAAGATTTATGAAACCTTATTCAACCTTCTATTAACCCTACCCCTCCCTTAGTAGATCTCAAATCAGATCCAATATTTCTCTTACTATATTTGATCCTATTTTACTCCTATTGTCACTAGTTTTATCCCTATTTATGATCCCATTGCTCCTTCTATTGAGCCTAGTCTCATACATTCCCCATTATAACCTTTTATTTGTGATGATTTATTTCCTTTAACTCAAATGGCTCTATTTCCCACCAAATGGGCTAATGAAACTTCACAAGATCCTTTCATTCCTATTACACCTCCTTCTATGAGTAATTATACTCAACCTACTCATAGATGTATTTATTGCTTCCATGTCAGATCTAATCATTCATCCATGTATTTATGTAATTTGAAATAATGTATTGATAATTTATGTCCTTTTCCTCCTCATTACTTAAACAAGGCCATACCTCCTTCAAGTTACTACCTAAGTATATTCCTAAGTATGGAATGGTGTATTGTCTTTGGCACCAATGTGTCACCCATCACATAGATCATTGTTGCATATTTTAGCAACACCTTAAGGATTTTATTATAGTTATTCAAAAAAATTCTACCATTCCTCCCATAAGTCACTCCCATAATAAGTCTCCCCCTTCTTCTCTCATGGTTCCACCTCTAGTGGTTCCATCACCTCATGTGGTCTCTTCATCACCTTTTATTCCTCCACCCATGAATCCTTCACCTATGGACCTTCCCTCACCTATGGATCCTTCTTGATTTATTCACCTATGGATCTTTACCCATTGGTGATTCCTACATCTCTCATAGAGTGCACTTCCATGTATTATTCTAATCATCCCTTGCTTGATACCCTTCCTTAGCATGATCCATCAAGTAATCCTATCTTTTCTATTAAGGAGATTAGATGAGAAGTATTTTCCTAATTTTCACTAAAGATTGATGAGACATTAGCATCCATTTTCATCCATATTCATATAGATCTATATGATGTTCTAGATAATGTGTACAGATATATTTATCAATATTTATGAGCACATGAATGATTTTTTACATTTACATTTGGATTGGACATATTACCCAATCCTATCTTTATCTATTTATTATATCATTAACATTGTGTCAAATTATTATTTATCTTACATGGTGACTTTAATTTTGCATTATACATTGATTATACTATCATTTATATTTGATTATGAATGTCTTCTTTATCATTGATTTTTATTTGTCTTCTTGAGTTTCTTTCTTAAAACTCCCTTGTTTTCTCTTCATGATTTTTTGATTTCTTATCTCTATATACACTAATAATTATCATTGTGACATGGTTATACAAACTTAGATCCTTTTAGTTATTCCCTTTCTACAATTTGAATAGTTAACAAATAATTAATCTCATTATATTATCCTTTCACCAGTCTAATTTTGATCTCCTTTATTCCCTTTATTACCTTTTAAAAATTAAGCATATACATGGTTGAGATTTGAGATAACATGTTGGTTCATTATCAAGCCTAAGTGTTTTAGTCAGTATTGTATTTGGTTACTTAGCTTCTTTTATCCTAAGCCTATAGCTCACTCATGTTTATCACTTTATCTCTCACATTTTTTCATTTTAATTATGTATGGAGGAGGAATATTAAAAATCCTTAAAAAAATTTAAAATCTAAATCATTTAATAAAAGGCAATGATATAATAGGCAAAAACATTTCAAAATTATTAAAAGTCAAAGCACACTAAAATATGTGATTCAAAGCATATCTCCTTCTTCTAGTTGAAGTTCAAACTCCATAGTTGGCCTCATGATAAAGCTGAGGTCCTTTATGGCATAGTATAATTGTAGATTAGAAAGGAGAATGAAAAAAAATTTAGTGCTACCTATTTTCTCATGCAAGTAACCAATCTTTGTAGTAGACCTAAGGTTTTGTAAGGGGTCTTGAAGAATGGGTAACACATCATGGGAAGGTAGATCCATTTTAATTTTGTTATACTGATATACCTCCTGTCCTTAGTATGCCTCCTGTCTCTTAAGGTATTCTCATAATATGCCTCAGCCATGATTTTTACATTCCCTTTTTCACTCTCTATATTCCTCATATTTCCTCTTAAGAAATATTATTTTTTCCACTGATCACTCCCCTTAGGATTCCATTTGTGCGTTACATTGTAAGACCATGGATAGGACCTATCCATCCTCACAAATTACCACAATTTCACATTCTTATTACCCATATCCCTTTTTTACCATATTTTGACATTTATTCCACCTCAGTAGTGTTCTATTTATGAGTTGCATTGTAAGACCACAGATAGGACCTGGCCTTCCTCACAAAATTTTCCAATAATCTAAGTCACAATGAAAATTACATGTGTCAAATATGAGATAAGATGTGATCAATTATGAAGTTACACATCATTGACATGATTCCCATCTTGATTTAGTATGTTTTATGCTTACTTCATTTATATTTATATTTTATCTTCTTATTTTCCTATTACATGTAATAATGAAATCATTTCTTGAAATTTTCATACTTCCTAGCTTGAATTAGTATGATAAATTTTAGACTATTTTTTTTAAATTTTGTTTTTCTCTTATACTTCTCAACATGATTTAGTATGATCGATTGAATTATTTGATTTTATTCTTATACAATTTTGTTCTTTTACATGATTTCCATTTTATTACATTATTTTCATACTTCTTAATACAATTTATTGTGATTTTACTTATTTTAATTTGGTTCCAATATTTCTCTTGGTTTAAAAACAAATTTGTATCATCTTATTTGCCATTTATTTTGTTTTTTTATACTTAGTCATTTTCTTGTTATTAAACATATCCCAATGTGTAATTGTGTGTATTATATTTTTGATTGATTATATTTTACCAAGTCATTTTTGTCTATTTTTTTTAAACATGCTTGTGTCCTACCTAATGCTAGAAAATAAACCATAACTCATATATTTCCTATAGCATATACAACTCATAGCTACATACATGTGCTATAAATATAAATATTGATTCACCCATGACCACAACCATAATGACAACACATACAATCAACATCCAACTACTAGAATGAGACATTTATATATCATGATTTTTAATATAACAATCCAACCATATATAATTCTATAACTCTATGGTTAGGCTCCATCTTGACTATCTCAAGGCCTAATCATGCTACCTATAGATGCCTTGGTCTAACCCCTCCAAAAAAAATGCTTTAAAGAGGTTATATAGGATGTTAGTCTTAATACCTACCCTTCTAGATGAGCTACCTAAGCCTACACATGTGCTAACTAGGCCAGGGTCACTAGATGTGTTTCTCTATCCTACTCCTACACCTATTTCATATGGGTCAGGGTTGTTTCATGTGTCACTCTCTCCTAGGCATGTGCATGTGTCATATATGTCACCATAGTCATATGTATAACTATCTCATTATCTATATCCTACCATGCCATGTATATCCTTTACCCATCTTTATTGGTGGTTGTATCCTCTTTCTATGCACTCATAACTACCTCAAGGCATGTCTAGCTAGTCTAAACTAGCTCACCAAGACTAGGGTAGATGGTACCCTAGGATCATCTAGTGTAGTAGGGTCATATGATGTTATATCCTCATATAGGACATCATTGAGTGCTCCCCTCAATTGAGACCCCCATCTGGTTTCCTCATCCTCTTCATAACCTACAAAAGGAAAACTAGATATATATTAGATCACTTATATATCTTAACATATATCTATCTCTAGCCTATTTCAAGTAAACTTAAACAAAGTTTAAACACAATTTATTACTTATATGTGTGTAATACACTAATATCTCACCATCTACATGACCTTTGAGCATAGTCTCCCCATTCACATGGCCTTTGGGAATCTCCTCTATCAGTCACCTCCTAAAAACAAATCCTAGAGACATCACTCATGTCCATCTTAGCCTATGCCTGAGTGATATCTGTATACTCTAAATCTACTCTAGCATACCTAATAGATCATCTAAAATCATCATAGTGTCTACTCTCGCATAATCCTACTACCACCATCGATGTTATGTCCATGATGGTCACTATTCTTCCTAATGTGGGGCTAGTGGTGGTACCTCTAGTGCTCCTTCCTCTATACCCATCTCTTCTCACTCTACTACCTATCATGTTTGACCAGTCCATGGTCTCTCAAAACATGGCCTAAACATTGACCTCACCACTAGTATCCCTACTCTTCCTCTCCCCTATGTCTCTCTCACATGCTAGGTCCAAAATTTGGGATCTAATATTAACACCACTAGGTGAGGTAAGCCAATCTTCCCTAGTACTCATACCATTAAATGTGGCATTGTCCACTAGGTGTAGTGCCTTGTCACCTCTATCTATGTTAAATTTGGTACCACTATGTCCCAACTAGGCCATATCATAGTGATGTGCCTAGATATATGACATACTATATATGTTCATACCATTATTTATAACATTGGCATGTGGGGCATGACCCATACTATCTAGTCCTATCTCCATCTCTAAACCTAAGGTAACCTATCATTGATCAAATGGGGAAACCTAATTAGTCAATATATAGGGAACCTCTCATAAATATAGGCCATCAATAATATGACCAGTCCCACTAACTTATACCATTTAGATATCACTCCATACATGTCATGCATGAGCTATAATGAGATGATAGGTCCCAATTCATATATCACCCTCTCCTCTAATATCATCCATCTCAAGGTTATCACAAAGAGTGGTACCTTGTCATTTGACTTATGGCACAACACTTATGTTGTCACAAGTCTTATCATAACCTTTTGGATATCTTTAATCTATGATACATATAAATAAAACATATTCGCCCTTAATCTAGGGTGTATCATCTCTGATCTTATCACCCATATGGCTAAGGCTCTCCTCTCCTCATCATTATTAGGTATACCTATGACTATGGGTGTCCGTATTATGAGAAATCCTAGGATGACATGCATATACTCCAAGGTGATACCCACCTCTATAGTATCCCTTTCCACCTCCCACCTAAATGTGTTAGTCAATTGTTCCCAGTATCCTAGGAACATGACTAATAAATTTGAGCTAAATGGTAGCCTACACATATCTACTATGTCGCCTATGTCTAAAAAATCAATATAGCTCTATCCTCTATCGATAGGTTCTCTAATAAGTCTAGGATCCATGATGCATCCACCAAATGATAAAATATTTGACATCCCTATAGTTAGGACATAATAAAATATTTATTAGATCCTCTATGTCATGTATAATCAAAATACATTTCATTTCAAATTTTAATATTAAATAAGCCTAAATTACTTCTATTTATTTATTTTTAATCCATTTAACTTATTTTTAAAGTAATCAGCCCTTTTATCCATCACTCAGTCATTCTAGGCCATTCTAGCACTCTTTCATCCATTTGCATGAATTTTCATACTATTCTGGTCCTTTGGTCAAACACTAGTTTGACCAAAATTTCCCTATTTTGACCTGATTAACTTAAAAATCTAAGTGAACCCCTTATTTTCCCCATAGTATTATGTTGTCATACTAGACCTTTTTACCCAGTTAACAATAATGTACTAGGTTGGCATTCTAAAAAACCAACTACGTCAGCATAGACCTACTAGGTCAATAGTATGGATTTTGTCACTTTTAGCCTACTAGGTCGATTGGGTTGACCTAGTTCTTTTTCCCTACCGACCCCTTATAATTTATGAAATAAGTACCTTTTGGAAGCTATTTCCCTAGACCTTTCAAACCCATTTTCTTAAATAGTTTGTCCTACCCTTCGCATCTAATTTGAGTTCATTACAATGTTTAGAAATTCTTAAAAACACACATATCTAAAATACACTTAAAATTAGTAAAATGTTCAAAAACTAGCTTGAAATTCTCAGTTTCCTACCTATCCTTCACTTGATACTACCTATAGGGGTCCATTTCATTTAGACTATCATCTCCTCACCATCTTAGCTTGTTTGGTCTCTCAAAGCTCTTTTTCTCTCCTTCACAAGTCAAAAATACCAAATGACTTTCATTTCACCCTATTTAAAATCACTTTTCAAAAATCTTAATCTTTCTAATCTTTTCCATCAAATTCCTTATTTTGCCTCTATATTTTTTTCTATTAATCCATTTTATGATCCATATGTTGGGTGAATATTTTTTCACCACCTGATTGATGGCAAAATGGGTATATTAACCATAGCATAAAGAGATTTATACAGCAAAGTGTGCAGGTTTACCACATCAAAATGGGATAAATCTCTCCTCTCATAAGGGAGAGGTTCCCTATGTGTGTGTGTGTGTGTGTGTGTGTGTGTGTGTGTGTGTGTGTGTGTGTGTGTGTGTGTTGAAAATACACTTAGGGGTGGGATAACACCATCTATCTCTCTTTTTTCAAAGATGATGCTCATAAGGACAAGGAGAAATCCTAGGTAATTGTTGAAGGCATTTCTCTTCTTTCAGAAATGATGTTAAAAAAACTAGAGGAAGACTTCCTGGGTAGTAACTGGTAACCACAAGAAACCCATGAAAGCACAGTCTTTCATTGCTTCTCTCACTGAAATATGATGTAGGAACATAGTAGGATTAAGCATAGCCCAAAGTCTTCACCTAAAAATACAATAGAGTGAAAGGTTATGAAGGGTAATGGGAGCTCAAAGTCTCTCCAGTGTCCTCTACACAAAACATAAACTAAAGATAATTATGGCAACACAAAGTCTCCCACAGTCAGCTTCAGGACATCTTCCAAACTATTTCCACTTTTTTTACTTATTCAATTAAATGGACAATATGGTATTCAAGAAATAGACATAAGAACAATCTCCTAAATAACACAAGCTATTTCAACACAAAGTATGAAAGGTCACTTGTTTTCTCATTCAAATAATAAAATATGATTAACATCTAAGCTCAAAGTCTCAAGAATGCCTTTCAATTTAGGTAGAGTTTTGCTTCTAATAATAGAGAGATCTCATTTATACAAAATGGGAGATTACTTTATATAGCATTCCAAGAAAAACTTGGGTGATTATTTTCATGAAAATGACCCATGTTGAATTGAATGACTTGTATATCTATGAAAGGGCAATGCTAGAATAGGTCATTAGCCTTGACTTTGGAATTTCAAATCATCTCAAATGTCTCTTCCTAAGCATGGGTTGTCTAGTCTTCTTTATGATTCTTACACGGCTGTCCATTCACCTTTACTTAATGCAAAAAAATAGGCCATGCCTTTGAATGTTCGTGCTCTCTGATGTCGACCTGGTGGACTATTTCACCTACTAGAAATAACTCTCCTATAAATATCTATAGATTTATTGTAGTTTTTTTCTCTTTCTTTGCCATGTTTTGTCCTTCCTTGGTGATCTAAGCTCTTAGGGCTATCTTCTCACTTTCAGCCAAATCTTTTAACTCCTTCTTTAGCTAGTCACTGATTTTGTTCCTAGGGTCTGCACCATATTTAAAAATCAATAGATATTTTATTACCCTAAATTTGACATCTGCAAGGACATCTAATCACTTAGTCACTTGAATCATTTTGAACCTTGAACCTTTGAACTTTGGAGTGCATCGATTCAATGGTTCAATGGCTCAATAGTTCAGGTGGTTCAATCAGCTAGTCAATTCAGTCAACATTTTGGTTCAATCAACTCTTCAGTTCAATTGGCTCTTCGGTTCAATGTTTTTTGAAGGGCCGCATTTTCTTTCTTTTTCTTCTTCAATTGAACCATCTTGTTGAACTTCTTTTTGGAATATTCAACTTCCTTCATTCGCTTGAAGCTTTCTTTCAAACTTTAAACTCTTTGAACCCTTTGAACCTTTAAACCTTGACCCATTTAAGTTCAAAGTTCAATGGTTCTTTCTCTTTCTTTGAATCATTTCATTTTCTAAGTCTGTCAAACATACTAAACTCATTGAACCTTTCAACCCTTGAACCCTTTTTGGTTCAAGGTTCAACAGTTCAACAATAAAATCTTCACTCTTTAAAGCCTTCTTTTCTTTAAGTCCACTCAAGTCATTAAAACTTTGAACTCATTTAACCTTTGAACCTTTCAAAGGTGGGGTTCAATGGTTCATTGCTTCAATAGTTCATTCCATTTGTTTGAAGCCCACCGTTAAGTCTTTTGATTGAACCTCAGCATTGAACTAGCCTTGTAACTTTTAGGGAACACCTAAGTGTTTGGAACTTTCTCCTTATGAAAAACCACCTATTGAACCTATGATTTCCTTAGCTAAAAAGACTTGATAACTAAAAAACTTAGCTGCTCAAAACATTTTTTTGAAAAAGGAAGAGGTCATTTTGGCCTGCAGGACCAAAATAGTTGATATGTTGTCCACAAAAAAAAAGTGATGGATTTTGGGAAAAACGCCATAAAATGTTTTAGAATCATGATGAAATAGAGAATATTTTTCATAACTATATGCCTATGTACTAGTTTTTTAAATTTTTGGTTATTTTTTGCACAACTTTTATAGGTTCACCTAATGTTCTTCATATTTGGACAACTTCACTTCTCTTGCAATCTAATTCTTTATGTATAACACGAAGGTAAGTAAAGATTTTTTTTTTCAATTTTGTCCTTTCATTTATCTTATTTATCCTTATTGCATTTTACTTAGCATTAGCATATGTGTTATCATGTTCTTTCTCATAACACTATCCCCTATTGTACCTCATATGACACGTGATGATATTTGAGTGGGGCATATGTATACATATAATATTTTAAAAAAAATATTGATTAATTAAACTTTGTATCTTGTAGGAACTTATAGAGTCTCAATCTCTATGAGCGCATGCCTTAAGGAGTATACTATGAAAGGTGTGGACAAACCATTGGTGCTTTGCAGGATTGTTGTCCCTTTTTCCACTTATTATCTACACACTTGTCTCCTAAAAGCATTATCCTTGAACTTGTTCTTATGTATGGTACCCTTTCCATCCATTTTCTACATTTTATCCTCCTTTTAATTACCTAAATTCATTTTTGCCAACTGGGTATGCTAGGTTGACTGGGTTGACCCTATACAGTTTTGGGATATTTTCACTTAGGGATTAGGTTAGCCTTTGGTTGACCTCGCTTGGGACTTAGTGAATTATTGTTCAAAATCATGCTAGGTTAATTGGGTTAACCCTATCAACTAGGATTTTTGGAAGGATCAAGGGTTAAATCTACCTCTATATACAAGTTCATTCCCATAATTTATTAAGGATAAGCAAAAGAATAATTAAGAATGAATGAACATCTACTTATTAACCATTACACTTTAGAAGTAAATATTAGGGTTACATATTTTTTTTGGATATATGGATCTTATGTTGTGGATAAGTATTTTGGATGCATTGAAAGGTTATGTATCCTAGATCTGATTTTTCTTTGCCATCCTTTCATACCACAATAACCTCTTGCAAAACACCTTAGCCAAGGGAGAGATTGAGTCACAACAAGTTTGTTCCTCCTTTGTAAGATAAGATAGATATGCATTTGTTATTTTCTTCCATGTATGAAGATTCCATAGACATTGACATGAGTATATGTCTTCTATGCATGTTTAGTTTTATTGTTTCTATCCCCCACTTTCTGCTACAAGATTTGGTGAGCAATAGACTAGATTTAATTTAGTTGTTATTAGTATAGGTGAAATATAAAAAATTGGGACCCCCTTAGGTTTATTACATAATTATGTTAGATTGGAGGCTTTAGAACCCTACTTATCATGGTTTATTATGCTAATAAATCCCATAATTGGGTCTAGAAGATACCCATATTGGTCATGATCTCACTTAATAAATGTGTCCCCAATCAGAAGCATATGGTATGATCTATCTTCTTATAGATATCATTTATTTATAAACATGATACATTTCTAATTGCATACACAACCTACCTAGAATGCTTACAAGGAGATCGAAGGCCACCAAATTTCACTCAGATCACATTTTATAAGTTACATGGGACTAGGATCTCTTCACTATTTTTGAGGGGGTCTATGTTATAAAAATCCATGGAAAAAGGTTTTAGATTGGAGGCCTATACTCTATGAACCATCATTAAGATGGTAGACTTAAAAAACTCTCTCTAAACCCTAATATAGAATTTTTGGAGAAATATTTGAGAATTTTCACCAAAATTCATTTATTTTGTCATGAATACATTTTTATCTCATGATCCACTCAAAGGAGGTCATGTAGATGGTACTGGTCTATATGAACTTTTATATAGACACATCAAAAATAATAATTTTTCAAGGATTTAAGAATAAAAAAGGTGTAGAGTTATTTTAAAGGTTTAAAATAATGAAATAGGTTATTTTTTGGCATATTAACCTTTATATATCACCAATCACTCACAATTCTTCATGGAGATACTCCTATATATCTACACCAAATAAGCAGTCCAAAAAAGCTAACAAGATGAGTCCTAATCACCTAGATGGGTAGAGTTATAGGTGTGAAATTATTGGGAGGAATAATTAATGGAATAATATGTTTTTCCATATCTAAATCATACTCAATTACTTGTAATTAATATCCTATGCAGGCCCCATGGTTATACAAATAGCTTGTAGTCAAGTGGCTAGGCCAAGTGCCATAGTAAACCTACTTGGTCAAACAAGAAAAGATAATTTTGGTGTAGAAGGGTTATTATATGAGTTATTTTACAGTCCTAAAATCCCTATAACTAATGTATAAAATTTATAAACTACACTTAATTATCATAATGTAATATTGGAGAAGTTTTCTTAACCTAGTCAACATGGAAGAAGGAGTAGAGATGCTTAATGACTCTTGATGGCTTATTTGAACCACTTTAATCCATTGTAATTATCAAAAGGAGAGGTTTTCTGACCATATTTACATTAAAATTTTCTTCATGGGTTTAACCTTGTCTAAAAATAGACATTAACACCCTAAATATGCTCATTAAAGACACTGATCAATGTAGGTAATGCATGGAGATGGGGGGATTATTATTACTACTTGTAACTAATGATGAAGAAAATGAGGATAATTCATGATCTCTTCATTCCACTTACATTCCATATTTACCTCTCACACCTTCTCATTATTCTATATATTGAGTCTTTTATGCCATTGTACACATCTCCCAATTGGGTATGAGGAAACTCTACCTGGATTTGTATCTTATAGACCTCTTGGACTGATATATGGGTTGTTACATATTTTTCATGTTAGTCTCTAGTGTGTTATGATTGTTTGATTTTCATATGTTTTAAGTTTCTCTCCCTTTTTATGTCCTAACCTCACCTAATTTTGAGTAGATATTTCTATGTAGGTCACATAGTGTGTTAGAGTGATTAGTGGCTGAGCTTAGAGTGGAAGCTTGACTGGTAAGTGTATTGAATCAAACCTTCCATTCATTACCCTCATGTTATGGTCATATAATATAAAATCTATGTGAAATAATATTGCATAAAATCTCTTGAAGATATTGGTTCAGTCATATGTATTGTTCATTACTATTTTTTGAGGTCAAATAGAGTGGATAATCATATTGATACATCACCTCCCTTTAGAGTAGGTTTTCTTTCATGCATTTACCTATCCCTTTTCACTTTAATAGTTAATATGTTTTATTTATTTGAACTCAATCGATGCACTAGGGGAGTTATCTTGATAAATTATAGGTTTATCTAAACTATAGGTTACCCATAACCTTGGATTAATCATATGTTACCCCAATCTTGGAGGTAGGCCTGAACAACCTCCTCCTAGGGTGTAGTTTAGAGTATTATTAATCACTCAGTGCATCTAACCTCATAGGTGAAATTTGGATGAAGATATTGGAATAAATAATAGTATGTCATAGAAAGAGGGCACCCATTCTCACTATATAACAAAAAAATTAGCTACTATCCCAAGAAACCTAAAGCCTACTATGCAGATCACTTGATCCTCTGCTAGTCTTGGATGACTAATAATATCCCCATTATAATTTCATAGGATAAATATAAATAATAGAAGGAGACCAAGACATGTGGTTTCACCTAATATCTTAACCTCTTATTTTATCCCTAATATACCTCCACCTATAGCTACAACTATGGCATGGTTGTATGGGTATGCTATGGAAATTCCTAGAATTATCCATGATTTACCCAGGAACCTAGAAAGGTCCTCTTAATATTTACACTAGGTGTGAGGAATATCATTGATGAAAATTTAAACTAATAAAAAACACTTTTATTCCTATGAAAGTTTAACATGAGTACATTTTTTGTAGAATTTTCCCATTCACTATGATGGATGTGGTGTATCATTGGTTCCTAAACTTGCATGAATAATCTATCACAAGTTGGGACCAATTCAGTAACATGTTCCTCACCTATTTTGGGTAGGTCACTGATCTAAGTATGATATACTAATAATTCACCTAGATAAAAATCAAACCCAATGATCCTATAATAAATTTTAATGCTATGTTCCAAAATATGTATATATGAATCTCTGTGTTGTATAAACCAAATGCCCAATTAGCCCTTGAAATATATAAAAATGCACTAGTTGTTTGGACTATTATGTTATGTATATTTAATTTATTGGTATAATTACCCCTATATTATATTTATTATGTCAAAGTATATATATAGTTGAATCCTCAAGGTTTGTTGGCCATAGCCATCCCAAATACATTTCCAACTATGCCTGATTTAAACCCCTTATTTTCCACTAGCCAAAATATACATATGCCATAAAATGTATTAGTGACAAACCAACTTACTTTGAGACACACTTAGCCTAATAAACCCCTAGGATTCCTTATCCCAATATATAATTAAGTATCTCCTTAATATCAAAATCAAATGTTGGTCCCCACTGTGAACAATGTCCAAAGGGTTCCCTAAGATTCCACCAAGAATGAGTTAGATGTTATATGATGAACTATAAAAAATTTCATCAATGACTTATTGAACCTATATACATAGGTTATAAATAATTATGGTTATATTTCCAACAATAAATTCACCTACTATAGGTATAATCATCACTATAACTTCCCTAATAACCAATCAGATCCCTCACTTAATAAACTCCTTAAGATCAACATATGTGAGTTGGCCTTGTCTAGCTAATGCCATATGAATAATACAAACCAAAACGTGAACTTGACTACATTAAATTATAAAATACATTTGACATCTTGTATAGATAGATGGAAAAGTATGAGGTAGTCCCAAACCACCCCAAGGATACCAATCAAGCTGAGATAATTAATGTTCCAAGATTACTGAGCACTACCATGGTACTAGAGACATTAGATTTCTCCATACATGGAGATAATAAATAATAATATTTCATCAATGAGGTGTAATATTTATAACAATTATTTTGGAGAAACTATGCTCTTAGGAGTTGGATTCATTAGCATCCCTCTACCATGTCAAACCATCCTAACAATGGTTCCACTCTTCTGGATCCAAGAGTAAATAATGACCCTTTTCATACCTAAAAAGAATAATCCTAATAAAAATAAATATACCCAACCCATGAATATCAAGATTGGGTACAACATAGTATAGAACATGAATAATATCAAGGTAAATATCATTTTGCATGAGATTGCCTAGATCACTGAGCAAAGAGATCTACAACCCTCATAGACAAACCAATTTAGGTGAAACCCCAACCTATACACACTAACTTGCTAATACACAAGAATAAGGTTAAGTTACCACCTTTTAGGCTATTTGGAAAGAATATTCATAACTATCTAGTTGACTCAGGAGCCTTTATAAATGTCATACCTATAGTAATTTGTCAAAAACAAAGATCAACAAATATTAATTAAGACAAAATAATAGTATAGTTGGATAAGTCTAAAGTTAGGGTAATGGGAAAGCTCTTGAATGCCCATATGAAACTAGAATATGATCCCAGGGTCGAACAATTTATGGATATTCAAGTAATGGAGATCTTGGAGGCTTATGAGATGTTACTTAGTAGAGTTTGGTCCAAAACCTTGAATGGATACATGGCTATGGATTTATCCCATATGTGGTTGCCTTAGAGAGGTGTAGTCAATTATATCCATGTTAACAAATAACCAAAAATGAAACACATGATCATGAAATAAACTATAGTCAATGAAAGATTAAATTCAGTATCCTCTAATATAAGTGCTTGGACTTTATATAAAAAATGTACTAAAAACAAAGATGATAAATATCCCAAATTATTAAATTTATGGTCTTTATATTTTGATGGATCCCATTCTAAAAAAGGTTTTAGAGTAGGAATTCTTTTTATTGATCCATTAGTGAAATAATACCTATCTACATATAGGCTCTAGTTCCCTTGCACCAACAACTTGGTATAACATTAAGACTTGATCTTAGGAATACAATTTATATTGAAACATGGGGTCAAAGAGCTAAGAATGTTTGGAGATTTTTAACTAGTAGTGAACTAGGTCTAGATCAAGTCATAATGTAAGATATCATATTTAAGTAATTACAAATGTAGGGTGTGGGATTTGATAGAAGTGTTCTAAACTTTTTAAATCATCCCCATTCATAGAGAATAAAATTAAGTGGTTAATTCATTGTTAATCACTAATATAAGCTGAACATCCCTAGACGATTCATGGCTACAAGTTTTTTAGTGAAACTTGTCCCATGCCCCTCAATACTAGACATTGTAAAGAAATTCCAAGTCTTCGAAGATAACTACCACATTTTATAATACCTTAATAACTTAAGGGTATTTGAGACCTAAGATATATATGAAGTAAAAATAAATGACCTTGGAAACAAAGGATGTGACTAGGGTAACATTACGGACTTGAAGGAAAATTGAGTTCTAAAAGGGTTGATCTCCCTTGAGAGAATGTTTGACCTTGAAAAGCTCACACATAGACCTAAAATGCCAATACACTCAAACCAAAAGTCTAGAATGAATAGTCTAAGATCATCATACCAACCCCAAAATGTTCATATTAGTTTGAATTTCACCCCTATAGAAGTTAAACAACTCAAAAATTCTATTATTGAAGTATCAAAATGTTATTACTTGGGCATATTGATAGCTTAAGGTCTTCAACCCAAAGATAATAAACCACACTATCCACTCAAGCATAATAAAAATCACTTTAGACATAGGTAGTGACACATGAACCCAATACTAGAACCACTTATTCATAAATACATATACAAACTCGTATCAATGAGGATCATATTCCCAATTTGCCACTCTACTTGAGTAGCCAACTTAGTGCTAATACATAAAAAGAATAGAAAAATATGACTATGTGTGGATTTTAATCAAGATTCTAACAAAGATAACTATCATTTTCTTTCCTTATATGATATAGTATATGTGATAAGTAGATCCCAAATGATGTATTTCCTATATGGATTGTCATGTTTTAATTAGGTTATGATACACCTAAAATACTAAGCCAAGACTTAATTTATAACCAAGTGGGGCACCTTCACTTATAAATGAATTTTATTTGGCCTTATTAACATAGGAAACACCTTTGAGAGATATATGGAATTTAATTTCAAAGGAATGATAGGTAAATGCATTTATATTTACGTTGATGACTTGACTATTTTTTTTCAAAATGTAGGTTTGATCATATGGGCCATCTTTAGAAGATATCCAAAAGGTGCATAAATTATGGTATTTTTCTTAACCCAAAGAAAATAATATTTAATGTTACCTAAGGTAAAATTATTGTTCACATAATCATAAATGAAGGTATTATTATTAACCCTAAATGTTCCAATGTGATTTCCAATAAACCTTTGGTAATATTAACTTTGTACCTATATTCATATCTAGTTTTACAAAAATTGCTAAATGTTTGAATGCAATGTTGAAACATGAAGAAAAGATGGAATGGATTCATATATCTTGGAAAGTCTTCCAATAAATCAATGAATCCATCATGAAAGCACTAGTCTTAATCATACCAGACTACATGAAATACTTATACCTATATTCTTTCACATCCTAACAAATAATAGTTATAGTGCTCACCCAAAAGCTAGATGAAGATGAACACCTAATAAATTTCATGAGCCTAAACATGAAATATGTAGAGATGAAATATTATAAATTAGATAAACATGACCACACCTTAATCAAGTCTATAAAACAAATCATGTACTACATCCTCATAAATAAGGTGCATGTCATCATCTTAGACCCAACCATAAAGCTAATGTTAGGGCAAAAAGAACTAGGATAATGCAAATGTTGATGGATGACCAAGATACAATATTATGACCTTGAGATAAAACCTACCAAGATGGTCTATGGCCAAGGTATTACTTAAATAATCATTAAAATCAACCCAAGCATCACAATGGGGAAATTAAACCAATTATAAATGATCCATCAAGAATTGTATGATCTAATTTTCCACTACCTCCTTTATGGGAATCCTCCTCTAGGACTCAATTGGACACAAAAAATATCTCTTAGGTTTAAAGAAGCAAAACACATCCTAAATAAGGTAGTATTATATATAAATAACTATGAAGGCATTTATCTTAGATGTATATGCATATAAGAAGCTAAAGAAGTCATGACTAACTTCTATGATAAACTAGGTAGAGGACATCCTTCAAGGACTATAGATACACACAAAATTCTATGGTTTATGTATTATTGGCCTACTATATTCATATATGTCCATGACCATGTTCATTTGTGTCATTAGTTTAAAACCTTTTCCAATAAGGAAGTGCACATTATAATGTCTTGGTAGTCTATGATAGAAGAACATCCTTTCACTCAATGGGTACTTAACTTCATTGGATTCATCGACCTAAACTCATCAATTATCCATAAATTCATAAATATAGCCATTAATTACTACATAAGATGTATATATTTTGTGGTGACCAAGGAAAAAAACAAAAAATGAGGTCATTCAGTTCCATGAGGAAAACATAACATGATTTGTCACCCTAGCCTCTCCAATCTATAATAATGGACCTACATTTTAGTTAGCCAAGCTCATTGAATGGGTTTATGAAAATATGATTACATTGAGATTATTATTAAAATACTACCTACAAGGGAATGGTTTATCTAAGTAAACCAATAAGAACTTTATTAACACCATTAAAAGGTCTATAAAAAGTAAACCTAGAGACTGGCATTCAGTATTGAAATATGCTCTTTAGAATGACCACACCAGATATAATAAAACCCTAAAAATATATCCTTTTCTAATGGTATATGGGTTGGATACCATTTTCCTAATGACACTTAAGTTCCCATATTACAAGTTTATTCAATATTACATGGAATATACTGAAAAGACAAATTCAAGGCTGCTAGACATTATCCAATTGGAGGATGTATGAGAAGAGGCTTTGTAAAAATTTAGCATACATTAACTGATAAGTAAGAGATAGTTCAATAAAATTAAAAATCCTAAATATTTTTATATATCAAACTTATTAATGTTATGATACAAATCACATGAGAAAAAACTCCAACAATATAAATTTTACCCACTCTAGATTGGCCTATACAAAATATATGAGTTTGGGGTACTATGAAGTTCAAGTGAATGACCTTGAAGGGAATGACCTCCCACTTCCTGTGAATGCATAGTTCCTAAAGAATTACTTTTTATTTATCCCTTATCATGAAATTATATAATATTTTAGAGGTATAAGGATGGTGATGTAAATATTAGATAAAACCTAGCTAATTTTATTTTGTTGTGTGTTTGATTTTATTTTGTTGTGCTTTTGATTTCTTGTTCCTTTTTGTTTTTGACATGCATTTATTTACTTTGATTCTTCCTCTAGTTTTCCCCTTATTCACTCTTGATAACATTAATATGGTTTTACCTTTTACCATTATTCATATTGAGAAGCAACTAAGCCAATTTTGATAAGGTGGTGTCTAATATAAATTTATGTCATCATGATCCTATGTTTAATCACTTCAAAATTGACAAGGCACTAAAAACATAGTCCCAAAACTAAAAGGTAGAAGGTAAGACCCCATTAATGAATATTGTGATAAACAAAGGAAATTATCTTGAGATGCTAAATGGATTAGGGGTCACTGATTTAAAACTAATAAAGTGAGTTAAGAAAGGCCTTATTTTCAACAAATGTCATCCTAGTCCTAAAACTAACTATCAATCATAACCAAACCATTGAGCAAGCAAAGGACCTTATAAATGCAAAGAATTTATTGAGCCATTCTTAAACATTATCTATATTGTTCCTCATTTAACCCTTATTTGGATAAAGATCCTATTTATTTTTTAGGGTTAAGGATATATAAATGATAAGTCACAAGGGTGAATATTAAATATACATTAGGCTAATTATTTTACTAAACTCAGATATATCATATGCTAAATTTATAAAATTAAGATAGGTGATTAATGGAAAGTAAAAGTATGATAGATATATAAATGACATAAAATAAAGTACTTAGTTTTTTATAACCATAATATAATGTTGGATATGTTACAAGTAAAAATTAGGCAGGAAGAAAGTTTTGGATCAATCATCAATGTCTAGATCTGGTTCCTCTAGCTCTATAGACCTAAGGATAGTTACATCAATGCTAATGTCTAAGATTTACACTAGTTTCCTATAAATAATATGCACACAAACATGATGTGACCACTTTTATACTTCTAATTTTAGATTTTCTTTCACTCTAGTCCATTCAAATATGGGTTATGGACTATCACTCTTGGTGAAATGGCAAAACCCTAGCTTTGCATCTTCAATGTGACCTTGGAAAAAATTGGGTTAGTGGGCACATAGTGTCAAAATAACCCACAATTACTCACCTATAAAAATGGTACTTCCTTCATAGCCAATACTTCAAAATAGGGCCTTATACTCATGTAGTTTTCCTCTATATGTTTTTTTATGTGTGAATCATGTAATGTGTTAAAGTAAGTACAATAGTGACCTAGCTTATAACTTGTAAAATATGAAATTGTGTTTGATCCTTTATTACTTCAAACCTATAGTTGTGTTGTTATTTTGACTTATATTATAAAAGGGTAGAATATGAAAGCTTTTAGTATATTGAGAACTTCTTGAGTGTTCTTTTTGTCTGGTTGCTAGGTTTCATAGGTGAGTAATGAATAAGGGTTGATCTTATATTTATACCAATCCTATATAGAAATAAATCACATTAATTACCTATGTGGACCATTATAATATATTTTAGTTGTAAATTTCATGACTTTAGGCCACTAAACACTTGCATTGGGTTTGGATAAGAACATCGATACTATTGTCTATCCCATATGTTTGTGTCTAGGGAGAAGGAGAGTAGGCACATGCCTAAAACTTATAGAGGTGTAAGATAAGTACAATTTAAGAATTATAAGGAAGATGGGATGTTTACATCATCAATATAAGGTTTGTAAAACTAAGAGATAGGAAAAGGGGCATAAGATAGAGTAGTTACAAGGCTTGCAAAAGCAAGGCATGTGTAGAACTAAGAGGAATATCTAGGGTCATGAGTTTTCCAAGTGTACAAGATTGAGGTACTAAATAATCAAAAAAATCATCTATATTTTCCCCTATTTAATCTAGTAATTGAATTACTAGTTTAAAGG
Organism: Torreya grandis; assembly: GCA_037957365.1. Lineage (NCBI taxonomy): Eukaryota > Viridiplantae > Streptophyta > Pinopsida > Cupressales > Taxaceae > Torreya > Torreya grandis. The sequence goes on along the minus strand of JARHVA010002707.1, from coordinate 697,168 downwards.
AAATTAATAAGTACATGGGTGTGTATACACACCTTATCTTTGCTTGAGTCAAATATGAGTACTTTTTTGGAGATGGGTTTGACTAATTTGATATAAACTAACCTAAAACTAATATTATTTTATAGTGTATGATTATTATATATAATTTGGGTCAAAAAATACTTAAAATATACTAAAATTGAAAGACCAAGCTTTAGGAGAACACTTGTGTGTTAATGTAACTTTATTGCCTATTAACAAGTTATTTTTTCAAAAGATTTATCATTATAAAATTATGAAACTAAGATTAGGATAAATACATATAATTATTTAATGTGCATGTATCTAATGAGATAGAGAGAGATAAATATTGGAAGGCACATACTCCCAACTTTAGAGTGAAAGTGAGTTGCCACTTGGAAACTGAGATTAGCTCAATCATGCAACCAAATTATAATCATAACCTGGTGAGTTTATATTATCAATTCTAAACTTAAAAATTGTCAAGATTGAGTGTTTTAATCATCCCAACCACACCAAAAAGTGAACCAACTACTCTAGTACATTGGCTTGTTATAGTTCATAAAATTCCGCTAGTATCAACACATGCAATAGTTTTGGAATCTAAATTTGATTTAGATTTTACAATATCAGGCACATTTTGCATAACATATGCACCTAATATTTGTATCATTATTAAAATATGTGTAAAAATGGTACCATGTATATAATTATGCCATAAATGTGTATCTAAGTCATAAAACTATGTGATTTGGCCAATTTAGAAAACAATGTAAGTATGGAGGACATGCTCAAAAATCATGCCCCCACTATATATGGAGAAATATAAAAACTAACATAAGAACCAATGTGGATGATATGTTTCTAAAACATACCCCCACTATAAATTTGAGAGGATAAATACTAAGTAGGTGTGGATAATATGCTTCTAAATCATGCACCCACTAAATTTATGAATTATAAGTACCATACTAAATGATTGTGGAGAACATGATTCCGAATCATTCCCCCAATAGATCTAAAATAATCAATGTGTGGAAGCCATGTCATAATTACGTTCCCCCACTTAATCTATAAACTAGTTTAGGTACCATATACTATGTGAGTGTGGAGAACATGCTTCCAAAGCATTCCCTCACTACAATCTAGAAATTGTGAAAAATGTGGAAGCCATGTCACCATGAAATTCCCCCACTAATATTCCCCCCTTTTTAATTGAGGTAAAAATATTACATAGTATTTACCTCACCTCAAAAGGGTAAGACAATTTTAAATTTGTGAATGTAACCTTGTAACATATAGAATGAAATATGCCTAGGTAGATGTAACATTGAAGTGAATAGAGCCAATGTGATCAAATGTAGGCCTGAGATGCATGATAAATATCATGAAAACATCTAGATAGTAATAATATAATCTCAATAACAAAACAAGCACACACATAAGATCACTCAAAATAAAGTCAAAAGGCAATGGTCCAAGGAGGCCACAAATAAGGGGCATGTTCAAATGCCAAAAAATCAAATGGAAATAGCTTAATAAAATATCCATAAAATTAAGGAATGACATATTTAAATGTCTAATAATGTAATGACATATTAAAATTACAAGAAATAAAATATAGGAACAAGGGTTTCATACAATGGAACATATTCAAATACTCAAAAAAGTAAAGAATTAACAAGCCCAAACACTCAAAAAAGTGTGTAATGAAAAAGTATAAGCAGCTAGCATAAACATATCATAATGGCTCATGGATCGAATATGTTAGCAAAAAAATCAAGTACATAGCATATCAAGTTCCCTATGTAATTTATAATCATGGATAATAGGCATGCATAAGTACATATGTAAGCACAAAAATTATATTTTAGAGTGATTATCAAATCATATGACCTATGTGTATCAAGATCATAAAATATGGATTCCCCCAACATCTTGATGACATGAATAGAAGGAAGTGACAACCATAAGTGTATTATGTATAAATGTATGCTAGTCCTCAACATGGAACTAACCCATAGATGTTAATGAGCTAGTAGAAAATGTAGGTGCTAAAAGGGTTTTTATGTTTTTGAAGGTTTTATTTTTTTATTTTTTATGATGATAAAATATCATCTTATGAATCCATTCAATATATGGTCATAGATGTCTCTCCCCATTGTGAACCTTACAATCTCAAGTTGGATATTTTACATTGTTTGCATCATGATTATCTAGGTTAAAAAGGGACGTAACATGTTCATCCTCATGTTTTGAGTGTGTAATAGAATATGAAATGATATCATTTGATATATGTATTAATGTGACTTCATGAGAAAAATATATGCCTTGTTGATTTTGGTTAATTATTGCTTCCATTTGGTATAACCAAAGAGTTCCAAGTGTAAATTTATATGGAGATGTGGTAGGTATAACCCAAACCTATGTTTGAAGTAATATAGGACCACAATAAATTGATGTTTTTATGTTTCCCAAGGAATATTTCCAAGTTACTATCTTTTGAAAATATTGTAATTTAAAACTGAGCTATTGAAAACGCAATATTCTACAAGTGGTTTTGGTTTTTGTAGGATCAACATGGTTATGCCAAAAATAATCACCACCCATGTATAATTTAATTGATAAATCTTGTTGTCATGGACACTTATTGTTTTTTTCATTTTGAGATTCTTGTATGGGGCTTGGACCTTAGATTGGTCCCATGTTAAGTAACATTTATAAACTGGTCATATAGAGATTTGTAACACCACATGTTTGTTCATAATGTTATTTAGGAAATTGGTCTACTTCCTTGATTTTAGGGATAAAAATTTGGTACTTGGGAGGAGAAATATTAAGCTTTGTTGTATTATCGAGTATCAATGCAACATATCTATGTACATCCACATGTAAATGATTAAATGACTCATTATTTATGCAATGTTCTTTCTTTTAGGGTGGGAAGAAGGATTTTGCTAAATATAAATTGTAGTTTCAAATTTAAGGGTCTAAATGTTAGCTCATATGATGTGCTTTTCAATCAAATAGTATAATATTTAAGTGACTCATCATCACATTATTTGAAATTATGCAAATGCTCTAGTGTAAGTTTTATTACCTTATGGATATTGAAAGCCATAAATAATGCATCTTCCAATTATAAGAGATTTCTTAAGGAACCCTTTGGTAGGTTATATAACAATTTTTAACCTCATTTTTAATGCTCATATGTAAAAAATTTAGCAATAAATTGCCATATTATGCCCATGGATAAAAATTATGTACATAATTAATCATGTGATCGAATGGGTTTTTATGTGTTACAAAGAGAGACAAATGTGGTAACTAAAAACCTAGTGTATAAAGATATTAAAGTATAAATTAGGCAAGAGGTTGATTATTGAATGAGGTAATATTTCATTATAATTATGAAAATCTAGTATTTTAATTATAGAAATATATTTTTGAAGATACCCAATAATGTTCATCATAGACATGATATGACCCATGGGAATGATAGTGTTTGAGATGGGTACTATCATAAGTTATAAACCACCATCTCATTTGAATCTAGGTATATGAGTGTCATCATCCTCATGGATAATAAGTGTGATTTTGACATCCTTGCATTTGGGATATTTTGGTAATGGTAATGGATCTTTGAATTTTGGTACCCTTGGTGTATTATTTAAAGAGCTTGGAATGGATTTAGAACTTGATTGATGCACCTTTTATAAATATATAACAATTCTAGCTTAAGGAATTTCTAGTGAAGTCACCTCTTTTGGTGCGGTAGGAATCTCCTTTTGCTGAGACACCTTGCTTAACATTGTTACATGTTTTTTATTTGGATCATAAATATTATCTTGTTATATAAATGTAGGATGATTCATTTTTCTTGATGGCTTAATATGACTTGGTAAAGATGCCATAATTTATTGGTTAACCTTTCAAAAAAATTCAATATCAAAGTAAGGCCAATAAGGATTATCACCATTAATAAGGGGAATATTATTTGGAAATATAGGAATGGGGAGTTAATCAATGAACTTGAAGGAACATCCCCTTTATTAATGATTTACAAATCTTCCATGATTTCCTTATGTAGTTGATCAAAATCATCATGATCAAATGAAAGTACCTTGTGTCCATGAGGGATAAATTTTTGGTATATAATAAAAGGTCATATGTTTTAGATCCTCCTTAGGATGGATCACATAATGTCTTAAAAGGATGATAACATGGACCTGATTAGAGGGATAATAACTACCATCATTCAAGGATTGTATATTATTTGACTTATCACTTAGAGGAATGCAAGAATAATTTATTGTTATCCCTATTTAGAGATATTATTGAAGGGTTTCATATTCATAATCATGAAATAAATAAATGTCATCCATGATAAAATAGAGAATAAAAATATTATGACAAGGCAAGAGATAAGCATCTACATGAGAATGCTTATGCAACAATGATGTAAAAAGATTAGGTTCACCAAATGTTTAACCCTAATTTGGATAAATATCCTACTTAGTGGTCAAGGTTAAGGATATAGAAATTTTAGGGAACAAGGGTGAATATCAAATATATAATAGGCCAATTAATGTTTTAAACTCTTGTGTACCATATGTTGAATTTATAAAACTAATATAGGATATTAATGAGAAGTAAAACTATGATAGATATATAAATGACATAAAATAAATTACTTATATATTTATGATGCTCATATAGTTATAGATTTCATACAAGTATAAAGTAGGTAGGAATACAATTTTGTATAAATCGTCAAATTCTAGATTTGGTGCCTTTGGTTCTCTAGATAGTTGCATCAGCTTGAGATACTTGCATTGATGCTAGTGTCTAAGATTTATTCTAGTGTATTTTATAGAATATGTGATCAAATAGGATGGGACCACATAGAATATTAAAATTTTGGATTCATCTTTATTCTAGTGAATTCAAATATGGATCATGGACTATCACTCCTAGTGAAACGGATAAACCATAGCTTTGCATCTTTAATGTCACATTGAGAAAAAATGGGTTAGTGGGAACATGGTGTTTAATTGACCCAAAATTTACACACTATTAAAGGGCATTGACTACATATACAATAATCCATAATAGAGCCTTAGACTCATGTAATTTTCCTTATAGGTTGGCTTGTATTTTAATCACACAATGTGTAAAAGTAATTACAATAGTGACCTAGTTTGTAACTTAGAACATGTGACCTTATGACTACTCCTTTAGTAGTTTAAACTTTTATTTTGGTTATTAATTTTAATTATATCAAAATAGGGTTGAATAAGAAATCTTTTATTAACTTGAGTGATTATTGAGTGTTCTTTTCATCTGATTGATAGGTTTCATAGGTGAGGAATGAATGAGGGTTGATATTATATCTATACCAATCTTATCATGAGATAATTTAAATTAAATCACTTAGGATGACCATTTTAATATGTTTCATTTGTAAATTATATGAATTTATGGAAATAAAAACTTATGTCAGGTCAAGATAGTAACATCAATGCCACTGTCTCTTTCAAACATTAGTATCCAAGGAGAAAGAGAGGTAGACACATGATTAGAACTTATAGAGGTGTAAGATAAGTATAATTTTCGAATTTTAGGAAAGATGGGATGTTTTTATCATTAACATAAGGCTATTTAGACTAAGAGATAGGTCAAGGGTCACAAGATATAACATATGTGAGGTTTGTAGAAGCAAGTCATGTGTATAACTAAGAGGAACACCTAGGATCATGATTTTTCCATGTGTAAAATACTAAGGTGTTACATAATCAAAAAATATCATATACAATCCCAAAACCTTATATATTGAGAAAAATGAAACATAATTATGAAAGGAAGTCTGAATCCCATGAAAATACAAGTTTCTTCATAAGAAAGGGTGACTTTTACAATGTCTATCATAGGATTTTTAACCTTGTTAATAATGGATCAAGTCCTTTAGTGGGACCAAAGGGATCTCTTCCAAGGATATAGATGCCTATATGGTCAAAAATTAATGCCCAAAAATTCCTTTCCTTAGCTAAAATTCTACTCTTAATGAGATATGAGTATCTAGGATATGTCTAAGCTTGCCCAATGGATTAAATAGAATCACTCTTTGTACAAAATGATCCTTTAAAGGAATCAAGGTATAGTATATTATTTGTTGAAGTATAATTGAGAACTCTATTTTCCCCCAAGTCCATATAAAGTAAACTTTAGTTTCTTATCTCATATTTTAGTAATGGAGGCTTGTAGTCTAGATTCTAAATGTTGAGGTAGTGTTTTACTTGTATTAGTCACCACTTTTTTGAATAAAAAGCCCAATTTTCATAATTTTGAAATGATAAACCTCATTTAGCTTGAAATTACCATGTTTAGGTCTTCTTGTGAAATGAATCAGTCCATGTCTAAACTGGAAGTTATTGTCTTAAGTCTAATTTTTTTAATTCATAATTAAGTCTTGATCTAATTTTGAGTTGGTTGAATGTTTCCACAACAACTCTAGTAGTATGATCAATGCCTAAGTCTAAAGGTATAAATGAACATATCTATATAAGATATTGTATATATCTAGTTGGATTTTGGTGCCATGACATTCATAAAATTAAGATTCTAATTTTATGGACTAATCAAGATAACTTGTTTTTCCAAAGGCTTCTTATTATTTTTAGGAGTATTCTGACCCCACAAGGGCACCTTGCCAAAACTTACTTATTCTAGCTAAACAATATCCCTTACATTGTGAATGAATTTTCATACTTAGTTTATTTTGTTTAAATTTTCCTTGAATAGAATATCATTGCATGTCTCTCTTTCACTTAGATAACATGTCAAATTTAATAATGGTAATAATTTTAAATTCCAATCTCTAATCACCCAAGATTAAACTCCAATGGATAATTTCTTGAGCTTTAGGACATTCAATGTGTCAAAACCCAACTTTACCCTAAAGGATTTTTGAAGAAACTAAGTCTTTTCTTTCGGTGATACCCATATTCATAGGATTTATATGTGTGTCTTCATCTCCCTTTTCCACCACTTATGAGGAAAAATGTTTCAAATAATTTTCACCCAAGCACTTGATCAATCAATTATTATTCCATGTGTCTTTATCCTAATTACTCACTTATATCAACTCAACTATCTAAGTCACTGAATATATTAGGCACATATATTTTATAACATTCCAAGTGTCCAAATCTTATTATTCTCTAGAAAAATAGTGAAGTATCTCAAGTCCCTAGGTACCCAATTAGCCATATAAACTAGGTTGTGCCACATGGCATGATCCCAATCATATGTAGCTTATAAAGTAGATGAATAACTATTCCTATAGTTAAGTATCAAAGAAAATTGTATAAGTTGAGGCCATCCACATGGTAGGATCCAAATCATCCATATACTACAAACATAATAAAACATAATATGAAGCTCATGAACCCCTAGAAAAATGATATTGAGCCAGTGTTGACATCTAATTCCTATGGACTAAAATAGTGAAGAAACCAAAGTCCTAATGTCCCTAATCACTTATATAAATAATATCATGCAATGTGGTGTGATCTTACTCATATGTGACTAACAAAATTAGGCCAAAGTTCTAGGGTTCCCTAAGCACCTAGACAAGTGAGGGCCATCCACATGGTAAAATCCCACTAACACAAACCCTATATATATAACAAAGGGATATAGGTAGTAGGTGATCCTATAGATAATTGAGATAATTCCATGTAGCATGATCCCACTAATTTAAATTCAAATTACCATGGCATACACATCAACTATTAGTGACCAATAAAAAGAGTGGGATCATGCCATGTGATAACATCTCACTCTCTTTCCACTAAATTGGGCATAGGGTGTTGAGTTATAAGTTTAAACCCAATTAAATAGTGAATAAATTACAAGTGTTAAGATGTTAATAAAATATAAATGTGACAAAGCATATGGCTCAATGAAGTGATTAAGAGGCCAAAATGAGTGACATTGTTCCACATATTTATCTCTAGAAAAAGTGGATTAGAGACATGAATATAGGTCCTAAGAGTAATATAAAGATGTATCTATAATTTTAAGGATGAATTTGAATATAGATCAGCTTTGGTCCATGAGCTAAAGGCAAATCCACCTAGCCTAATTAGGTGACAAATTGACAAGGGTCACAATCCCATGAGTATCAATTGGGACACTTGTTTTAGCTTTAATATATAAGTAAAATACAATAAACTATACCCCAACAAATTATAACCAAAAACTTGAAATTTTTATAAGGACTATGTAGTAAAATATATTTATAAAGTGTCATGTGGAAGCCCATTTCGCTATTCATAGTGTCATAGATATAAAAGAGGTGTGTGCTCCCCACACTACTTGTGTATAGTAACTCCAAAAAAGACACTTCTCTATGAGTATTTTGTAAAATTTCATAGGTTGTAAATCATTTATTGATAATTATAATCCTAATAGAGCCTATCAAAATGGATAGGACATAATCCACATCAAACCTTTCCTCAATGCTTCTTAGAGAGCCATGAAATTCTATTGTCTTATTTTTTGTAGATTAAGGAATCTTCTAACATAATTTTCTTTTAAATTTTAGGACAAATGTTCAAGAGTAGGATCTCATTAAAAATAGAGTAAATATCCATATCTCCCTTATATATATATATATATATATATATATATATATATATATATATATTGTTTCTTAATATTTTAGAAGAGTTGAATCTATTTTCAAACAAACATTGTCAGAATAATTTCAAATTGGTTTTATATATAAATGTGTATCATTGCCTTATAGGTATTCACATTTAATTTTTTATAAATGGAATAACACTAGTTATATAAGACTATAATTTATGATTTTATATAGATTTTATTCATTAAATAGGATGTACTTCTACTACTTTAGTTATGTTCTTTGATTCCTTTCTCTTTATTTACAGTCTATAAGGATCTGTGTGTAATTAACTACAATTATGTTTAAAATTAATGTATTAAATGATTCTTAAAAGTAAGCATTTTCCATCTCTCCCTAGACCTTCTCCATATGTGAAAGAATCTTGAGCCATCATGAAACTTAGCATATAGTGGTACAATCATAACTAGGCATGTTTTGGTCCTAAAAGTATTTATATTGCCCATTTAATAAGAAGGCTTTCTTTATACCTTCCCTCCCTCTCTTTTTATATTTATTTATGAACAAGTGATCTTTTACTTTCATTATAAATAGTGATTTAAAGCAAAGTATAGCTCTAAAATTCAATATATTTCAATGACCCTTGGTTGTAAATGTATAACTTTTATATGTCAATGATAAAATTTTTATTGGACCTATGGTGGTAGTTTTGCATCTCTTGGAGATCTGTTAAAAATAGTATATCTAATGGATACTGTAGACACCAAAAATTTCACACGATGGTTCTGAATGTTGTAACTCCCCTAGACCACCTTAGGACCCCCTTATGACCAACATTAACCATTTGATCACAAACCAAACCTAACATATGTTAGATTGACCTACTAGTTAAACCCATCTTGACCTTGACCCTTGACCACAACCATCGGAGGTCACCCTAACCATCAATAATCACCATAACTACCAATGGTTAGGTTTCACCATCCCAACCACTTAACTACCACATCACTTTACCTTTTTTATAATTACCTCATCTAAATCTATGTATAAATTAGTGCATGTCTGAGTTAAGATAAGAAAATATAGTTTAACCCATTGTTTGAACCTGCAATTCCACCTCTTCCTTGTTCCTATAAGAGGATACGAATAAGAGGTGAAAATGATCTACAACTATCAAGATCTTTTTCTTTTATTCAAAGTTCCTTTTGCAATCCATTCTTCTATCAATCTAATGATCTAGACATCATGATAGAGAGCCAAAGTTTTACTATCCATTGACCAACATCCAAGTATCATTACTCTACCAAGATTATGCTAGACTTCATTAATGAATTTATCAACAATAATTGTCAACCATTCCCTAGAACAACCATCAACAAGATAAGTATCTATTTATAATTATTTAGTCACTTTGTTTGTATTTCAAATCAACCTAGACAAAGCCAATCTCCTATAATCTCAATCTAGAACCTTTGACCTTTTATTACCCAGACCCAACCCATAGTAACCATTGATGGTCAACCTGACCACTGATGGTCTATCCCAACTTTTGAGGATTACCTCAAGTATCGATGATTATTCTAACCACTGATGGTCAACTCAACCACTAAAAATCACTATGTGACAAAATAATATCAAGATATTTTTACCCACTTACCCTCAACGAAATCAAACATTATTTATCTCTACCTATTCATAGAGCCCCAGCCTATTTTATGAGGCATACCTAACCTATTTATCATTAGTATTAACCCACTTATTTATATAATTATTCAATTTTATCTATTTATTTATCAAGCACTTATTATACTTAATTTTAGTATCTTCTATGATTTATACAAGTACTTTATCTTTTGATTTCTAAACTTTATTTTTTTAAAATCATGGACTGACAACCTCCTATGGAGTTATTGCTTCTTGGATCAAGCTATCTCTAGTAAATCCATACAAATATCTATCTAATCAACCATTTGATTTAGTGTTATCTTATCTACAGGTCAATCCTCCCAAGCCAAAGAAGAGCTCTCTACAATCATTTGATCAATATGTGCACAACCAAATAACTTATCTACCATACCCGTATCTAGTTTCTTTCTTATTATTTTCTTGGAATATAAGATTAAATTATCTAAAACATTATGGCATGCATGGTAGGACCCTTGAGTTTCTTCTTGGGTTTGTAGTTGTATCTGAGTGATTTCTTCTTATCTCTTTTCTCATACAATGAAATTAAAATTTCATTTTGGGCCTAAAATTAACTACATACATTGGTTGCTTGCAAGATTATCTTATATAGTTTAAATTAAAGCAAAGTAATTCAATCATAGCTTCACTCTTGTCACACAAACAAGACTAAACCACTCACATCTAAACTAACATGAAACATTGACATAAGTCTTGATTAGGATTTCAATACCTAGTAATCACCTTTCCTAGCTATCCTGCTTTGATTTCATCACTAAGAGGAGAACCAACTCAACTCTCTAGTTGAGTATAAACTCTAGCAATCAGTATATTTTAGATAAGAACCCAACACCTTTATCATTTTGGTGTGTGAAGTGATGGGGTAGGCCCCAATATCAAGCCATGCACTAAATTCTAATATAGATCCCTTTGAGAACCTAAACACAACCTGAAACCATCTATACACTTCTTTTCTAGTACCCACTCTAGAAGCCAATTTAAGTCACACAGTTCTTAAATATTAAGGCATATGACAAAAGAGAGACTAAAAGAAATATTAAGATTAACATACCTTAGTGTATGTTTTCTCCTTGACTTTTTCTTGTCTTCTCTCTATTTTATTTATGAGATTGCTTATATCTTCTTCTTTACCCTCTACATGGTTATAACTAAGAAATAACTAAGGAACCAAGCAAACGAAGATCCACCCCATCTACCATCCATATTCTTCTTCCTCTTCATCCATAGATTACATCTTAGATATACATGGTTCTCCCCACCCTTCTAGTAGTCTTAGTATCCCTTAGATGGTTACCTAAGGAGATGCATATTTTTTGCCTTCTTGGATGACAACCCCATATCCCTTCAACATTATCTTAACACCATATATTATTGTACCCATGCATTAGTTTTTCCTATTAACAAGCCCTACAACATACCATCCCACCTTATGGGTGACACTTCTATGGCCACCATCTCCACCTCTCTAGTCACCCATACATCATCTTCCACCAATAACCCCATTGATACTACCATTCAGAACCAACCCACATAACTAGGCAATACCTAACCACCTTCTTCCCCAATGAACAACCCTCCTAGTATAGGAGCAACCCAACCTTTGGGCACTGGTACCATAAGAGTACCCTCTACGAGTAAGGAAGAACCTCAATAGCACCTTAGAACATTTAGGCATTCATGTTATATGAATGTGTATGATGATGCTCTCCTTCTTCATACCTTCTCCATGTATTTATCAGGTCTAACATTAGATTGCTATAATGCCCTTAAAAACACTCCCTCTTTTCTTTTTCCCAACTAGTTCAAATTTTCTTAGATTAATTTTCTATAAACATTTCTAATAAAGTCTCCATCACCAATCTATACTCCATATGACAATTTGATGATGAGTCTATTGCTGATTTTATGTCCTATTGGATAAGTCTCATCAACCAACTCTCTTTTTCTCTACCCCAATATAAGTTGATCAAAATATTTTCTTGGGCATGTGCCAAACACATTACCTCTACCTTATGAGTTCACATTTTTAGGACCTTTTTCAAGGATTTTACCATGGCATGTAAATGAGAAAATAGAGCCATTGATGAGGGAAAACTAAAGTTGAAAAGCAAGAAATCCTCCTTCAAATCAAGTGAAACTTCATCCTCCAAACCCACCAACCAAAACAACACTCAACTCAAAAATAAGGGAACTACAAACATGGTTTTCCTTAAAACTAACCCTCCATCTACTGTTAACCAATTTAATTCTTCCAATTCATCTAATCAAAATACCAAGAATTCAAACCAAAATAATCAAAGACAATTCACTCCGCTAGGGGAGTCATATGCTTTAGTCTTGGAGAAATTATTAAAATATAACATCATCCAAATTCATTTGATCAAACCTTCACAACAATTCAACTCTTCTTGTCCTCCACCTTGTTGGTATAAAGAGAATGAATTGTGTGCCTTTCACCATGCCATTGGACATGATGTTAGTAGGTACAACACCTTCAAGAGTGTTATCCAAAATTTCATTAACAAGGGGGATATTGCACTAGATAACCCTAATTCACCCCAAAACCAATCAATTGACATATTTAAACAACCATTTCCTAACCACACTCCATCTACCAACAATGAAAATAAATTAGAATCCTCCCACGAATTAAAAACTATTAATGTGGTGCTTAGTGAACTCACTACTAAGGAGACCACTACCCAACCTACCCTACCATCCACTCCACTTATTGATGTAGTGGTGTCAATAACCTCTCCTTTTAAAACCAAAACAAAGGATATAACTTTTTACTTTCCTTTATTTGTTATAATTATAGAGAAATCAACCCATTTGGAGGAAATATTGAAGGAAATAATCATTCCCACCACACCTTTTTATTATATGCTAAAACAATCCACTCTTCATTTGGAAATAATCCCTAAGGAAGAGATCATTATATTTACTCCTCCCATCACGGAAATACCTTACCAAGCCTCAAAACCTTTGATTGAGATAAAAGATGAGCTATCCTCTCCCCTTTCTCCACTTTTAGGGTTACCTTTTAAGACCAATGTTGAGGGGATCAAACCTATCCACAAACCTTTTTCTTAGCTGGTCCAAAACTTGGGATACCTATGCTAACCTAAGATGTATCATGCCACATTTTGTCAATGTCTTAGACTTCCTTACCCAACTAGGAAAAAACCCCCAATCACACCATTATCAAACCAACCTATCATCTCTACTAGCAAACCCACTACTATCACACCGAAACCATTAGACACATATAGCAACCAAACCATTACCAAATCATTTTGATCTACCCTAATTGAAGTAGCTAAGTCACCCCTCATAATTACATCCAAGCCTACCATAAATATTGGTATGTTCCTTACTCAAAACCTTACTCACCCATCAGTAAAGGTAGATTTAAACCCACCAAGCCCATAGAACAAACCCCTAACCAAATCAATGAAGAAAGTAAAACCACCCAAGATCTCACAAACTAAAAATTTACCTCCCCTATCCACTTTTCCTTCTATTTTGGGACCTCACCTCCTCTACCTTAGTAAGGATGCTATCTACCCCAAGCAAAGCTTAAACCCAACCAACACTCTTGGTTACACCTTCACTCCTACTTTCATCCTCACCTTTAGCTTCTCCTATCTAGATAAACTAGAATTTTCCAAAACATACCTCTATAGGTTTGATGGGAAGGGATATGGCCTAGGTAGATATGAAATTGGGCCACAGTAGTTACTTTCAATCAAAACCCAAAAACCTCATGAAAATCATGGCCTCAGTTTCATGTAACTGAATAACAAACAAACCCACCTTCCATTACCATCATTGATGAGAAAAACACATCCTCATAATCTAATCAACCATGGATAGTTGAAGATTTTGACATCTTCCCCCCTAAATTTTTTTCATCAACATGATCAACATTAGACCCTTAACTTATCAAAAGGGTGGGGTAACCATAACCATCCCTTTAACCCATCTTGAGATGATAGGAGATGACTCTACTACCATTAATACTATTCAAATTCAATATGATAATTTCATTCTCACCTATCTTGGTGAACTATATTCTTCTATTCAAAAATATCTTCCTCCTAAGGCTTTAATCATGTTGAAGGAATCCACCATGGATATCAACTTAGGAACTCTGGCCAATCGTTGGATTACCAAAATTGAAAAATAATTTAATTTAAAAGAGATTTAGGGCTTCCCCTCCTTATAAGACCACACCATATCCTTTTCTTGGTCTTATAGTGACATTCCAAGAATCAACCCCTCAATCACTACCCATAACATAGTCACCAACCTGATGTTAAGACTCTTAGGTAGAAACTTAGGTGAATGTACCCTAACATAACCCTTCTCATCAAAGAATAACTCCAACATCTCTTATCCATAAATTTCATTCAACCCATTAAATATCCCTAATAGGTCTCAAACATCATACCTATCACCAAAGCTACAGGGGGACTACACATTTATGTGGAATTTCATGACCTCAACCTTGGTTTCTCAAAATATGACTTCCCTTTATTGAGCATTGACTATATAATTGATCTTATAGCCAACCATGAGATATTTCCTCATATGGATGGGTTTTTGAACTACTATCAGATCCTAATTACCCTTGAAGATCAACACAAAATGAATTTTATCACCCCATAGGGGACATTATGTTATAAGGTGATGCCTTTTATATTGAATAATGTCCGTACAACCTACCAATGTGTTATGACCTACATATTCCATGACCTTATCTATAAAATCATTGAAGACTATATTAATGACCTTCTTATAAAATCCAATTATTGTATGGATTATTTGGCCATTCTCAAGATTATTTTTGAGTGACTCATCCATTATCATATTTTCCTTAACCCTAACAAGTGCATTTTTGGAGTTTAGTTAAGAAAACTCTTTGGATTTATTGTCTCCCTTTGGGGAATAAAAGTTGATCCTACCAAAATCAAAGCCAGCCTCAATATGATTCCTCCAATCAACCTCAATCAAATATATATATATATATATATATATATATATATTGCAAAGGAAGTTCCAATCCATTTATTGCTTTATCTCTCAACTCTCACACTAATACAACCCTTCCATAACCTCTTAAAGAAGGATGTCTATTTAAAGTGGAATGATGACTATTACAAGGCCTTTAATTCACTCAAAAGGTAAATTTTATCTCTACCTATCCTCAAACCTCCTAAGTATGATCAACATTTCTACATTTATATCTCTACCACCAACCAAGCCTTATGGACAATGTTTGACCATCAAGATGAACAACAAAAAGATCAAGTTGTCTTCCACATCAACTGAACACTTGTAAAATAAAAAACATAGTAAACCCATACTGAGAAAATATTCATAACTTTAGTCTTCATGGCCACCAAACTTCACCATTTCCTTCTTAACCACAAGACCTATATCATAACCAATACTGACCCACTCAAGTTTATACACTCCAAGACATACCAAAATCCATGTATGGCCAAGTGGCTCATGCTTTTAACTAAGTTTGATCTTGAGTTTCTTTAGTAGAAGTAAATTAAATGGAAATTCATTATTGACTAATTAGATGAAGGACCATTAGTAGACAACCAACCTCCTCTTGATTTTTCAGATGATTCCATCATAACCCTCTCACAAGCAGACGTCACCTATCAAATAACCATGTTATTTCATGGATCAAAGTGTCAACATGGTGGTGGATATAGCATTATTATTATTCCCCTTTATGGTGAACCTCTTACTTTATCTTTTAAGCTAGATTTTAAATGTACCAACAATATGGTTGAGTACAAATCCCTAGTGATAGGCTATCAAATTACATTAGCCTTGGAAGTCATAATGATCAACATATTTTGTGTCTCTCAACTAGTGGTCAATAAAATCAATGGCTCTTACCATTGTAAGAATGATGTTTTTTAATAGTAAAAATAACTAGTTGATGAATTCTTGACATCATTTAAACATTATCATATCTAAACCACCCCACAATCTACAAACAAGTTTTCCAACACCAATGGATTCCATTACCTCTCATATCCTATCTGTACCCTCTAACTCTAAGCTATTTATCATTATCGACAAAATTACTTATCACTCTTATGTCAAACCAGATTCTCCCACCATATTTAATGTAGAGGATACTTATCTTGATCTTTGGTATCAATAGACGTTCGACTATCTCAACCTTACCATCATTCCCTCTATCTTTCCAAGAATACTCAAAGATCATTTATCTATAGTACCTCACATTATACTATTTTGGGTGGAATTATTTATAAATTTAGCTTTTATGGCCTCTTCTTTCACTACTTGCATATTCATGAGGCCTCTCATGCTATCATAGAAACATATGATGAGATCTATGGGGAACACTTTAGTGGCCTAGTTTTCACTAAATGCATCCTTTACCTTTGTTATTACTGGCCTGCCCTTAACCAAGGCTGTTATGATTATGTAAAAAAGTGTGTTAATTGTCAACAACATGTCAATTTACATCATGCATGTATCCATAGTCTTTATATATCCACATATTTTTGGCCCTTCTCATAATGGGGTCTAGACCTTATTGGTGAAATTAACCTCCATTCTTCACAATGACATCATTCTATCATCACTGCAACTGATACTTTACCAAATGGGTAGAGGCTATTCCTATAGTCTACACCAAAGTGGTAAATATTATCAACTTTATTAATCATCACATTATTTGTCAATTTAGTGTTCCTCATAAAATTATCATCGATAATAGAAAATATTTTAAAAATAAATAGGTCCAAGGTTTTTATGATGCATTCAGTATCAAGTTAAGTTTCTCATCACCCTATTACCCTCAAGAAAATGGATAGGTATAATCCTCTAACAAAAATATCAATAACATGATTACCAAAATGGTCAATATATCTGGTCATGATTGGAATTTTCACATCCCCTTCACCTTATGGGCATATTATACTAGCATTCAAACCCCTATAGGTGCTACCCCTTTTTCTCTATTTTTTAGAGTGGGCATCATATTAAATATCAAAGTACAAATTACTTTGATCTAAATATCCCTGTAGGATATAATTTCTAAAGATGATTATTATTAGCACTGTTTAACCCAACTTGAGTTATTTGATGAGCATCATTTAGCTACCCTTACCCACCTTCATGTCTATCAAGAATGATTCAAATGAGCTTATGAAAATCACTTCAAAATATGAGAATTAAATATCATATACCTCATCCTAAAATAAAACCAACATGTCACTAATATGGAGAAAATTAAGTGAGGCAAAATTTATTTCAATTGTCTTAGATCTTATATCATAACACACAAGTATGGTTGATGAGCTTACTAATTATCCTCTTTTAAGGAAAACCCAAAGCTTGAGCCCCTTAATGCCTCACATTTGTGTCTTTTGTTTTGTTAAAAAGTATCAAACTCACCTTTTTTCTAACTTAATTTCATCCCTTGCTTTCCAACCACATTCATTTCCCAATTTTAGGGGAAATCAATTAAAACTAAATTATGTGATTATCCATCACAATCACATCATAATCTTGAATAATGGGTACCATATCTCTACTAATGGAATGATTTTCATGATACTTTCCACCCCTTTTACAAGATAAATTCCCATGATCATTGTCACCTAAACCTCCATAATACCTAATCAATTTTCTTGTGCTTTTAGCTTTGCTTCATACATAGATAGCCTTTAAGCCTATATAAGTAAGTCTATGTCAACCAAAATAAAATGAAAAATCATAAAAAAAAAATTGTGGGTCATTCCTATAATTGATAGACTAATCCCTTCAAGGACAAATACTATTAACATATCAAACTCAAAATAAGGTAGACTACTCCATTGAAGGAAAACTATAAAAAAAATTAAATCATAGACCACTCCCTTGAATGATGGCTGAGTAAAACATTTATTAAAGAGTATCAATTTATTGGAAGCTTCCCATAGAAATCAACTTTCCCAACCCTCCCAAGCAAAAACAAAATAAGAAAAGACCCATTATCAAGCATCAACAAAAGTAAAAGAATTTAGAAAGCCATAATCAACACTCATAAGCAATATAATTTTGAAAGCTACAATTAGCTCTAATAGGTATACTTATTAAATAGACTAGTATACACCTTATATGACATAGACTTGTTTATATTGACTCTTTAGTAAGCTTAAAATGAGGCATGCTAGTCTCACAAGAAGGTTCCATTTTCATCTGTCTCCCCTTTATGCACTATAAAGGATTTGAGCTTACTTGATGTTATGTGATCAAGACACCTTTTTAACCAACTAACAAATATTAATGTGAATAATTAAAAGGGATTATGTTCCTTAAGCCAATCCAAATTTGGTTCATTTTCATCCTTGCCTAAGAAGAAGCATTGTACCATCTTAGTAACCTCTCATACTGGTTGATATATTCACTTAGGCATTTGTCTCTTGATTATTATCTCTTGTTCACATATAGTTTTATTATTTAACTTACTTTATGTGATTTAATTTTAAAAAAATTACCATAATCATAACCAAATCCCATAATATCATCATCAAAATCCATAACAAAATCATAATGTCAACATCACAACATCATCATTATAAATAGACATCATTAGCATAAATCATATACATGAACATAATGATAACCATCAACATCATAACATCATGAATAAATATCAATAAACCATTTTTCACCACATATAAATCTAAATTAAGAATCATATACTCATTAACTTTTAGCATGACCATATCAATATCATACACACGATCATTTAAAACATGAAATTAAATCATCACATCCATACACAACATCATCAAGCACCATAATCAAAAATGTCATAAACATCTTTTTATTCATAAAAAATAATCACATTTTCATCATAATCACATGAGATAACACCAAATCCATAACTAAACATTATCATAAACATGAATACAAAGACATATCATCACATTCCTAGCTAGGTGAGTCCACATTCACATCATCATGAGCATAACCATAATAAAAAATACTCAACATGAAAATCACATACATCAACCACAAACTATAAATGAGGATCATATATATATATATATATATATATATATATATATATATATTTGATGTAGTAAGTTGTATATTTATTTTGAGAGAGAGATGTATATTATCGTATACATGATGATGTTTATGGTTATATATATATATATATATATATATATATATATATATATATATATATATATATATATATATATATAACCATAAACATCATCATGTATACGATAATATACATCTCTCTCTCAAAATAAATATACAACTTACTACATCAAATATATATATATATATATATATATATATAAACATAAACATCATCATGTATATGATAATATACATCTCTATCTCAAAATAAATATACAACTCACTGCATCGATTCATAGGTTAGTATCAAAATCATATACATCAACATATGTAATGTGTCATAATTAAGACTATGTTCTAAGGCACCACTACCTCATGGTTCCTATCCTCTCAAGGTCTCTACTTGTCCTCTCATGTATGTAACCCACTGACCTAGTGCTTCCATGTCAACACCTCTATCTATAGTATCTATGTACTCACCCCATGAGGGATCATATAAGATAACATCTCAAGACTATCACCCCATAATAGCAAAGCTCCTCCACTGTAGCTACATACCTTTGCATGGGAGTAGTGCTTCATGGTCCTATAAGTGTTTTATATCTTCTTTTATCCTATCTCAGGGAATATATCTCTTGGGTAACCAAGGCTAGTGTATTTCTAGCCTAGTCCCTCTCACCTATGACTATAATCAACTAACCCTATGCCATTACCAACTGACCTTATCATGATACTATAGAAGCTTGTGGGATGGCTAATGCCATTCATGCAAAATCTCTCATTGAAATCACTATCTATACATCTAGGGCAAACCCTTATACCTAAGCCTATTGAGCACCTCTCCCATCTAGATCCACATCCATCACCTACCACCCATAATCATCACCCCCAAAATCAACCACTGCATATAGTCCCTAGTACCATGTAGGGTACCCATATATGAAACCTACATCATCTATCTTGACCCTAGATAGAAGCTCTTTATGATCAATGATATCTAAATTGGCTATGACTCATGAAATATCAGCTCTACATCCTTCCACCTATATCTTGAGAATAGATCTAGAATATCCTACACTAGGTTGAACTATCATTGCACCTTGTCAAAAGGAATGAACTTTGTCTCACACTCTCTCCTACCAAAAATATATTTTTGTATATGTAGGGATAGTGTATGTCTCTTATAGTAAGCCCACTTTAGAAACATGACATATGGCCTCTAGATCACTTCTCCAACAACCAATTCATCTAGTGCACATGTAACCTAATCAATGTCATGAACTCCTCCACTTGGTCCTAAAAGGGAAAATTCATCTCACTACCACATGAATCCAACTCTAAACTCCATCTATGCATACCCCTCCCATAGTATCCCTATCAACCTCAACACTTAGATGTGCTTATAATTCCATCAATATAAAACAAATCTTATGCTAATACCATACCTCTTGTGAGCTGTAAATCCATATATATCCTAATATATCTAAACTAGTAGCATAGGCACCCAACCAAACACTATGTGGCCCAATAGCATCTCAACTAATACCCCTAACATAAAATAGGGAAACCTCTCACTACTCAAATTTGGTATGAAAAAACATGATACCAACATCATCATCATCATGAGCATTCTCCTCTCACCTTTGGCCCTTTGGTATAGCGAAGGGTAGCTAAAACCTCCCATTTGACACCTCACCAAGTCATGGTCATCTCCATATAGTAGGTCCATAAGCTCATCTCTCTCCTCCCTCTCAATGTGATAAATTATATCACCCCATATGGGAAATGATGTAATCCTATAAACATCCGCTAGTAAGATCATCATCTCACCAATAGGTAGAAGGAAAGTGTTACTAGCTAAATCCCATCTCTAGATGAGGTCCACTATCATCATCAAGTCTTGAAACACATCTTAGTAGTGTATCATAGCACTAAGGCCCACCTCCTCCATGTGATCCCAATTAGTAACAATCATACCTTGATGGATCTCATTAAATATATGAGGCACCTAATCCCACATCTAGATCTACTCTTGTGCCTATAAGGTTTTTTAGTAAACAAACTTAGTTCACTACCACACTTTGCCTATAAACTGTATCACCATACTTTTCCCATTTAACCATTACCTATTTTATTAAAACTCTACCTTTGACCTCATCCATCACTATAATGATAAAATATTACCTAAAGTTTACGCTTGACATCCCATCCATAAAACTTTAAAACATTCAAACATTTAACACACCTAAATTACCATCAAACATTCAAACATTCAACACAGCTAAATTACCATCAAAATTTAAAACATTCAACACAATTAAATTACCATCAAAACTTTACAACATTCAACACACTTTTAAAAACATTTCCACCTTAATTGACCATAGATGGTTGGATATGACTATCAAAAATCATTGTACATGACCATCGACAATATACGCCTAACCCTAGCCATCCTAAAACACTCCCAAACACCACAACCATACCACAAAATTAGGGTGCACCTATTCTACCCTCCCGTCATCCTACCCTTCCCTTCCAATTTCTAATTTTACCTATAAATATCACCCAAACACCCAAAAACCATTAAAACTAGGTCAAACCCAATCTACATCCACCAAACAATAATGAAATAACCAAATTTAACTTACAATTCATTTATAAAATCAAAACTATGATATCGATTAAAATTAACCCCTACCTCATTCCTATACCATCATCAAGGAGGAATCCTAGGACCTGCTACTCAACCACATCCTCATTCACCTTACATCTTGGCTAGGTCCACCCTTCAAAATTTGGTCAACTCAATGCAACTCAGCAAACATTATTAACACTCTCTCATAAAAGGTCAAATAGAAGAATTCAAAATTCAAGATCTTCAAATGAATGAAAATGACTCTTGGTGGTGTTTTTTATTTTTACCCTTTTATGGTTTCCACCTAATTATTGATGGTTGGGGTGATCATTAATGGTTGACCCCAAGAACCCTGACCACCAATGGTTAACATATTAGGTTTTCCAATCAAACCAATAACTTTTAAAAAAAATTGGCACATACCCAACTCAATGCCCAGCTATGGAGATTACCTTCTCTACCCACCTCAACCATTGACCATATCACCTTGCTTCTAGCCATTTTGGCCAAAACTAGCACATGTTTTGTTATGACCTCACCTTAGTCCTATTGACTACATTGACAACAATTTCTATGTTGAAATATTATTTTTTGTGCTACCCATTATTACACCAAACTAATTTTTTGTATTCTTGAGATAAATTCCTAAATTATATACCCATGACACATAGACCTTGATTAGGAGACTTGCATTTATGAGTGTACCCAATCACCACACCTACATGTGGTAATATAGTCAACTTGTCACTTATCCTCCTACCATCACCCTTAATTTTTATCAGCTATGTAAACCTATTTAATGTGCCATCTTGACTATCACACCCTTTTCACACTTTATGCACATGTTCATGATTTTGTTCCTAATTTATTAACCAACTTGACAACTTATCAAACTTGTACCCGATTCTATTTCATCTCATCAATTCTAGGTTTGAGGGGGAACACCTCATCCTATATTCAGGGAAACCAAACCTTTAACCCATAATCTATTTTTTGTATATTACTGATATAAACTACATAACAAAAAGGGGAAAATATTGACATCAGAAATCTATAAATGATAGTTCTAAATGTTGTAACTCCCCTGGACCACCTTAGGACCCCCTTAGGACCAACTGTGACCATTCAACCACAAACTAGACATAACCTAAGTTAGATTGACCTACTAGATAAACCCACCTTTTTAATCCAATTTGACCTTGATCCTTGACCATTGATGGTCACCCTAACCACCGACAATGAGGTTCCATTGTCCCAACCACTTAACTACCACATCACTTCATCTTAAATTTTTATAATGAGCTCATCTAAATCCATGTGTGAATTAGTGAATTTATAAGTTAAGATTAGAAAATCTAGTTCAACCCCTTTTTTGAACCTACACTTCCACCTCTTCCTTATGCCTATAAAATGAGAGGAATAGGAGGTGAAAAGGATCCCCAACTATTAAGAGATATTTTTGTATCCAAAGTTTCTTTTGTAGACCATTCTTACAAAATTCCAATGATCTAGCCATCACAACAAAGAGCCAAAGTGATACTATCCATTAAACAACAACCAAGTACCATTACTCTACTAAGATTATGTTAGACTCAATTGATGAGTTTATAAGCAATCCTTTGCAACCACTCACTAGAGTAACTATCAATAAGATAAGTATCTATTTTTAATTATTAAATCACTTTCTTTATATTCTAAAATCAACCTAACCCAAGATAATCTCCTAAAATATCATTTTAAAACATCTAACATTTTATTACCCAGACCCAACCCATAGTTACTGCTGATGGTCACCCTGATTATTGATGATCTATCCTAACCATCGATGGTCACCTCAACTACCAATGGTTACCCTAACTACTAATGGTCACTATGTGATAAATTAATATCAAGATATTTTCACCCACTTACCCTCAACTAAATCCAATTTTATTTATCTCTACCTGTTCATAGAGACCTAACCTATTTAGCATTAGTATTAACTTACATATTTTTATAATTAGTTAATTTTGTCTATTTATTTATAAATAACTTATTGTACTTAATTTTAATATATTTTTTGATTTATGTAAGTAATTTATCTTTTTATTTACAAAATTAATTGTTCAAAAAGTGTGTATTGATAGCCTCCTAAGGAGCTCTTGTTTCCCAGATATAGATAGTGTCAGGCAATCCACCCAACTATATATCTAACAAACCATTTTCTCTAGTGATGTATTATATATAGGACATTCCTCCAAAGCCAAAGAGGATCTCTCTAAAATCATTTGATCAATGTGGTCACAACCAAATAGGTTTTTATACCATACCTGTATTTAGTTTCTTTCTTTTTCCTTAGAATATAAGCTGAAATTCTTTAAAATAAATCCCTTTACTTATAGATGATTCCCTCTATTATCTAAATAATAATCCTAAAATGAGAGCATTCAAGTCCCCTAGTTTTTCCCTAAACACATTTAGTGAATCTAACCTCATAGGTGATACTCGAATAAATATCTTGAACTAAACAATAAACAAGACAAAAGAATAAGAAGAAAGAAAATAAAATGAGAGATAAATGCAATGGGAACTATTTTTGAAAAATTTTAGTTGATATTATGAATCTCACATTAATAATTAAGTAATAAATGTTAAACATTAATTTAGTTATGACATTGAATTTTAGTTTATATAATAATGAGCTATGATTTTATTCAGTTATACTATTCACAGGGTGTTATATTTTGGTGATCTAGTATGTCTATGGGTTTTCACACAATTTCTCAACTTGATATTTTTTTTTTCAAGAAACATCTGATACATAACTTAGATTAGTATTATTTATTATCTTCCATTTTTTGTGTGTTAATCATGTCTATATTATGTTTCTTGAGATGTGATTAGAAAAAAACCTAATTGACCACCTAAAAGACATAAATGAGAGGAATGGTTTAATATTGATAGGTACCCTTATATGGTTGCAAGAAAAACAAAAATAGGTTAATTCCCTTATTTTTATATCATTTTATGGTGGGTTTTTTTAACCTCAACCACCTTTATCTCACTATGTTTTGTAGTGTTTATTTTATTTTGCCTCTATTATTTAACTCGTATACTATTTCATGCTTACCTAGTGGCTTAAGTGTATATCTCTCCATCTAGATTATTTTCATGTAAAAGATTTTAATTTTTTTATTTATACTTAAATGAGTTGAAACTATGTCTTTAGGTTTATGGTTTAGGTGGTAAGGGCCACTGATGGATGTGATTATATTACTCATATTCCATTTCATCAATATTTATACCAGTTATTTTTAATTGTAAAGATAATTATTGACTATAGTGTTTTTATATTAGTAGTTTCATTTCTAATTATTAAAATAATTTTTTTTGTTGTACAATTACTATTATAAACCCTAATAGTACTTGTGAATAAAGTTATGTTTTTATTTAATTGAATCTTCTATCAATATGAGAAAGAAATAAAAATAAGTCTCTTTTATTATTTTTTTAATCATTGGGATAAATCCATTTGTGATTAAGTTTTTTTACTTCAATGTTTACTCTCATTATAATAACTATTGTTCACTATTGACTATTATAACCACATATTAGTGAATGATGTTGAGAACATTATTTTTGAGGAAAATTATTCCCTCACTTTTTAGGGTAATCCATGTTTAAATATTTATAAGGTTAATACAAGTTATTCTTAAGGGATAAATATGCCATTGTAATAATTTATAGAATTTATAAGTATAATTTTAGTGGTGAATGAATCTATAAAAAGTTTTCTTGTAAATGGTAAATTGTGTCATATTGAATAAAGTAGAGAGTGGTTTTAACTTGCATTGTATTTTATATTATCATGGATTCATTCACATTAAATTGGTATATTTTTTTATAAATATTTTAAACTTTTATTTAGTATATATTTTCATCAATTTTATATTATATTCATCTTTTGGATATACTCAAGATTACTATTCTATATTTTCACTCTTAGAATCAATGATATTCATAAACATGATAAGCCATTTTAAGTGGTAGTTTTTTTTTATGCTATTTTATTTTTTGGTATGTAATTATGTTTTCTTGGTTTAATTGAAAATAATATACTATATTCTTATGTCTAATCCTAAGATAAATTAGTAAATTCTTAGTGATATAATCTTTTCTTTAGATATAATATTTATGTGGTTATTAATAACTTAATGACTACTATAGGGGTGCTTGCATAGGATTAAGTTGACAATTTATAAGAAGTAATTTAGAGTCTAATTAAATGTTAGCATGTGATTTTTTATAGATGAATTCATTGGTAATTTAGCTTGACATTTTACTATTGATAAATGTTATTGATCAATAATTTAGTTGGAATAAAAGTACTGTATTTCTCTTATGAACTCTTTTTAGATCCCTTGAAAGGAAAACTTGTATATGATGTATTGAATTTTTTTAAACTTATTGAGGAATGTTATAACTTAGAATATTATTTTTTGAATTCATTTATAATAATGAAATAGCTATTAGTTTATAAATGTTTAATGTATTCATAAGAATGTGGACGAATTGTGTTATTGAATGTATTAATGATAAACATGATGATTATGGGTTTTGTTTCCACTAGGAACCCTAATGGGCTAATGTAATTTTATCATACAAGGAAGTACATATAAGTAGATGTTTAAATATGATGTTTATTAATTTTAATGCAATTTATTTCCTTTGATGTATGGATTATGTGGTAAATTTGTTGATCATATTTTGCATTTTTATCATTATAATATGAATGATAATATCTACATAGCATAGTTTTCATAATATTTTGAACTACTAAATTCCATTAAATATGTTAAAGTGTGAAAAAGGGTAATCATTAAAATGTATATATAACTATTAAATTTTATTGTGATTAATCATTAATATTATTTTTGTAAGTCCTGATAACTATCCTTTGGATTAGTTACTATATGTAATAGATTAAGATAGATAGAAAATTTATCTTAATTAGTAAATCCAATATTGAATAAAGAAATAAAATAAAATCTATTGTGATACTTTTTATATTAGGACGATGGCCAAATTGTCTCTGATAAATGTAATTAAGGGAACACTTATCACACAACACTATAGGAGAGAGTTACAAAGCCTCTATGAAAATAATATCATGTAATAACCCTAGATAGGTATTAAAATGCATAAAATTAAATGTAATATATTTTTATTAAATATTATAACATGAATTAGGATGGTTTGAAAATAAAATAAATAAGGGATCACAGTGGGAAAAGGGAGGCATAGCTCACCTAAGGTGGAAGATGGAAAGGCTAGAAAACCCAATAGATAGATTAAGTTTAAGTGTAGAGTAATCTAAGAAAGGAGTTAAACATTAAAACCTATTATTTATTCAATATATATCTATAAAACGAAATATAGAAATTTAGATATACTTACCTTTGAGCAAACCTTCAAGTCTAAATCTCCCTCTTGGCCAATCTTGATTTGTAAGAGATTATTATGGATTTGTAAGGATCACACTATATAAATAAGATCTAGGATTAAAAAAATCCTACTTATATCAATTACTTCCAAAAATACAAGTAACCTTCTCTCCATGTAAAACCCTAAGCAATGACTCATTCAAATGTAGATGTAGTATAAATATGAGTTGTAATAATGTGAAAATGAATGTCTCTCTCAATTAGATTAAAGTGAAAGTCATATTTATAGAAATTAATAAGTTTTAACCCTTTCAAAAAATTATCTAACAAGGTTTTCCCACATGACCCTGCTTATAAAAAGTTACAATTAGGCTTTGAACTAGGCCGATCATGCCAACTTGGTTATATAACATGGGCCTTAACTTTTGTAACATGATCAACTAGTTTGACTTAGTAGGAAACTTAGGTATGTGGCTAGTTAGGGGATATTTAAAATGATAATTACTTAAGGATCTGGACATACAATATTTTTAATTAGGGAATTAGATAAAAGGGATTTGTAATGGGTTTAGTTATGATAAAATTAACCAACAATCTTGCAAAGCAATAATGGTCAACCCACCCCTTTCTTATTTTACCCTTTAAGGCATACAATCAAGGATATTGAAACTTGATAGGTTACTTACTATAAGAGATAAATCTTAAGTAAATGATAAATTTTTAAAATATTGTGTATATACATATGCCCAACTCAAATCTCATAACATGTCGTGTGAGTGTAATATGGGATTTTGATATGAAAAAATATAGAAATAGATAATAATTAACTAATAAGTTATAATAGAAAGTGGAAAATAAATGAAAGTAAACTTTTGAAGTGCATACATTCACTTACTATTTTGTTGTTGAATAAGAGTTGCATGAGAAGTAGATGATAATGGAATCTAGTGTGCATGATAAGAAATGGCCCTGAAGAATGAGATAAATCTTGATTTTTTTACAAAAATATGTGATTAATGATGACAAATTATCTAATTTGTAAATAAACTACAAAATCTTATGATTTGTCAAAAGATACTACAAAATAACTTTTTTATAAAAATATTCAAATTCTTAGTAAGTAATTGAAGCTTTAATTTTTCTGAATTTTGACTATAAAAGGTATAATTTACTATTCATTTATTCATTTTTTATTATTAATAATTAGAACTCTACGTATCCTATTTGAGTAGAGTGATATGATGCCTTGAACTTGAAGAGGTGGACACATTAGAGTATGGTATCAAAGATAGATCATAGTTGTTATGAGCATAGTCTAGGAATGGAGTGTATTTAATATTGTTTTTAGCATTTTGGGATTAGAATGAGCTAGTATAGAAAAATTAGATGTTAGGATAAATATTTGTAGTTGAATTTCCCCAAAAAAGTTATTATTGGATTAGAAATTATGACAAATAATGGGTAAGAGTCAATTTTTTTAAAAATAGGTCTATGGTATTAATTAAAAGGTAGTTAAAATACCACTAAGTTTGAATGTGGTTAGCCTAGATGAATTAGTTAAATGAGTATTTGGATAGGTGGCCAATTTTGTATTAGCTAGTTGACCTAGTTGGATGGAAGACTGGTGAACAATGTACAAGGTGGCCAACTATGTTTTAAATAAAAGTTGACCAAATGCATAAAAGGTGGGAGACATAGTTTTAAATTTGGATGATAGTGTAAGAAAGTGGTCGAATATGTACCATCTAGCTAATGTAGTCAAGGTTATAATTTTAATATGTTATACCTATCTAACATAGTATAATGGGTATGAGATAATGTAGTAGGATGAATGGCTAACATAGTATGAAATAAGACTAGATGATGTAGTAGGACACATGGCTAACTTCGTAAGAAAAATAGAAGGAGATAATGTAGTTAGATACATGACTAACCTAGTTAGGAATGATGGATAAAAAATCAACATAGGCTGATAAAATAGTTAAGTGTATTAATTTCTTATGTTTTTTAGTTTTAAAAGTATGATTGATTATCATTTCGAGAGTGAAATGATCCTTTTTTTTTAATAGATAATGGAGGCTATGGATATTAGTAGATATAGTGTGGCTATCT